>JAUNZO010001028.1:0-109146 GCA_031894775.1 Chloris gayana | reverse complement strand
CTCTATATCTCTAAAACGCGTGCGTTTTTTCGCAAGATAGCCACGCCACGTCATCAAAAACATTTCCGCCGTTGGATCTTCCTTCTAACGCATAAGAACCACCGATATCCACTGGCAATCTTACATTTCGACCCTTCAAGAAACGGTAAATCAACCCGCCATCCTCCCACCTCTTCTCTTCACTTGTTACATTTAGCCCCTTCAATAAATAATATATCAACCCGCAGTCCTCCACCGGCTTCTCTTTACATTTTACATTTAGCCCCTTCAAATAAAGATTAATCAACCCGCAGTGCTCCATCTCTTCCCTTCACTTTTCCATCTGGGTACTTCTAAATTATAATTATTATGTTTTCAGTCCTTTCATATTTTCTGTTATATTAAAGCATGTACAAAACATTACGTAAATCATTATAAAAAATATTTTATTACACATATACCTAACTGACATTCATATTGCTACAAATAATTTCCATTAGCATTCATTGTTACTATATTATAATCAACAAAAAATATTTCTAACCATTTATTTCCTAAATGAGTAAAAGATAATTGATATTAATGCTTGCATGGAAAACATGTATAATCAAAATAAACTTAGTTTTTATGCATACTTATATATCTTGCTTCCATTCATATCATCACAAATAATTCAATAGCAAGTTTGAATTTCACTCTGCTGCACTTATTAGACATCAGGGATAGCAAATAATCATATTATCCCGTTGATTATGAATACTTTTTTGCTATATGTACAAACATATAGATATACATATCCTGGAATACCACCAACTAAAGCAAAGTTCATAGCACAAAACTATCACATCACATTATCTTTTTTATAAATACTGATGGTAACAACAAGAGCTCCAATACAAGTAATATATAGTACGTGCGGCAAGCCGCACGATATTTTCTAGTAAGGTATTCTATTACCAAAACCTTTGGTACGGAATGGTTCATCATAGATTGCTATCTTCGTTCAGCCTAGGTTTTCTTACCAGGTTCTAATTATGTAACTACTATTTTCGATGGGAAAGTATTACACCTGCTGCCTCAGGCATATATGCCTCAACTTTCAACATAGAAAAATAATACAGGTTTGGCTGGCCCATCAGCGTGTGAACAAGCATGCCCCAAATGTTCTATACCACAGCCATGGCAAGTGCTACAAGAAACACTTTTAATACCAAGCAAGAGAAACTTGTGGACTGGGGTGCATGAAGTGTGAGGTTATTCTCAATATCATATGGATTTTGTCTAACCGTTGCAAGTGTATCACAAAATTCATCATGCCTTTAACACACAGTAGAAAATAATTAAACTGATACTAAAAAATAAAACTGGATGATTGTGTTAGGCAAGTACCACCAAATAAGACAATGCATTGCCAAATGTCTTCTCAGCATCATCTGAAAATTCCATTTGTACAGGACATACACCTTGGTACAAGGCCAATCGTTGTCTTACTCTCTCCCTACAAACAGACCAGCAACAATTTATTTACTTAGATATGCAACCAGTGTCAGAAAATATGGAGAGAAATATCAAACAAACAATCTATATTGAAGGGAGTGATCTGTTTCTGATAAGTTACCCATCATCAGTGCAACAGGACTACATCTCATGTTCTAGGAAATGCTAGTAAGGGAAAATCAACCCTTTAACTACGACATGCATCAGGATATGCAAGTATTTTGTGATGTATTCATGCTTCTTGTTCATCCAACAGTAGAGGAGCTTTAGATAGCTGGATTGTAGCCCACACACTAAATCATTATAAAAGTGGTCATTTATAGTCAATTTAGATCGGTTACAAATATCAAATAAGTCTTGAAATATATTAAAGTGTATAATATTTAGGCTTTCGATAATGCATATCCTTCATGCAAACCACAAAAGAGCATCCATGATTAACATCAAATGGATACCTTTTCTACGCTTCTTGGGAGCTTCCAGCTCCCTGTACAGTTGTACAGATCTTTTTTCCTTTTTACTATATATTAATATAAATAGCACAGTAGGGGCTTCCCCTACTGTAATTTCCTCAAAAAAAAAAACATTAAATGGATACTAGTGTGCATCATCACTGAGACTAATACCAGGACACAGTAAATGGATATCAATAGTTGCACCATTGGACTAGGCAGCTTAGCTGTCTGATTCCACGAATCACAATAGATTACAAGTAAATAGAAATTGATTTTTAGTTGCTACATTAATTTAATTCAAATATTCATCAACATTTGTGCTTCATTACGCTATCTTCAGTATATTTAGATAAAGCATGCCTAAAGAGACACCTTTTTGATATAAAAAAGAGACACCTTTTTATTAAGACATCATAAATACACTGTACTATATGTTTATACATATAAATAGGAGTGCAATAGCTCATATAAATAGGAGTGCAGCAGGTATCTTGTAGGCTGCAATGTATTGGGCATAAGAATACAAAACTTACTGATCTGTAAAGGCAAAGATAGTGCCAGATGGTCGGTAGTGGCTAAGCAGGATAGCCATAAATCCTGTCCTGGTGAAAACCACTATTGATGTACGAAGAGTATTTGACATCATTGTTGCATGGTAAGCAAACATTTCACTCATGTGGTTCTGTAAGATAAGAAGTTGGTTAGAGAAATGGAAGAAGTGTATCATCATGATGAAGAAAGAAAGATTGGAGAAAGGTGCCAGACCTTGAAAACCTGACCAAGGTCAGCAGGTGTTTCCCCACCAGGAATAGTTGCCTCCGTTCTTAGGGCAACAGTGTGCATGACCTTAACAGCTTTCAAGGGAAACCTGTCAAATAGAAAAAATCAAATCAAGATTAGTTGGCTATATCATTTCAGAATAGGTCAGGGAAAAGACATCCAAAGGCATGTGGATATATTACATAACAGTAAGTATCCATATTTGAAATGCAGAAATAAAAATTTCTAGTATGGAAACAAAGTAATTCCTCAAAACAGTTTTTTTGTTTGTGTGTGTATGTGGATTTTTTTTTTTTTTGGAAATGTATAGCAGGGGAAACCCCTGTTGTGGTAGATATATATTAGATATAAAGTAAGGAACCACTGTATGTAGATTGTTACAGTCAGGTATGAACATTTTGATCTCTTTAAAGAATGCAATAGCCAAATAATAACAATGCAGTAGTGCAAAAGTATAATGTCAAGGGACTAAAAAAACAATCATACTTAAGTCATATAGTGAAACTGTAATGACATGTGTGACCATATAGTTAGCTAATACGAAAACTGGTACTATATTGTTATCAACAAAATGCAAAGGACACATACTTTCCATGTGCAGTTTCCCCAGAAAGCATGACTGCATCAGCACCCTCTCGAACAGCAATAGCAATGTCTGAAACTTCTGCACGGGTCGGAGTTGGATGAACAATCATACTTTCCAACATATTTGTAGCGACAATAACAGCTTTTCCCATGCTCCTGCACATTCTAATGATTTCTTCCTGCACAACACATGATATTCAAGGAAGTGTAAATGTTTAAATATCAGGATAGGCATAAAAATGTACATTTTGGACTTAAACAGTGAAATTGCTACTGAGAGATGATAAGTGGTAACAAATTTGTAGACCTGCAGCAGTGGCACTTCCTCGATAGGTAGTTCAGCTCCCAAGTCACCTCTGGCAACCATAGCCTATGATATATTCAAAAGTAAATTCGTTAGTGTCCCCAAAATGTTAGACAAGTGAGAACTGCAAGTGATGGAACTAACATGTCATACACTTAAACCAAAGTCAGAACAAGGAGTATGAAACAGAGAAGTATTCATTATGTCCCAACAAATAAATACTATTCATGCAAAGGTGAAACTTTTGATGGCATTCCAATTAACCGACATCAAGGTTAGATCCTTACCCCATCAGATGCTGTGATGATTGAATGTAGGTTTGGAATGGAGTCCGCACTTTCAATTTTCACGATTACATGTATATCAGCTTTGCAGCCTGAAAATAGAATGACAATAAAATCAAATACATGAAAATAGTGCATGGTAGTATTGTTATATATAAAGTAGGAATAATTAATACTTCTGAGATAATCCTTCAATTCATGAACCACTTCAGCATCTTTGACGAAAGAAACAGCATAGTAATCAACCTGGTTTTCGACACCAAACTTAATGTCATCCCAATCCTTGTCTGCACATTTGATTGAAACAAATGTATGAAACAACCATATTGTTATATATATTAGACAGGAAAAACTTGCTAACTATTACCAGTTATTGACGGCAAGGTTGCACTCTTTCCACGAACGTTCAGGTGTCGCCTAGATTTCAATTCGCCGCCATCAATAACTTCACATTTCACAGAATCTTCAGTCTTAGACTTCACCAAAAATGACATCATTCCTCCTGAAAATGTAAAATCATTAAAAACATGATTAATCTGCAAACCAATTACACATTAGAGAAGAATCCAAGATCAAGAAGGGTGTCAGACATGTACCTCACATGCAACATATTTGAATGCCTAATCACTAATGGACATCTAAGTAAGAAGTAATCTGATGTTCAAGAAATTTCATAAGAAAAATTGCTGCAGTACTCAAAATGAACGGTGGACACCATTATTCCCATAACTTGTTTATGTATAGACTACATTTGAGGTCGCTTCCCTAAATAAGAGGCAGAACTCATGCTGGTACCCTAGAGAGCACACATGATGTGTAAGCGAAAGAAAAAGTGATGAGCAAATTGGAAAAGTTTGATAGAACTTAACAACTTCTGATGTGCAAAATTCAATATTCAAACTATTTTAGATAAATATTTTCTGTATTTACATTTCAGAGGTGTTTCGTGCAATCATGAATCGTGAGACAAATTCAAAGGTGAGTGAATATCACCGTACCATCTACAAGGAGCATGTCACCAACTTCAACGTCATTAACAAAGTCATCGTAGTTAACGCTCACACATGTATCAGTCCCAACTCCCCTTTTAATTGTGAACGTGAACTCTTGGCCACTTTCCAGAAAAATTGGTTGAGGCAAATCTCCACTCCGAACTTCAGGTCCCTGGTTTGTAAATCAAGGTAACATATGATGAATGAACCAAATAAAAAATGGCTTTCTATTTTCCATTAATATAGCAAACCAATTGCTATAGAGCGGTCATAAAGACTCATAGAAAAAAGAATAATGCAGGAAGGTATATCATCATTCCTTTTTAAAAAACCAAATGTAAGTATTCTTACAATGATGTCTATTCATGATTCAATGGATATGCTTTGGAGCAAGTAGCACTAACCTTAGTGTCAAGCATAATAGCAATCACATTGTCTCCATGAGATGCATTATATTCCTTCACTAGATCAATAACTTTCTGGTGTGATGCATGGTCTCCATGTGACATATTAAGCCGAGCCACATTCATTCCAGCCTCAGCAAGCTTCCATATCATGTCTCTTGTGTTAGTTGAGGGACCGATGGTACACACGATCTTAGTCTTGCGCCGTACATTTGGTTTAGACCACACACCATTCGCTGCAGTTGCAAGTTGCTGGATAGCCTTAAGGTGCTGGAAGTTTGCTTCCTCCTGCCAAAGAATAAATATTATTGAAAGTAAATTTTCTCATGAGGTGTAGCTCCAAAAACTCAGTGTCCCATTATACTACTAAAATGCTGGCTCATCTCAATTTTTTGTGCGTGCGTGCTGTATGTTGTTGAGTTGATCTACAAACAGAGCCCCACCAATTCTTCATTCTGGGTGGATGTCTAATTGGGAAGGGAAGCAACGGTTGTAATTCGTCATTTTAATATCTGTATGTTGTAACTGTAAAAGGTTCAACACTCGACACATTTCCCTTCCTATATAAGATCCCTTAACCAGTCCGATGGTGTGGCCTCATTTGTGCAAATGGAGCATTTCGGTCATACCACTGCAACCTCTAACTAATACTCCTAGGTCCCATGGATCCTAAATTCCTGAGTGTACAAGTTGCAACCAAACCAATCGAACAAACGGCTTTGGTGCCAGATTCCAATTGTGTGAAGACGCCAGTACGAAGGAAATGTGAAAACGATATTAGACAACAGGTTCAATTGGTTTTAGAGAAAATCCGACACTGGCAACCCTGAGCAATTACATTATCTAAATTCCGTCGCAAGCACGAAAACGGCCCCAAAATCCAATTTCACAGTCAGGTAAAGCTAATTTCACGCCCTTTTGCAGCTGGAAAGTAACCGAAACCTCAGAAACCACGTCCACGCTCCAAATCCACCCACAGATGCCCGACAGTCACCGCCAACGCGACATCAGCCAATTGTCAGTATGAGGACGAGGAGGTGCTACCTTGACGGCGTCGCCGTCGTCCGGAGTCACGGGCAGGACCTTGGGGTCCACGCGCGGGGCGCGGCTTATCACGGATGCCACCTGCGACTCGCGGCGGCCCCTCACCGCCGCGCTCCAGGCCACCGCCAGCGGCTGCAGCCTCGCCGCCGCGGGCCGGAGCGCGTCGGCAACGGAGCCTCCGACCAACGGCCTGGGCGTCGCCGCGGTGCCCGCCACCAGCTGCGCCATCTGGAGTAGCACGGGAGATTTGGAACCGGCAGAGGGGCTGGGGTGGTGAGAGAGAGCAGCGCGAGGGTGGGGTGGGTTTGGCTGTTTGGGTTTAACGCGACACGCGAGGAAGATGGCTGGCCAGATGATGATGACTGCTGATGCGGCCACTTCGTTTGTATCGAACGGGGTGGGGGTGGCCCGCACGGCAGCCTCGGGCTGAGCTGGCGTCCGCACTCGTCCTCCGTGCACAACATTGGAGTCTCCGCCTTGGCATGGCGGCGAATGTCGCGTCGGGCTGCGGCTTTGTTGGGTCCAGCTCCGGTCCGGACACGAGGCCGAGGCGTGACGTTTGTTCATGTGATGTTGCCGAAATAGATGTTTAGTAAAACGAAGTGGTAGCATGGATTGAAATCCCGGTCGGAATCCGGTCGGATTCCACGGATTCCGGATTTCCGGTCCGGACCGGGACGGCCATGATTCCGGGATTTCGGCAAACCGGACGCTGACATCAGTAGCAATTCGGATTCTGTTCGAATAATCGGGATTCCGGACCGGTTTCACCGGGATTTTTTCCCGCTACAATCCGGGACTTCAATCCATACTAGTGCCTATCGTTGCTCTGATGGCGAGGGCGATGGCTCGAGCATATAATAGTTTTGTACTAAGTTGATAATACAAAAAAGTCAGCTTAAGAAATCATGTGGGGTGCAGGTATGCGCTTGGCAGAACACGTGGAACGACCGACATGTCGCGCTGGGTTTTACACGTTCTTGCGAGTGAGTGGGATGAAGTCAAACGGACGAAATTCTGATGCACGTTGCGGCATATATATTGTTTCTTCCAACGTGCGGGGAAAGAAACAAAGAGCGTTGGAGAGGAAGTTGTGCCGATCTTCTAAGCTGTTTTTTCTAAAGATTAGATCGTCTAACCTGTTAAATTACATGCAAAGCAGAGGAGCCATCTTATATTATAATTGGATAATTTGTGCAAAGCAACTTCCCGCACTGATTCTGACATGTATTCGATTTGAATCACACCGATGATGATGATTGCATGTAAAGCAATGGAACCATTTTATATTTATGGGCTAAGATGAGTACTTATCTACTTATATATAAAAGATGCAACCCACTAAGAGTTCTTCAATGCTATTTTTCTAGCTCCACGTTGCGCCACATCATCTTTAACCCACTAGGCAATCAATGCTATTTCTCTAGCTCCACGTTGCGCCACATTATCTCAAATAATTTTAATAATTAGATAAATATTGAATGTTGGCGACTAGGAGCTATTTTGAACTTTTCAAATCTCTGTCATGTCATCTTGAAAGTTAGCACTCCCAATTATCACATCCGACTCCCATCTATCCATCCATGCATCAATATCTTCATGTCACTTAATGTTATCCGGTCACCATAAATTAAGGTAGAGAAATTATCCTCTAAATACCTCCATTACTTGCTCCACCTTTTGTTCCTATATCTTCTCTATTTTCTATTTTTCTACTTACTTTCATTTCTAGATATTTGTGAAGAGTTTTTTTCATACTATATAATATGTCGCGACAACGTGCGGGTATCATCTAGTTGTACTTTATTTTTCTTGACATAAGAATAAAATGTGAAAACACTCCTATGCAAAAGAAATGTGAACACCGAGTTGGGCCAAGCCCATGATCCAACTGGCTCCCATCATCTACTGGGCTACTACCCCATCTTGCTCCAGGCCATCCCTACCTCACCGACGCCGCTGGTCGCTCTCCTGCTAGCCCTAGCACCGCCGCCTGTGACTACCGTACAAGGTCCCCGACTCCGTCCATGAATCTGGGAACCTATGCTAGCGCGTCGCATCCTCGTACGTCGTACCGACTCCTTTCCATCTGTGATGCTCCATCGACCTCCTGGCATTGCTCCCATCCATCTATTCTCAAATATCCGAAGCGGAAGCCGATTTCGATGAATTTCCGGGATTTGTAGCCGTATTCGATCCGAACCACTTCGGTCGGAGATTTGGACCCACAGGAACCCACACCGTAGCCGTTGGCAGCCGGACCGGAGCCCCTCACCCGCTTCGCTTGCGGCCGGCTCTCCAGCTCCGCCCTGTATCTGCCGCGCTTCAGCTTCCGCCATTCGCATTTGTCTTCCCCAAAGTAGAACCCATGGCTACGCGACAGAGGCCGTGTCAGCGTCGGTCGTGGCCAGACGCTCCGGTGGAGGTCCTGGGCCTCGTCGTGGAACGCCTCCCGACCCTGGCCGACCGCTTCCGCCTCGGCGCCGTGTGCCGGCCATGGCACGCCGCGGAGCGCCAGCTCCCGCGGCCCAAGCAGCTTCCGTGGCTGGCGCTCTCCCTCCCCTCGTCGCCCACGGCCGACCGCGCCGCCTTTTACAGCCTCTCCGACAAGGCCGTGTACCACCTCCCATTCCCCTTCGGCGGCGGCGTCTGCGTCTGCCTCTGCGGCTCCGCGGACGGCTGGCTCCTGGTGGCGCACCGCGACCGCGGCAACTTCCTCTTCAACCCCTTCTCGGGCGCCACGCTCCCGCTCCCGCACCAGCGCACCATCACGCGGAGCTCGCTCCGACGAGACATGCAGGTGGTGGAGTACCACCCGCCCAGGAGCCAGCGGGAGCCGTACATCCGCAAGGCCGTTCTCTCCTGCGCGCCCTCCGTCGACGACCCGGGGCGCTGCATTGTGGCGGCCATCGTGGATTCGGGCGAGCTCTTCTTCTGCCGCCCTGGGCAGAGTTCTTGGCGCCGGCCTAGGATGCGGGAAGCCGGAAGGATAGACAATCAGTACGAAGACATCACCTTCTGCGACGGGAGGCTGTACGCGACGGTCGGAATTTTTTTGTCGCAAAGATGCTCAGACATGATGCTTGTGTTCAATCTGGATCAAGATGCGGACCAGCTCGTTCAGTCCACGACCGACGGAGGCTTCTTTCACAGGTACCACGACTACTATGAACGTGAGGTGGAGCTGTACGGACCCAACCTAGAGCGACTGTATTGCGTGGAGTCGCGCGGCCGGATGCTCATTGTCGAACGGTACTGCCGGCGTGGTCATCGCACATGCCTGTTCAAGGTGTACCAGAATGCACCCATCCCGCGCCATGGGCGCAGTTTGTCAGAAGCATGGGTGACGCTGGAGACCTTGGATGGCGAGGTTCTGTTCTTGGGCGGCAGCGGTCCCAGGTCTTTCCCCGCATCGGACTACAACAGCGATGATGCCGATTGCATCTACTTCACCGACGACCATTTCCAATGGAAAGACCAAAACGCTTCCCGCAGCAGGTCAGAGGAGTATTGGTATGACGGAGCGGCGGAGGATCCAGGGGAGACAGAACCATGCCGAGACATCGGCAGGTATTGCATGAGGGACAAGTCGGTCTCGTTCCTGGAGAACCTGCCATCCAACGAGCGCCGCTCGCCGCCGATCTGGCTTTACCTGTCTGACAGAATGCGGTAGTGAAAAGATTGAAGCTCCGGCCGTTTCCAATCTTTATCTCACCGGCAGCATTACCGTGGTACTAGTTGCTTTCTTAGCTCTGCTTTCGTTTTGTTGCATTCCTGGTTTTCATTTGTCCCAGTGCTACTCCTACCTAAAAAAAATGATGAACTGATGTGATGATCCTTGATAGTTCTAAGCTCCCGTTCTTCTTAGCTTGCAATTTCAGTAGTGCTGACCAGATTGAGGTACTAGTGTTTCGAATTGTCAGGTCAACTTAGTGGAATTTCGCTTCACTTGTGATGCTTAAATGATTGTTATTCCTGATATTTACGGACAGCTTGAAATGTATACGCTCAATTGCTTGCTTGATTTGATATATTGGTCACTGTATTTTGCTTGCTGGCTTTCTGTATATGTATGATCCCAGTGTTTTAGCATTGCTGCAAATGGAATTTCAGAGTGGAAACTGGGGCACCGAAATTCACAGATCAAAAATTTCAGACTAGGCAAAACTATAGATCCTCCCCTGGAGTATTTTGCTATGATATTGTTCTCTCCGCGTTTTAGTTCTAATCTTCATTTCTTCTTAGCTTGCACTTTCAGTAGTGCTGGCCAGATTGAGGCACTAGTGTTTCGAATTGTCAGGTCAAATTGATTAGTGGAATTTAGCTTGCACTTTCAGTAGTGCTTAAATGATTGTTGTTCATGATATTTACTAACAGCTTGACATGTATGCTCGATTGCTTGCTTAGTTTGATATACTGGTTGCAGTATTTTTGCTTGCTTGTTTTCTGTTCCTTTATGATCCCAGTGTTTTGGCATTGCTGAAATAAAATTTCAGTGTGGAAACGGGGAACCGAAATTGACAGGTCAATTTTCAGAGCAGACAAAACTATATTACGTTCCCTAGAGTATAAATCTGACTTGTTTTTGCCTTTGTCCTACGCTAGTGCAAGTTTGCCTTTACCCCAAGAAACGAACACCCCCTTGAATGTGGACTAATTTCAAAGGAGAGAGTTCTCCTCTGTTTTGTTCGGCTCTCTGTGGGCTTGGCTGTGTGTCTCTGCTTCAAAGCACTCATCGCTCGGAGTAGTTGGCCTTCTAATCTCTAGCTCTGTTTTTATTTCGCTCGGAGTAGTTGGCCTTCTAATCTCTAGCTCTGTTTTTATTTCGTTGAATGTCTCGTTTTCTTTTGTCCTAGCGAAATGATGAATTGATATCCATATGATCTCCTTCTCTCCGCTGATTAATCTAGTTTTAATTCTAACCATTTCTTCATTTTAGCTTGCACTTGCAACAGTATGTTGGCTTGATTAACGCAGTAGTATGTATTTCAGTTTTTTAGGCCAAGTTATTGACCTTTATATGTGGCTATATGATCGTTGTTCCTGTTGTGTGCGAGTGACTTGAATTGTATGCTTAAAATCTTGCTTGATTTGGACTATCGCTCCCAGCATCCTGTTATCTTTGTATACTTCATGTCCCTGTGTGATCCCGTATTTTGGCATTTGCAATGGAAAGTTCAGCGTGGATTTTCAGAGACACGTATCTATTTTCAATGGAGGCAGAAGCAAAATTCAATAATTTGTTTTTCCAAGTTCTTGGTAATCTATACAAAATTTGTTGCGAGTAAACCCGTAAAAAGTATGGCGTGCCTTGGATCCACCCACGCTTCCTAACCGAATTTTGTTTGGAAGCGGATGCACTGGCAGCATCCAAATTTACGAATTACTAGCACTAAACGAAAGCTTAACACACAGAGGCAGCGGACGCAGATGAGATCGCTCCAACGGCCGCCGCACCTCCGGCGGCGCACTGATCGGAGAGCAGCAGCCGGCCAACCTCGTAGGACGTAAACGCATCGATGCAGGCGTAGTCAACCTGCTCCGGCGAAAGGCGATACTTGTCCCACCTGCTCAGCGTCACCCGCTTCGGCTTGTCGATCAGCACGCCCATCACCTCACGCGTCAAGGTCTTGAGCCCCGCCTGCTTGAGCTCCGGCCGGCACAGCACCTCGGCGGCCAGGGTCTTGAGCTCCACCGTGTTCGCGACCTTGAAGCCGTAGTCCTCGTACAGCCGCTTGAAGTCGCCGCCGACCTCGACCCCGACGAAGCGGTGGTCCGGGCACGCGAAGAAGTGTGCCAGTTCGGCTTCCGGGACGTAGTCGGCCTGGAAAATCTGGAAGACGAGGCAGCGACGGCCCACGCAGAGCTGCAGGACCGCCGTCTCGTGCGAGCCTTTCCCGTCCTGCCGATCGTAGACGACACGCCACTCCGTGTCGATTCCGACGAGGATGTGCCGCGGGTTGTGGCGGATGACCCCTCCGAGGAAGCGCTTAACGGCGTCGCCGGAGTTCGTGACGGTGGTCCGGATCGTTGTGCCGTCCACCATCACGACGTCCGTGGTGTACGTTCTTGTCGGCGCCATTGCGGACGGAGTGGTGGTGGCCTGTGGGCTCGTGGTTCTCTTCTCCCAGAAACACCGATGGAGGGCTCACACGGACTCTGCACTAATGGATCTTACGGTGCGTGCCTGCGTGATATATAAGGGGCGGGTTGCATGTCCGAGTCTGATCGAGTTGGCCGATGGAAGTTGCCCTGAACGCCGAGTCGGAGTGGAGTCGGGTTCGTGTTTGCCAGGGCTAATCGTACTGTTGATTTGATGTGAAAGATCAATGCGTTTCTACCATGGTGTTTCAATCGATGTTGTTAATCATGTTTTTTTTACATAATGGAATAAAATTCCAGCCTCTACACCCTCATGAGAGTGTACACAGCCGATATTGCTAATCATGTTGTCTCATTGCATTGTTTGATTTAACATTAGGTTTCAGTGATGAATATATCTAGTGATTTTACTTATGATGTTTTGGAAAATACGCCTCTTTTGTGATATATTAACGCTTCTATATGGCAAAGTTTTACGATGTTCTTTTGGAGGGAAAAAACTGTGTATGTGCGCGCGGCTGTGTTCAAACGACACGACGGTGCACTGAACACGTTTATTGCCCAGTTGGCGCACCACCGGCGGGCTAGGCAACACGACTGCCCCACGGTTAAGTCTACATGTAGAGTCTATTGGTGGTGGAAACTCGAGGGGGAAGAATGGTGAAGGCTGTCCTAGTGCGTGGTAATCCTCTCGTGTTTTTGAGTTGTGACACCTCCGGCTCCCCGGCATCGGAGCTTTCCTCGCCAATGCGTACAAAGAATCTCACACAGAGCACCGCGTGTCCAAAGAAATCTCGCCCATAATCCCGCCATCATCGCCGTCTCGCGACGTGCTCGGAGTACTTCGGGGAAAGTCGGTTCGTTCAAAAATAGGATTGGTGGTTGTA
Source organism: Chloris gayana (assembly GCA_031894775.1). Lineage (NCBI taxonomy): Eukaryota > Viridiplantae > Streptophyta > Magnoliopsida > Poales > Poaceae > Chloris > Chloris gayana. The sequence goes on along the minus strand of JAUNZO010001028.1, from coordinate 95,833 downwards.
TCGCGTTCAGACACTGCAGCTCCAGACAGGAGTGACCGATGAGAGACAGGCGGCCTGTGACTCATGTCAGTGCACGCACCATTGCTTGGACCGGAAGGCTGAGAGTAAAGTAAATTCAACCGCGTGCACGGCGAAGCGCCGCCGGGCAGTCTTGTGTGCAAACGCCCGCCTCGCAGAACTACTCGCCATCCCCTATTCTACACCTAAACGTCTTCATGATTCAAGACCGTGTCCGGCAGCCGCCCGCGTCGTCGTGGGCCGATGCGCCGGACGACGTCTTGGGGCTCGTCGTCGGCAGGCTGCCTACTCTGGCCGATCACTTCCGCTTCGGCGCCGTCTGCCGGCCGTGGCACCACTTCGAGCTTCGGCTGCCGCGGCCCAAGCAACTGCCATGGCTGGTGCTCTCCCTTCCGTCGTCCCGCAGGGCCGACCGCGCCGCCTTCTACAGCCTCTCCGACAAGGCCGTGTACAGGCTCCCGTTCCCCTTCGGCGGAGGCGCCGGCGCCTGCCTCTGCGGCTCCGCCGACGACTGGCTCGTGGTGGCGCACCGCGACCGCGGCAACTTCCTGCTCAACCCCTTCACGGGCGCCATGCTCCCGCTCCCGCACCAGCGCACCGTCACGGGCAGCACCATCCTCGATCGCGGTCGCCGGCGCTCGTCGCAGTGGGTACAGTGTTACTCACGTTCCAGGAATGAGCAGGCGCTGTACGTCCGCAAAGCTGTCTTGTCGTGCGCGCCGTCAATGGAGGACCCTGGGAGGTGCATGGTCGCCGCCATCGCCGACTCCGGCGAGCTCTTCTTCTGCCGCCCGGGTCAGCGGTGCTGGTGCCGCCCGAGGATGCGCGACGGTAGCAGCTTCCACGAGCGAGTCGTCGACGCCATCTTTTTCAACGGAAGGCTCTACGGCCTGTCCACAATTCTGGAAGACGGCGACACGATGCGAGCGTTTCGCCGTGGACGAGGACGACGCTAACGACGAGCTCGTCGAGTCCAGGGCTGACGGTGGCCTTCTGATGAAGCTCCCTGATTGCATGTCCGACGAGGAGGAAGACGATTATTACGAGCCCAGCTTCGAGCGGCGTTACTTGGTGGAGTCGCGCGGCCGGCTGCTCCTCGTCGAGCGGCACTACTGGCGCGTCGAGCGGCACTACGGCCACACGTATCTGTTCAAAGTGTTCCTCCGTACCCCGGTGATCATGGGACCAGACGACGACTCCCCGGTCGAGCCGTCGATGCCGCTGGAGAGCTGACGGCGAGGTTCTGTTCCTGGGCGGCAGCGGCTCCAGGTCCTTGCCCGCGTCGGAGTTCGCAGGCGACGACGCCGACTGCATCTACTTCACCGATGACCATCATTACCCGGGGGAAGAGAGGAGCACATCCCACTTTCGGATCGTCGACTGGCTGGAGAACCTCAAGCAGAAGGAGCGGGAGAAGCAGCAGCCATGTCGTGACATTGGCAGGTTCTGTATGAGGAGCGAGTCAGTCACGTTCCTCAAAGACCTGCCCTGCAACGAGTGCCGCTCGCCGCCGACATGGCTTTTCCTCTCGGACCGGAGGAGCTAGAAGATGCACGAAAGCAACAAAGACGCTGCCGCTGCGGTACTACCAGTAATGCTTTATCTCCTTTGTCCAGGATAACAATCGGTATTTAGGATCTCTGCTGAATTTGTGTTGCATGTTTCCTTTTGTACTGGTCCGGCAATACTTGGTGACATCAGATGCGAGAGAGAACTTTCGGCTCCTTTGAATATGGAGTATACTTTGCAAATTGCACATACTGCTAATCGTATGAAGTACTACTAGAATAGCAATGGGCACAGAGGCCACGTCGACACCAGCGACTGGCGGCAAGCCGGCAACGGCAACGACGACCAGTGAATTATGGCTGTTAGCTAACATGCGCCTGATGCTATTCAGGAGTTACGAATGTTAATAACTGCACGCGTTTATGCTTTTCCGTTAATCAGAATCTGCTTCGTAATCACATTATGGTACTAGTATACAGCTTCCTGGCCGGCATAGGACATTAGGACCCGGGCATGGAGCAGCAGGAGGTAATTCAAGTTGGTTCGTTTGAAAGTTGATCGCTGCTATATCGCGTTGGAACACTCGCCACTCCAGAGCAGGAGTCACAAGTGATCAGTGACATGCTGAGAAATAAGCGTTGCTTGGACGGGAAGAATGCGGCCTGTGACTTATCAACCTCCCTTTACGTTTACTTGGAAATTTTGATCAATCACAGATACCAATGCATCATTTTTTAGTACAAATTGCTAAAATACCCTAGATATGCTCTAGAGGTTTCTTCAATTCTCTTATATGTTCATTTGGGTAAGATCCATATTGAGAGTATTTTTGAAAATTATATCGAGAAGCGCAAAGTGGCAATTATTCGCAAACTCCAAAAATAATCAATATTACCAAGTAAATTGAAACGAAGGTTGGTATAACTATGTCACTGTCCACACAATGCAGGATCTCTTAACTGTACTAGTAGTTTGTTTATGTGTATAAGATTTCTTGATGCTCCAACATTCACTAGTGAGAAGAGTGACTTTTGTGACCATAGGGGCATGTGCCCACCTAATTTAATTATTAATTATGATTTAATATACATAAATATATGAATATATTATTAAACATGTTAAAATAGTTAAGATATGTCTTATTAATATGTTAAATCATAATTTGAAGTATAAGGTCACTCTCACTGAGAGTGGAGCTGTACTCTCCGCGCTACATTTATTAGGTGCATGACGAATACTTGTGTGACACATGTCTTCTATGGGGCCAAATAAAAAGAGGAAGTTGGAAACTGTATATGCAGCGACAGAGCCAAATATGAGTGCAGTGAACTTGCCGCCATTTAAATTTTCTTCCCCATAAGCAAGCCCAATAGGTCCCTTCGCCTAATTGGTACACATTCTACAAAATTGATGTTATCTTGCTCCCAGGAAGTTGATTCATGAGACTTCGAGCGAGCTGGAGAGGTCATGGCGGATTTTTCATCTAATCTCCCATCATCATCAGGTTTGTTGTTCTATTACGTGACTACCTAATAGTCAATCTTAGTATTTGTGACTTTAATGTTTAATGCTAGTATGTTGGAACATTAAATGTATTCAAAAATCATCTGTCTATATTGACAAAACACCTTGCTCATATTCATTATTCTTCCTGATGCTCCAATCATTCTTCTTGTGGTAGGTGTTCATTGTTGAGCTTATCTCTTGTTGAAAACAACTGCAATTAGACGAAGAGTGAAGCTACCGAGTAAAAAACTCGACCCGCGGGAGGCAAGACAGCCCTCGGAGCTATCTAATAAGAAGAAGATATTCTCACGTAGGTCGAGAAAACCTCCCGAACCTCCTCCCCCTTTACATTGGGTCTTGCAACCTTGTGAGAACCTATGTCGGGACCACCATGGATTACCGTAGCTTCTAGGTGGCTAGGTGCGGCCTTGACCACATGCTTTGATGTGAGGAGAGATAAGATGATTTTTTTACTCCAGCTTGAAAATTTGCTTCCCAAAAAATCGAATTCAAAAACTTCATATTGCTATTAAACCACCTCAACCATTAGGCTGAGGGACCATTCGCTGAAGCTACTTTTTTTTTTTGAGACAATTCGCTGAAGCTACTGAGCTTACCTACTAAGATGGCAAGCCCGACAGCAGCGGCACTTGTTCTCATCTCACCGCTGTGTATACAGTCCGTACGGTTAGTTATCAAATTCCTAATTTTTACTAGGCCATTCAAAGGACATGTGCCACACACGTAATCGCCTTGCACCTAAAATATGCAGCGTTTCCTAAAAAAAACACCTAAAATATGCAGCGGCCCGGCACGGCGCACTGGTGCCGAACTCCTGAGAGTGCCAATAAACGCAAATGTAGTGATTTGGTCACCACTGTTTTGAATAGTTTTTCTTCGTTGGCACAATTGTTTGGCACGTAATTATTTGAGCACGCGGTTGGACACGCACTGTCTCCCGTGCGTGAACGTAGAAATGTACAACCTCACTGGCTACTGCGCACCAAAGATCCGGAAATCGCCGGCGTGATCCGGAGCTCGGAGACGACAAAAACATGGAACGGCCACGTTGATCATCCTATGGTTCAAGTCGGTTCGTTGAAACACTGTGACTCCCGATCAGAGGAACAAGTGAGGCTCAGAAGTCACTTAACAGTCGTTGCTTGGAAAGGAAGAAAGATAAAAGGCCGGTGACAATTCACTGTGCGCATGCTGCATTGCCAGTGGCCTATAGTCGGTTAGAGGCTGAGAATAAAGTTCCTTCACATGCGTTCGCTCAAGTGTGACCGATCCCGCCTGTTGTACACCACCCAGACCCAAATGAACCGGAGGGAAGAGGAAGAGCGGCAGCGGCGTGCGCCTTGGGCCACGGCGCCGGACGACGATGTCTTGGGCCTCATCGTCGGCCGGCTGCCAATGTGGACCGACCGCTTCCGGTTCAGCGCCGTCTGTCGGCCATGGCACGACTTCGAGGAGCGCCGGCTGCCGCGGCCCAAGCAGCTCCGTGCCTGGCGCTCTCCCTTCCGTCGCCCCGCACGGCCAATCGCGTGGCCGTCTACAGCCTCTCCGACAAGGCCGAATTCCAGCTCCCATTCCCCGTCGGAGGAACAGCTCCGTGCCTGGCGCTCTCCCTTCCGTCGCCCCGCATGGCCAATCTGCGGCTCCGCGGACGACGGGCTCGTCGTGGCGCACGGCAAGCGGGGGAACTTCCTCTGCAACCCCTTCACCGGCGCCACGCTCCCGCTCCCGCACCAGTCCACCATCGCGCGCAGCAGTAACGTCGATGCAGGATCTGCTGCACGTGCCTTCCGCTTCCGCTTCCGCACTACTCCTACATCAGCTTCCTACTACTACATCAGCTTCCTGCGGACCCAGGCATGGAACAGCAGGAGGAAGAGTGTCCGCCGTGGGGCGAGGCGCCGCGTGATGTGCTCGGCATCATCGTCAAGTGCCTCCCGTGCGACGCCGACCGCTTCCGCTTCGGCGCCGTGTGCCGGCACTGGCACGGCGCGGAGACCCAGCTCCCGCGGCCCAAGCACCCGCGCCCCTGCCTCGTCCTCTCTCTCCCGGAGGCCGCCTGCGTCGCCTACTACAGCCTCTCCGGCAAGGCCGTCCACGAGCTCCCGCTCCCCGCCTCAGCCGCCCGTTCCTGGTCTCGCTACTGCGGCTCCGCGGACAGCGGCTGGCTCGTGGTGGCGCGAGCGCGACCCGAAGGCGGCGCTCTGCTTCTCAACGTGTTCAGTGGCGCCGAGGTGCCGCTCCCGCGCCAGGAGCGGCGGAGCTGGTACCTCTCGACGGCGCACGTCGGCAAGGCCGTGCTGTCGTGCCCGCCCGACGCGCCCGGCGTGGGATGCGTTGTCGCGGCGCTCATCAGCAACTCGTCGCTCATGGTCTGCCGGCCCGGGCGGAGCCAGCGCTGGCAGATGGTGGATCCCGGAACCGAGATCGTCGACTTCGTTTTCAGGGGTGGCGGCATCAGGCTGTACGGGATCGACCGGTGGGAGTTCGTGCACGTCTTCCACGTCGTCTTGACCGATGATGCCGGTGCGGCCGACGATGGTGGCGAGCTCACGGTGTCTCGTGCACGACTCAGGCCCGGCGGACACGAGGTGGATCGCATGTGGGCGCGCCCGGATTACAAGACTGATGTTCGTCGCGGGTCCAGCATGTCCCGCTACCTCGTGGAGTCCCCGGGGAGGAGGCTGCTCATGGTGCTGCGCTACCGCTACTACGACCACGCCGACCGCCGCCGGACGTGTAACTTCAGGGTCATGGAGCTGGAGGAAAGCGGCGACCACCACTTCTGCTGGACGGAGCGCCACGGCCTGGACGGCGATGTCGTCTTCGTCGGCGGCAGCGCCTCGAGGTCCCTGCCGGCGTCGGAGTACTTCCGCGACGAGGCCGACGCGGACTGCATCTACTTCAGCGACGACAGCCCGTCCCCGACGGACGAAACGGCCACGGAGCTGCTGTGCCGCGACATGGGCACGTACTCCATGAGGGACATGTCCCTGACGCACTTGGACGTGCAGGCGCCGCACGACAGGCACGGCTGCTGCCCGCAGCCGTGGATCTACAAGCATGCGTCTCCAGCTTGATAGTCTGCGTGACATCTCACGACGCTCACGTGAACTGATATTTTGAATACGATAAATGATCAAACTTGATCTCTTATAATCAAAAACGTCCTATATTAAGCGACAGAGGGAGTAGTTTGCTAATGATGCACGACTCGTTTGTGATCATTGGCGCTGGCAATCTGGCAAAGTAATTTGTTCATGGCGGCAATCTAGTCCATTTTGTTTGATTTGCTGGACTTGTGCTCAACGACCCAACTGCGTAAGGTCAATCTCAATGGAAGTTTCATAGACACAGTTACCTAGAGTGACACGTCATCTAAAACTGTTTGAAACTAGGATGAAACACCCCTCTCTCAATGCATAGTTTCATCTGTTGTTGTTTTCTAGGTTACATGCAAGTAACGATGCAAGTAGCGCGGGCCTGCCTGCAACGCCGCTGGGTCGACCCGCGCCGCAATCCCGCGTAAAGGCCTGCTAACAGGCCCGCAACCTGAAGCAGGACGATGCGGCGCGGGATGCGGCTGCCCGCAACGCCGCTAGCCGCGCCGCCAACTAAGGCGAGGTCCGTCGCTGCCAGAGTCGCCGACCAACGCGCGGCGGCCTCCGTGCTCCGCCTCTTTTCCACGAGTCAACGCCGTTAAGGCCGCCGCCGAGGCAGCCTGCCTGCGCACCTCTCCTGCTCCATGGCGACACAGCCATCCCCGTTCAAGCAAGGTCGAACTGATCTCCGGCAACTCTGCCACCTCCTCGCCCTTCGCCGCCGGGCGCCATGGTGACGGCGAAGTAAGCTGCTGCGCCACCAGCCGCCGTGCAAGCGCGGAAGGATGCGTCTCCGGCGAGCGTTGCACTCCTCGTCCTCCGCCATCGAGGAAGCGCCCTCCAACTCCAGGCCCGAGGCTCTCGACCTCTACTCGAGCGAAGCCATCACCCGTCGCCGGTGGTTCGTTGCCTCACCCCTCTTCATCAGCACGGCCCCGACGCCTCCGGGCCCTCGAGCGTCGACTCTACGACCTCCTTCGATGCTACACCCTCCTGTACCCTCCCAAGATCCAGTGAGGAGTCCGGACGATGGCTGCAAGGTAATCACATTCTGATTTTCATTGTGTCTTCTGTCCACACTCGTGTCTAAGTTGGAGATTGTTGATTATTCTTGGGTGCAAGGTAATTCTTTGTGGAAGAGCAAAACGTGCCTTTGTATCATCGATTATTTTCAGTTGAGCTGATTCAACAATCTGAGAAAAAAAAAGTTTCAGAACAAGAGATTGAACAAGACCAAAAAGCTGTAAATAGATTAGGATGGCCTCTGTTAGTCAGCTCTTTAGTCATTCAGTTAGAGATAATACCATTCTGAAATTATATATTATTGTTATCATGCGAGTCTCATGAGACCAAAATTTATTGGCAGCTTGGATTTAGGCTTCCTGTTATCACTGGTGACATTGAAATGATTTAGGTTTCCTGTTTTCACTGGAAATATTTGCTTCATATGGCTATTGAATCAAAAGAAGAAATCAACAATCTCTTGGAGTCTTGAAGCTGTCACGATGCATCAATTCTCTTTCATGGGATGTGTTGATCTCATAAATTTGCATGGTGTCCCTCATATACTCTTCCTTTCAATGTATCGAACTGAAGGAAAAGGAATATTAAAAGGCTTAGCCTTGTATATCTGTACGTGAATGAAACTGAAACATCAATCTGATGAATAGTTGTAAATTCCTACAAATCATTTAACTTGAAATGAAAAGCATGAGGGAGATTTTATACGGTGCTCTAGATGGTAATGCACACCAATGTACCACATGACCAAATACAGCTGTGTACCAGATAACAAGTGTCAAATGTTGCTCTGAATTGGTAGGAGGGTAGGCAGATTATGCTACAAACTTAATAGATGTATTCAGTGTTCAGATCACAATTTGGTTTGATTCAATAGATGTATTCCAAATGGAGGCAATGTCTCTCGCAAAACATGGTGCATCCTTGGTTTGCATTGGAAGCTCATTAGATTTATGGATAGAATTTATTAACTTCAATGCAACTTCTTTTTGCATATTACTGATGTGTTTCCCACACTATGTTGTAGAACATTCAATAGAAATTTATTTCGATTTCTATGCAGCCCAAAGATGGAAAGATGCTAACTTGAGCAGAGAAACACAAGCAGGTCTCAAATGTGAAGAGGGTAAACTCTCCGGTGGTGTTAAACAGTGAACAGGGTTCAGGAAGGTCTATGCTATTTTCTTGTGCTTGAACTTGAACCAAACTTCTGCATGAGCATGAAAAGACCTGAATGTGATGTTCTTATTGACCTGCTCCTCCATTGCTGCAAAATGCTGAATGGTGAGGTCTTGTGTCTGAACTTTTTTTGTGAGTCTTAGTACTTGTGATATAAACTTTTGCTGTGTACACCCCTTGGGGTGTAGAGGCAGGAACTTTGTTCCGTTATCTAAAAAAATTGCTGCAAAATGCTTGTGCCCCATGTAAATGTGTGTTTGGATCATACGGTTGTTAGTGCTAGTGAGCCCAGAGCATTCATGTAAATGTCTGATGTTCTACGGTTAATGCTAAATGTAGACCATCAAACCTTGGACAGCTAGTTCACAGAAGCATTTGTTGTTCTGAATGTTATCGTGGAACATTTAGCATGTAGTAAAGTTTATATTCTCAATTATTCGTTCTGTTTCAGTGGATTATGCAAGGTTATCTAGTTTATTCTCATTTGCATTTTTACTTGCAATCTCAGGATCAGTTTATTCAGATATTTTCATTTTCAGTGGAATGAGTGTTTGAAGCAAGAAAAATCATTTCCGGTAAACTTACAAGCATTTGGGCCTGTTAATGTACACGTACAAAGCATCAGCAGTACACGTACAAACCACTAACGATTTGCTTCGGAAGAACGTTGTGGCGCAATACAAGCAACTAACTTAAGCCAGCGTAATTGCTTCGGAAGCAGTGAACGGCAAGGTGCGGCGATGCAAGCAGCGAGCAGTGAACGGCGAGGTGCGGCGATGCAAGCAGCGAACGGCGCGGCGCGGCCATGCTTCGGAAGAATGTTGCGGCGTGACGCGGGCAGCCGCGTAATCCCGCGAAATCACTTGCGGCGCGATGCGGGCAGCCGCGCAGGCCCGCGAAACCATTTGCGGCTCGTGCGGGATGCGGGGCGGGCAGCCGCATCCTGCGCCGCTTGCATCGCGACATGCAAGACACAAGGTGTCTAGTTAACTGTGTATAGAGAGTTTCATCCTCATAACTCATTTCACCTCTCTCCTCATTAATACACTATCACATCACTAAAAATGTCTACGTGGCACTCTATTTATTGTCCATGAAGCCTCCACTGAGACTGACCTAATTTACTCTCTTCGTTCATTATTACATGTCGTTTTGGAGTTGGACACGAGAATTAAGGAGAAGTAAAAAAGGTGGATGCATTAAAAACGAGGAGGAGAGAGATAGAGATAAAGGTATAATGGAAAGAGAGAACATTGTATTGAGAAGAGAGAAAGGTGGATTGGGAAGCGAGAATGACATGTAATTGGAGAAAAGTGAGTAATGCTAGAATGACATGAAAATATGAACAGAAAAAGTACTTATGTATGTGAAAGTCGCCTAGAGGGGGGGGTGAATAGGCGAACCTAAAAATTTCTGCGAATTAACACTAAGACGAAACCGTCGAGATACCGGAACTTCCGGTAGGGTACCGGAACTTTCGGTGCAAGGTGATAAATGCGGAATTAAACCCTACACAATTCTAGTGCTTGCAAGAAAGAAGGAAACAACCCTATGCAGTTTTAGCAATTTAACGGCACAAAGGAAACTAACAAGCAACCTAGTGAATTTAAACAACAACGCGCTTAAGTAAAAGAGGGAGCACAAGAGACACGGATTTTTCACCGAAGTTCAAGCCCACCAAGGACTCTACGTCTCCGTTGAGAAAGTCCACCAATGACCGGGTTTCTTTCAACCCTATTTCTCCCTCAAGTCACCACCAAGGTTGAGCTTGAGTTTTCCACTATCAATGTCCCTTCCGGGACGGGCAATACAAACTTCTCGGGCGTCACCACACAAGTTGGGAGCTCACGAGCACGCCTAGCCGTCTAGGAGCTCAAAGCTCCAAGAGTAACAAATCCAAATCACAAGCTTGACGAGAGTGAAGATGCTCAAGAATGGAATCAATTCTCTCAAACACTTGCTTGAAGTCTCTCACTCAAATACTAGCTCAAGGATGGAATTTTTGCCTTTAGAGAGGATTTGGAGCAAGTGGAGTGAAGCACAAGTGTGTTTTGGCTCGGAATGTTGCAAGAGTTGAGTGAATGGAGAGGGGGTGTGGCTTATATACCACAGCCCAAAAAGAGCCGTTGGCTCTGTCTGAAAACCTCGCACCGGAACTTCCGATAGCGTATCGGAACTTCCGGTATGGTTCGAATTAGGGTTAGATCCGGACTTCGGCCCGCACCGGAACTTCCGGTGGAGTACCGGAGCTTCCGGTACGTGGGTTTAGGGTTGGAAAAGCTGGACCGCACCGGAGCTTCCGGTGCCGTATTGGAACTTCCGGTATGGCATTCCGGAGAGCTCAAAGCTCTCGTTAGCCTACCGGAACTTCCGGTACCGGGGACCGGAACTTCCGGTAAGGCCTTACCCGAGAGCAAAACTCTCGTAAGCCTACCGGAACTTCCGGTACCGGGGACCGGAACTTCCGGTATGGCCTTACCCGAGAGCAAAACTCTCTGTAAGCCTACCGGAACTTCCGGTAAGGCCTTACCCGAGAGCAAAACTCTCCGTAGGCCTACCGAAACTTCCGGTACCACATCGGAGCTTCCGATGGGTTCGGAAAGAATAGGTTTGGAGGGGATTTCCCGAGTTTGTGAGCATCTCCATTCTTAGCCACGTTTGTGATTTGCATCCCTCTTTATGGTACGGCATCCCTATGACTCAAAGCAAAGAAATAAAGCGAGGCACAAGCTTTGAGATAGGTCTTTTTCAAATTCTCCATTTATTTCATTTTGCAATTCTTTTCTCCTTTTTGATTGTGCTTGCTAGACTTTCATGTACTTTGGATATTCACTACACACATTCTCATGAAAGCATTAGTTCCAAATTTAATTGTATTGATATCAATCATCCAAAATAAAATGAGGGGCCTAGATGCAGCTTTCAATCTTCCCCTTTTTGGTGATTGATGCCAATACAATCAAATTTCTAGATAGATGAATTTTCAAGCACAACTTGCAAAGATAAAAGATGAGCTCCCCCTTAATATGTGCATGAAATTGAATTTCAAGAGTTGGTCTATACAATACCAAATGCATATTAGAGATAAGAATCATGAGGAGCTCCCCCTTTATCTATGCATCCATAAAAAAGAAAAACACAAACGATGCAATATGGTATTTTATCATCACACAAATGCATCTAAAAGAGAGAAACAACAAAACACCAAGCATATCATAAGGCAAACCACATAGATAGATAATGAAAACAAGTCTAAACTTATTACAATCATCCTTAGTTCTAAACCACTTGTCCATCTCACACACATAGTTCATTACATCATAAAAACTAGATAAAGATAAATAGATAGAAATTTCTTCTCCCCCTTTGGCAACACATCACCAAAAAGGAGAAAAGAACTAGAACACCCAAGAGAGGATCACTCGTCGTCATCGTCGTCGTCGTCGCCGTCCTCTTCATCGCTTTCTTCCTCATCCGTGGGGCGTGCCACTCCCTTGCCCTTCTCATGGAGCGGGATCCGAGTGCTCGAGCGGGGAGCGGAGGCGGTCGGAACATCCTCGGCGCTGTCATCCTCTCCACTCTCGGTGCCGCTGCCCTCCACACCCCGAGCTGCTGCCCGTGTTGCCTGTGCTGCCACTCCCGCGGCCTGGTGATATGGAGCCCAAGGGTCCTCCCACCGCCGAGGTACAATCGGTGCAAGGTCCAAGGGAGGAGGTGGTGGCTGCTGCTGCCGCCGAGCTATGTGAGAGAGATATCGGTGATGTCCTTCATTGATGCGCCGCTGCTCCATCCTCATCTCATAGATGTCCTCACTATTGGCCTTGCACATGCAAAAGATAGACTTGAGGACCGAGGTGATGAATCCGGATTTGCTGCGAGTCCGGCGAGAAGAGGTAGGTGGAGCATCTCCGACTCGCCGAGCTGGTGGTGGAGGAGCCTCCTGTGTCACCGGTGATCCCCGAGGAGTGGGGAAGAGTGCAAACCTCTTGGGACGAAGTCCGGGGTGGTTCTTATCATGGACAAAATGCATACCGATGACGGTTTCCATCATCTTCATAATAAAGGGAGCGAAGGGAAGGCTCGCCTTATGAGTGTAAGAATGGTTGATGATGGAAGTCCAAATGTGCTCAAAAACACAAAACGACTCAGCTCCCGGACGCATGGCACAAAGTAGAGTCTTGGATTCTGCCAGCAAAGAAGATGCATCCCCTATCTTAGGATCTAAAGTCCATCCGAACATATTGTTCGGAACACGGTAGTAGGGGTGCAGCCCGAAGTGTGTCGCAATGATCATTGTCTTGGGATGAGCGTAGCGACTGTCATACATGAACTCCAAAGATGCATCATCCGGAGGGTCAAACATGTTCACATTGTTCTTCATGGCGTCGTCATGGCCAAAACCGAGAATCTGTACAAACTCAAGCATATGTGACCTGGAACCCGTTTCCATCAAGCGTACGAGTGCATGATGGAGTCCTCCCGGGAGTCATCATCGAACTCAAGCCAAAGAGTGGCATATAACCGAACCACCAGTTCCGTGTTCCACCCATGCTCAAGCCCCATAATCTCCACCAAATCCCTCCTAGCACATTCAGCCTTGATTTGAGCAAAGACGGGATCATTCCGACGATCCATCCAGTCCCACCCGATCCACTTCATCTCATGAGTCTTCTTCTTCAACTTGAGCACCTCCTTGTACCACTCAGCTTGGGTGTGGTCCCAAAAGCGAATGTCATCCACACCCCTTTCCTTAGCCTTGAGCCACGGGCACTTGCTCCTATATTTCTGCACCTCATCTTTGTAGAAGGGTACATTGTAGCCTGCACCGCCACTCACAGCCGGTGATCTCGGTTCATACTTGTAGTGCTCCCGCAAGTTGCGGGCAATGGGGAGGAACCACTCATCCTCGCCCACATTTCCAGCCTCGTCCTCACTTTCTTCTTCATCATCCGACACGGGAGCGGGAGGAGGTCTCTGTTGGCATCTCTTAAGGTCACGCGGAAAGAAACACGTGACCACGGGAGAGCCAAGGGTTTAAGTCACTTGCACTATTTAACCAAATAATCCACATCCAAGTACAAGCACTAGATATGTATTATAAGGTGGGTCATGAATATCCGCAAGCGGACGGATAACCCGTTGTAGCATTTCACCCGAGAGTATTCAAGGGTATCGTATTTATATTTTCCCAAAGGAAGACATGGTTGATAAGAGTACTTATGCTCATGGTGTTACAAAAGAGTGATGAAGTAATCACATTCCAATGCAGGGGTTAGGAGCAATAAATTGAGGATAGTGTGACACACACCAAGGCAATGCATTCTCTAATGAAAGGGATAGAGGCAATCCTAGATAAAGCTAAACTAGACTAGCAGACCACTACTCCTAATGATACAACATTCATATGAGTGCGCAGCTTCTACCTAACATCCAAGATCATGCAAGCGCAAGCAAGCGTCTAATGCCTAGGCATCATCGGGAGATCCGTCTTACGCGAGGTCCGCCTCGCGACTCCGGCCTTTTAGACTCCTATGCCATGCCCGAACGTGGAGGATTACTTTGGATGACAAGGCTGTCACTTCTTGTCACCTACCTCTACAAACCGTGGGACACGAAGCACATTCAAAGGTGGGTAGATAACCCCAGCACCATACCGGCGTCACTAACCACAACTCTAGATCCCTCGAGGCACCCCAATCCTACGGATCGACATGGTGGTAAATCTAGAGCACCCTTGCGGGACGATGAACCCGAAGCCTATTCATAAGAACACTAGTCTAACTAGCATAAGCCAGACGAAAGGATCAAAGCTAGCACTAAGTCATGCAAAGGCGTTCGTCGCTCAAGAATGAGCGACGAACGGCAATCAACCAAGTAAGATCAAGAGTAATCGACGATCAAGTATGAACGAACGAAGAACATTCGATATGTGTTCATCTTCTATTAATGAAGAACGAAGAACGAACGATGAACTCATATGAACGAACGATGAACGATCAAGCAAGATCATGACTACTCTGTCAAGCTCATGACAAGGATATAAACGGAAGTATTCCATATATAAAAGATCAAGTCTTACAAAGAGAGGATACAAGAGCTATACCCAATTCTCCACAAGACCTTGGGAGCAATGAGGCAGCCCACTACTAAGCCTAGCACTACCTAGAAAGCCTCTAAACTTCTAATGTGAGGAGAGAATGATCCTTGTGTTGTTGTGTGTGTTAAGGAGGGGGGTACCCCTCCTTATATAGGCTTGAAAGGTCGGCTCCTGGAGGCGGTTTCGTAGGTCGGTGGCATTTAATGCGCGTGGAACCGACCTCCGGAGGCGGTGGGCAAACCGCCGGAGAAAAGTGGGCCAGGGGGGCCACCATCCTGGTTCGGCCGAACCACCCCGGTGGGTTCGGCCGAACTGGTCCCGGCCCCTCCCGGGCTGGGCTTTGGCAGTTGACTCCCCCACTGGATGTTGGTCTTTGATCCAGGTGCTTGTGGCCTTCTTTGTGTTGTATTTCGTGGTCATTGGCCTTTTATCTTGGAGTTGATTCCCGCGGCGAAGTGGAAGTTTTGTAAAAGTGTTGATTTGTCGCCTCGGGGCCTGGAATTCATCATTATCCACCTGCACACTAAAAATCTAGAGGTACAAGTGGAACTAGGTTATTTCTAAGTAAAATGCGTGTAAGACACGCTTAGTCCTTCTCATTTATTTGACTAATTGACGGTCGAAATTGGTCCGTAACGACCGTCAACAAGTCCCCCAAGCTTACCCCTTGCTCGTCCCGAGCAAGTAGTGGAACTTTAGGTTGTTGATCAGGAGTTGCTATAATGCCTACTTCTCAAAGGTACCAAGTGTATAACAAAGATACTCATCCTTGAGTTGAATAAGTTGGCAGTGGTAACTCACCCTTCCCCTTAGTCCTCATGGGGCTTTGTGCTTTTCACTTTACCTTGGGCGGTTGAGAGAGAGAACGGTGTATAGAGCATTTATTTTCTCTTCCCTTGTCTTGCTTTTTATTCTCCGGAAGTTTTCAAAGGATTTTTTTTTTTCAAGTAAAACCACGTTCCACAAGTGATACTCTCGAATCGCTCTAGTGGTGTTTGTATTCCTCACCAAGGCATGTGTATTGCCTCATCCTACATCTAATAGGCTTTTGTGGAGCTCAAGGTAGGATATGAAATGAGGCATACTTGCATTCATATTTTGCAAAACCAAAAGAGTGGATCCATGGAGATAGCAAGTCATACAATCGTAGATCAAGATGTGCAAGTGTGAAAATGATGGTGGTGGTGTATGTGACTACTCCTCCTTTTGTTTCACCTCTTTTTATTTTGGATTTTGGGCATGGCTATCTTTTCTTCTTTCTTTTTCCATGCTCGAAATGAGAGCAGCTTTTTTTTTTTCTTTTTTTTCTTTTTCTCATGCTCATCTTTTGTGAGCCTTATTTTCTTTTTCTTTTGCATAGCCATGCCTTCTTTTGATATTCTAAGAGAGGTGATAAAATGTGAGGAGTGTCTTTATTTTGGTGGATGGCATGACATGTTGCTAACTTCCGGTGTAGAAGTGTAGCATATGAGGTGGAATGTGTACGTGATCTTGATCATGAGAGTATGAAAAGCATCTCACTAGGGTCACACAATTTTGATAAAGCTCAATGAAGTAACAAGTAGCAAATGAGTAAGGTTTTCAAAGGAAATTTGCATATGGCTTTGGTAGGAATTTATCATCACTTGGGAACTTATAGATTTCGCAATTTTTTGGGAACAAAATTCCGGAGATTTCAAGTTCAACTTAGGACAAGATCATAGCAGCTCTTTTTACCATATCATCATCTCACAACAACTTAGGTGTAGCTCAAGCATGTGCAGCCCACAAGTTTCAGGTTCTAAACAAGTTTTGCCAGCCAATAAACTCAAAACTAGGAGAGTTCTAAATTATAAACTAGGCGCATGAGAGAAATAAAACAGAGCAACTATTCATCATCTCAACATAGAAAGACTAGCAGCATACTTGCAGCGCATAAAAGGAAACTAAGCTATTTCTTTTTGTTCTTTTTAGTTTTATCATTTTTATTTATTTTGTTTTTCATATGAGAGGCAAGAACAAGCAAAAACAGGAGACAAAAAAAGGATACAAGTTGCGATACATGATACCTTAGCGAGGGTGCTGCCCCCCCAAGCTTGTTCTTGCTCATGGGTTTGGTGGAATGAACCCCATGTGACGGAAGTAAGCCAAAAGATCGGCTCGTTGTTGCTCCGTCATGTTGGTGAGGGTGGTGAGCTGGGTGTCGGTGCGCTCTTGCCATTGATGAGTTTGCAAGATGTGTTGGTTGAGCGCATACTCGGTGTCTTCCGCCGTGGTTTGGAGTCTTCCCATTTGTGAGGAGAGGTTGTTCATCTCCTGCTCAAAGTTGTAGCCTTGGGCTGATCCGGAGTCGGTGGAGTGTTCCTCCCATTGTTGTTGTGGAGAAAACAGCTCCGGGCCATATCCCGGAGTTTGCCACGCCGATCCCCCGGCCATGTGAGGTGGCGGGGCTGGGTACCCACCGGGAGAAAGCCCGGGGTGGCTGTACCCCGGCCCGCCATGAGCCGTGGGCTGCGGTGTGGGCATCTCGGAGGTAGATGGCTGTTCCGATCTGTGCGCCCCCTGCGAGAAGATACACTCCTGCGAGACCGCTCCGCTTTCGCCCACTAAGTCGAGGTCGGTGTCGGTGAGGAGACGATGCTCGATGTTGCCCTCTTGCCCTTCTTCCTCGACTTGTGGTGGTGAACTTGGCGGTGACTCGACTACGGGGCGTGCGCGGGTGCTTCGACGTGAAGAGCTTGAACTTGAGCGTGAGCTCAAGGACCTCTTGATTGACCCGAACAGCCTTCTTGGCACCGGTCATGGCTGCACACAAAGAGAGCAAGAACACAAGAACAACAACTCCGAACGGGTTATGTAAAAAAATCAAATTGGCGACACCGTCGGTTGTTCATGTGAGCAAGAAAGCGCAACTCGAGAAAACCAAACAAAAACAACTCAAACCAAAAACTAGAAAGCACACCAAGAACAAAAGATTTCTGCAGAACTTTTAGGCAATGAGCAAGTGAGGGCAATGGAAAACTTGAGAGCAATGAGAATGAAGTGAGTGAGGAGTGGAAATGATAGTGTGAGAGGGGGAGAGAGTTCCGGCCCGGCCACCTCTACTTATAGCTCACGAAGTAGCCGTTTTTGAACGTTAGAAGGGGCATATGACCGTTGGAAAAAAGACAGACCGAGCAACGGTCATAGCGGTTCGGCCGAACCAAGGAGGTGGGTTCGGCCGGCCTGCTGTGGGTCCCTCTTGCTCCCCCTTTTGGCCCATAGCCCCCAACGGCCAAATGATCATTGACCATGGTTGCTACGTCCGGATATTCCTCGAAATATTTGCTCAATAAGAAATCCAAAGAAAGTTGCCTCAAATTCAACTTTATTTGAAAAATCAAATCTCGAGAAAAAGTGTTGGAGAGAATTCCAACATGCAAAATTGTTTTTTTTGGGTTTTGTATAAGGATACAAGGGTTGTCCAAAAGTTTCAAACAAAAGTAGGAAAATTTGGACGTAAAAGGATTTTGGTTTTCAAATTTTATATGCATGGCGAGTGAAAAAATATCGAATATGCTGGCGGAAAATCCAAATAAATGAAATGAAAATTTTCTTGTGGTAAAATAGAGTATGCAGGGAGGTTTTTAAATGCATGTGGTGGAAAACAAAATCAAAAAGAAATCGAAAGATAATACCGATTTATCCTGTCGGCCGGGGCTTCGCCATTTTAAGTCCGGCGAGCGAGGACTTCTCCATTTCTTTTCATCCTTGTGGTGCAGGTCCTTTCCCCGGAGAGGAGGATGAAGATGGCTGCACCTTCTTCTCTTGCCACACTTGGTTGGTCTTTGTTGATGTAGGTGGCTTTGTGTCTTGAAGGACCGGCTTCTTGGCCCATAATCCCGGCCTTGCTCGTTGCGGGCTTCTTGGGTTGGTACCATGACGGATTCTCAATTTTGTCAAGTTGCTTCCAAAAGGCGACGAGACTATCCGTCTTTCTTGGTGTCACTTCAACTTCACGGATGTTTGAGGGATTTGGCCCATACTTGATCTTGATCATTGAGCATTGTTCTTTTCTTGGTTGAAACTCAAACTTTTCCTCCTTCCCATTGATGTGGAATCGGATTTCTCCATTCCCAACATCAATTTGGGCGTTTGCGGTATCGAGGAAGGGACGTCCCAAAATGAGGGGCGTGTTCTTGTCAATATCCATCTCAAGCACCACAAAGTCCACCGGTATGAAGTTGCCTCGAATTTTTACCGGCACGTCTTCGGCTATTCCCGCGGGGTAGCGGACCGAAGAGTCCGCCAATTGCAACCTCATTGGTGTAGGAGTCAAGGTTGTGTAGCTCAAACGATCAAAGACTTCTTTGGGCATCACGCCGACGCTTGCCCCAAGATCACATAAGGCTTGGTCGAAGTGGTGTGCCCCAATGGAACATGATATTGTGGGGCAGCCAGGGTCCTTCTTCTTTTCTCGAAGCCGATTGAGTATAGCTGCGCTACACTCCTCTCGTGAGCTTGACCATTTCCTCGTTGGGTAATGGTCTCTTGTTGTTGAGGATGTCTTTAAGGTAACGTGCATATGTGGGCACTTGCACCATGTCCAACAATGGCACGTTGACATGAATCCTTCGGATGGTCTCGACGAATCGAGCAAATTGTTCATCCTCCTTTGGCTTCCTGTTTCGTGAGGGAATGGCAAGAAGCTTGTGTCTTGAAATTCAATTCCATTCTTCCCGTCACTTGGCTTTGGTTCTTCTTCTTTGGTAGTAGAAGGGCTTTCCTCCTCCGGTTCGTTCCTCGTTCTTCTTTGCTGCATGGTTAGGATATGGCGGATCTCGAGTGGATTTTCCTCCCCTCGTGGTAACCGCATTAACATTTTCCAAAGAAGACTCGGGTTGCCCCGGATCTTCCCGAATTAGAACCAGGAATAAGAGCAGCTAGCTGAGCAACTTGGGTTTCAATCATTTTATTAAAGCTCAGCTGATTTTTGAAAGCGAGAGGAGAAACCTTCTATTTGTGCGCTTATGTTTTCTAAGACTTTGTCGTTGGCAGCAAGCTTTTTGTTGATAGATTCGTTGATTTTAGCTTGGCCATAAACCAAATCTTTCAAGGAAGGCTGATTATTGTTAAAGCCAGAAAAATTGTTACCTCCTTGATATGATGGTCGGTTTTGGTTGTACCCTTGTCCTCCGTTTGGACGATACCCATTGTTGTTGTTCATGTAGAATGCTTCTTCATGGGTATGGGGGCAATCCTTCCCCATGTGGCCGGTGTTCCCGCATTCCTCACACGTCATGTGTGAGTCCAATGCATGAACACCACCATTTGCGTTGTGTTCATCCAAGCGTTTTATGAGGAGGTCAACCTTGGCGGACAAGCATGTCCACCTCCTTGACAGGGTGTACGCCTCTTGAGCGTGTTTGGAGTCGATCATCGCTCCACCCTTGATTGGAGACCATCTTCTCTATGAGTTCTTTTGCTTGGGCAACGGTTTTGGAGAAGAAGGCTCCTCCAAGCAGCGGCATCCATATGTCCACGGGTTGTTGGTGTCAACCCGTTGTAGAAGTGTTGAAGAATGAGCCATTCCTCCATCCCATGGTGAGGGCAGGCCAGAATGTATTCTTGAAGCCTTTCCCATGCCTCGGGCATGGATTCATTTGTCGCTTGTCTGGAAACTTGCAATTCTTCCACGAAGGGCATTGGTTTTACCCATCGGGAAAAACTTGGCGAGGAACGCCGTGGAACATTTGTCCCAAGTGTCAATGCTTGCACGATTGGCATAAAACCACTGTTTCGCCTTCCCAAGGAGGGATAGGGGAAACAGGCGAAGTCCGATAGCATCTTGGTTGACTCCGGCCGTGGTCGATGTGTTGCATATCTCCAGGAACCGTTGGAGATGAGAGTTGGCGTCCTCGGAGGCCTTTCCACAAAAGGGAATGGCTTGCACCATAGTGATGAGGCTGGACTTGATGTCAAGTCCTGCGGCACCGGCGTCGACGTTGGGCCCAATGGGCACATTGGCGACGGAGGGCGCAGAGTAGTCACGAAGGGTCCTTTCAGCCATGAGTGTTGAGGTTGATGGTGCGGAAGATGCGGGCTCGCTTGTCGTGGGTTCTTGAGGAGAGACAACGACGCGAGGTCGAGTCTTTCTCGCAAGAGCCTCGGGATTATCAACGAAGTTTTTCGGCAAGTTGAATCCACGCATGCACTATCCTGTTTTCACATTGAAGAGAAAACAGATCAAGGTTAGCTCTGCAAAGGTAATGATTAAATCATCATCAAGTGTAATCATGAACATTCATTGTATTCTTATTAACCAATGTCTTCCCCGGCAACGGCGCCGGAAATGCTTGTTGGCATCTCTTAAGGTCACGCGGAAAGAAACACGTGACCGCGGGAGAGCCAAGGGTTTAAGTCACTTGCACTATTTAACCAAATAATCCACATCCAAGTACAAGCACTAGATATGTATTATAAGGTGGGTCATGAATATCCGCAAGCGGACGGATAACCCGTTGTAGCATTTCACCCGAGAGTATTCAAGGGTATCGTATTTATATTTTCCCAAAGGAAGACATGGTTGATAAGAGTACTTATGCTCATGGTGTTACAAAAGAGTGATGAAGTAATCACATTCCAATGCAGGGGTTAGGAGCAATAAATTGAGGATAGTGTGACACACACCAAGGCAATGCATTCTCTAATGAAAGGGATAGAGGCAATCCTAGATAAAGCTAAACTAGACTAGCAGACCACTACTCCTAATGATACAACATTCATATGAGTGCGCAGCTTCTACCTAACATCCAAGATCATGCAAGCGCAAGCAAGCGTCTAATGCCTAGGCATCATCGGGAGATCCGTCTTACGCGAGGTCCGCCTCGCGACTCCGGCCTTTTAGACTCCTATGCCATGCCCGAACGTGGAGGATTACTTTGGATGACAAGGCTGTCACTTCTTGTCACCTACCTCTACAAACCGTGGGACACGAAGCACATTCAAAGGTGGGTAGATAACCCCAGCACCATGCCGGCGTCACTAACCACAACTCTAGATCCCTCGAGGCACCCCAATCCTACGGATCGACATGGTGGTAAATCTAGAGCACCCTTGCGGGACGATGAACCCGAAGCCTATTCATAAGAACACTAGTCTAACTAGCATAAGCCGGACGAAAGGATCAAAGCTAGCACTAAGTCATGCAAAGGCGTTCGTCGCTCAAGAATGAGCGACGAACGGCAATCAACCAAGTAAGATCAAGAGTAATCGACGATCAAGTATGAACGAACGAAGAACATTCGATATGTGTTCATCTTCTATTAATGAAGAACGAAGAACGAACGATGAACTCATATGAACGAACGATGAACGATCAAGCAAGATCATGACTACTCTGTCAAGCTCATGACAAGGATATAAACGGAAGTATTCCATATATAAAAGATCAAGTCTTACAAAGAGAGGATACAAGAGCTATACCCAATTCTCCACAAGACCTTGGGAGCAATGAGGCAGCCCACTACTAAGCCTAGCACTACCTAGAAAGCCTCTAAACTTCTAATGTGAGGAGAGAATGATCCTTGTGTTGTTGTGTGTGTTAAGGAGGGGGGTACCCCTCCTTATATAGGCTTGAAAGGTCGGCTCCTCGGAGGCGGTTTCGTAGGTCGGTGGCATTTAATGCGCGTGGAACCGACCTCCGCAGGCGGTGGGCAAACCGCCGGAGAAAAGTGGGCCGGGGGGCCACCATCCTGGTTCGGCCGAACCACCCCGGTGGGTTCGGCCGAACCGGTCCCGGCCCCTCCTGGGCTGGGCTTTGGCGATTGACTCCCCCACTGGATGTTGGTCTTTGATCCAGGTGCTTGTGGCCTTCTTTGTGTTGTATTTCGTGGTCATTGGCCTTTTATCTTGGAGTTGATTCCCGCGGCGAAGTGGAAGTTTTGTAAAAGTGTTGATTTGTCGCCTCGGGGCCCGGAATTCATCATTATCCACCTGCACACTAAAAATCTAGAGGTACAAGTGGAACTAGGTTATTTCTAAGTAAAATGCGTGTAAGACACGCTTAGTCCTTCTCATTTATTTGACTAATTGACGGTCGAAATTGGTCCGTAACGACCGTCAACGATCTCCTAGCGATGCTCTTTCCTTTGCCCCTTCCAAGACCTTTGCCCTTGCCGGGGCCAAGACCACGGGAGGAAGACCGATGACCGGTTCCCGTGGCCTGCCTCTTGACAAGGCGTGGATTCGGCACGTCGAAGTCCGAGTCCGAGTCCGAGTCATCATGACCTTGAGCGGGTGCTGCACGCTTGGTCACTGTCCGCTTCCTGCCACGAGTCATCTAACAGAGAGGAAAACATGTGTAAGGAGCAACATACACAATGTGAGAATTTAGAGATGCTAGGGAGATGCTAACAGGATAGGTCCCTGTCGGAACTTCCGGTACCGGATACCGGAACTTCCGGTACAGAGTCACGGAACCTCCGACGGGTTCCATATCTGTCGGGGCTGACCCATACCGGAACTTCCGGTAGCCTACCGGAACTTCCGGTAGGGGTCAACCCTAACCCTAGCAGATGCGAAAAAGTCACATCTAGCCAATAGAATTACTTCCTAGAAGCATGCTAGTGTTCTAGAACTGCTAGAGTAACATCTAAGCATCAAATATTCCTAGGGATTCAAGGATTTAAGCCTAGATCTAGAAGTGAAGGCAATGAAGGTATACCTTCTCCTCTAGCTAGGTGCTTGGAGAAGACCGGAGGAAGAAGCTTGGAGAATCTTGCCGTAGACCGTCGCCGGAAGTTGAGAGGAGCTTCCGGTTGATAGAGATCCGAAGAGAGAGGAGGAAAAAGGAGGGGTCTTTTTCAAATGGGAGCCGTCCCTTTCAAGGGGACGGGCTCCCCCTATTTATACTTGCCGCCCGCACCGGAACTTCCGGTAGTCTATCGGAACTTTCGGTGCGGGCTCAAACCCTAGGTCAACGACCCGCACCGGAACTTCCGGTGGAGTACCGGAACTTCCGGTGTGGGCATGACACCCGAGGGTGAGCTCCCGATCGGAGCATCCGATACCGGGTACCGGAACTTCCGACCGAGAGGAAAAGTCCTCTGTTCGACCTCCAGTCGGAACCTCCGGTCCCCTACCGGAACTTCCGACCGGGAAATAAACGCCGAGCCCCGATCCCCGTACCGGAACTTCCGGTACCCTACCGGAACTTCCGGTAAGGGGGAAAACAGAGAGGAGGAGTTGAAGTTTTGGGGAGAGTTTTCAAAAATAATTTTGATGGACTAGTGGGACATCTTGACATCATGTGATCAGTATACAATCAACAAACAAAGCTATGATCACATTTTGACAAGATTTGACCTATTGGTCAAGAACCAAGATAAAGGCTTTAAAAACACTAACTTAATTTTCGAAAGCATGCATTTCATCTTAAGATCCAAAACGAATAAAGCAACAAGCAAATGTGCACGCTTTTACACCATGTTGCTAGAGTCAAGAATATTTAGCTCACTTCTTAGATAGCAAAACCGGCTTTCATCTAAGGGCTTGGTGAAAATGTCGGCTAATTGATTTTCGGTTTTCACATGGCTCACCTCAATATCCCCTTTTATAGAATGATCTCTCAAGAAATGATGGCGGATATCTATATGCTTTGTGCGCGAATGCTCAACGGGGTTATAAGCTAGCTTTATGGCACTCTCATTGTCACATAGGAGAGGAACACGGTTCAACTTGTAACCGTAGTCCCTTAGAGTTTGTCGCATCCACAATAGTTGTGCACAACAACTACCGGCTGCCACATACTCCGCTTCGGCCGTGGATAGTGCAACGGAATTTTGTTTCTTGGATAACCATGACACTAGGGACCTACCCAAGAATTGGCAAGTCCCGGAGGTACTCTTTCTATCCACTTTGTCTCCGGCATAATCCGCATCGGAATAGCCTATTAGGTTGAACTTTGAACCCTTGAGGTACCAAAGCCCTAGGTTGGGTGTGTACACTAAGTATCTCAAGATTCTTTTAACGGCCACCATGTGGCACTCCATAGGAGCGGCTTGGAAGCGTGCACACATACACACACTAAGCATGATATCGGGCCTAGATGCACAAAGGTAAAGCAAAGAGCCGATCATAGAGCGAAAAACCTTTTGATCAACCGGCTTGTCTTTCTTGGTGAGGTCAAGATGGCCATTTGTTGCCATGGGCGTCTTGGCGGGCTTTGCCTTGTCCATGTCAAACTTCTTCAATATGTCTTGAGTGTACTTGGCTTGACATAGGAAGGTGCCCTCCTTGAGTTGCTTGACTTGAAATCCTAGAAAGAATGTCAACTCACCCATCATAGACATCTCGAACCTCTTGGTCATTATCTTGCTAAAATCATCACAAAACATTTGGTTAGTAGAACCAAATATTATGTCATCGACATAAATTTGGCACACAAATATATCATGATCAAAACGCTTTGTGAAGAGGGTTGCATCGGCCTTGCCCATTTCAAAGCCCTTTTTCAAAAGGAAATCCCTAAGGCATTCATACCATGCTCTTGGTGCTTGCTTAAGCCCATAGAGCGTCTTATGGAGTTTATATACGTGATTAGGATACTTGGGGTCTTCAAAGCCCGGTGGTTGCTCCACGTATACTTCTTCCTTGATTGGCCCGTTTAGGAATGCACTCTTCACGTCCATTTGGTACAACTTGAAGTTGTGGTGAGTGGCAAA
Source organism: Chloris gayana (assembly GCA_031894775.1). NCBI lineage: Eukaryota > Viridiplantae > Streptophyta > Magnoliopsida > Poales > Poaceae > Chloris > Chloris gayana. The sequence goes on along the minus strand of JAUNZO010001028.1, from coordinate 70,703 downwards.
GGCAAGTAGTATTCTTATTGATTCAAGCCTTGCCACGGGGGCATAGGTTTCATCAAAGTCCAATCCTTCTACTTGTGAATATCCTTTTGCCACCAATCTTGCTTTGTTCCTTGTTACAACGCCGTCTTCATTTTGCTTATTGCGGAACACCCACTTGGTGCCCACAACATTCTTGCTTCTTGGTCTTTCTTCTAAAGTCCAAACTTCATTTCTTGTGAAGTTGTTCAATTCTTCTTGCATGGCCATCACCCAATCCGAGTCCTCGAGTGCTTCTTCTACTCTAAATGGCTCCAAAGAAGAGACAAAAGAGTAATGTTCACAAAAATTGCAAACACGAGAACGAGTGATTACCCCCTTTTCTATGTCTCCAAGAATTTATTCCACGGGGTGATCACGTTGCACACTTTGGTGCACTCTTGGGTGTGGTGGATGTGAGCTTGTTTGACCGCCGTCTTGTTCAACCTCTTGATCATGCGATGTGAGTTCATCATCTTGTGCTTGAGCATGATCTTCATTACCAACTTCTTGATCTTGATCCACTTGATCATGATTAGTGCATTGTTGGTCTTGACTTGAGGGAGGAGGTTGATCTTGATTACTTTGTGGTTCTTGCGGTCTCACATCACCAAGTGCCATTCTTTTGATTGCTTGCCTAGGAGCCTCAACATCTGCATTATTGATAACAACTTGCTCCCGGTTAGTAGCTCGTATGGTGTTTTCCTCAAGAGTCGATGAAGATACAAGGTTTGAGGCATGACATGCGGTGTTGATTGCTTCGGCCCAAAAACGATCGGAGGTCTTGTATTCATCAAGCATGGTTCTTGCCATCTCTATGAGTGTGCGGTTCTTTCTTTCGGCCACCCCATTTTGTTGAGGTGTGTAAGGTGTCGAAAACTCATGCTTGATGCCCTCCTTATCAAGGTACTCTTCAACTTGAGTGTTCTTGAACTCGGTACCATTGTCACTCCTTATGGCCTTGATCTTCACTTCAAATTCATTTTGTGCTCTTTTTAAGAATGTCTTGAGTACATCCTTTACTTCACCTTTATCACACAAAAAGAATACCCACGTGAAGCGAGAATAATCATCAACAATAACAAGTCCATATTTGTTACCGCCGATGCTAATGTAGGCAATGGGACCGAAGAGGTCCATGTGAAGCATCTCCAACGGCCTTGTGGTTGTCACTATGTTCTTGGATGGATGTGGTGCTCCAACTTGTTTTCCGGCTTGACATGCACTGCAAATTTTATTTTTCTCAAAGCAAACATCCGTTAGTCCAAGAATGTGACCGCCCTTTTGGAGTTTGTGAAGATTTCTCATACCGACATGGGCTAGTCGTCTATGCCACAACCATCCCATGTCGGACTTTGCAACCAAGCATGTGTCAAGTTTTGCTTTATCCGCGGTAAAATCCACAACATAAAGCTTCCCTTTGAGCACACCCTCAAAAGCAATCGAGCCATCACTTCTCCTTGAGACAATCACACCCTTGTCGTTGAACAAGCAATTGTAGCCCATTCCACAAAGTTGTGAGATAGACAACAAATTGAAGTCAACGTTATCCACAAGCATAACCTTCGAAAGTGAATGCGGAAAAGTTAAAGGAATGTTACCATAACCCAACACATAGCCTTTTCCGTTGTCTCCAAAGGTGATGTACTCATTTCTTTCTTTGCTTGGCTCAAAGGATTCGAACATTTTCTTGTCTCCGGTCATATGATTGGTGCATCCACTATCGACCACCCATGATGAACCACCGGAGGAGTATTCCTACAAAACAATTTATGCTTTGTTTTTAGGTACCCAAATTTGCTTGGGTCCTCTCACATTAGTAACAAGTGTCTTGGGCACCCACACACAAGATTTGTGGGTCTTGTTGCGTGGCCCAACATATTTTGCATAGACACGACCATGCTTGTTTCTCATTAGCACATAGGTCGCATTAAAATCATAAAAGAGAGCACAAGAGGGGTTAGGCACGTTAGTACGCAAATCACAAATAAGAGAAGATTTGTTAGTGTTCTTGATTTGCTTCTCCCTCTTGACTTGCTTCTTTTGATATTCACCCTCTTTGGTGAACTTGATGAATTCGGTGCCGTTCTTGTTGATTCTTGCATTATGCTTGTCACCTTGCTTGTATCCAATGCCATCCTTCACATGTGATCGTCTCACATTGGTGTATGCACCCCTTGCATACTCGGCCTTGGCATCATCAATGGCCTTCATCTTCTTTTGTGCTTGTTGTTGAAGTTCTTGCACTTGCTTCTTCAAGTCTCCAATGGTCTTGATGTTTCTTGTACAAGCTTCAACATCAATCTTGTTGCACCTAGTACATTCATTGCTAGATGGGGGGCAAGACGAAGATTGAGAGGAAGTAGTGTTACACTTAATTTCCTCAAATTGCACTTTGAGAGAATTGTGATCCTTTTGCAAGTCATCACACTTCTCTTGAAGTGACACATTTGTGACTTTAAGTGTCTCACTATTTTCTTCAACCACTTTGAGAGACTTTACCAAGTCCTCATTCTTCTTCCTCTCAACTTCTAGGAGCTTTTCAAGTTCAAGCACCCTTTGCTTCTCTTGAACAAGCATTTCCTCTTGTTTCTCAAGAAGCTCCTCTTGCCTCTCATTGGTCTCCTTTTCCTGCTCAATAATGTCCAACAAATCAAACATGTTAGGAATTTGAGAGCTTCCATTAGCATTTACCTTAGAGCCTTTAGCCATCATGCACTTGTGTCCGGTGTCATCTTCATCATCGGTCAAGCTTCCAAACAAGGAGGAGTTGGTCGGTGTTAGCCCAATAGCAAGTGATGCAATGCCTCCCTTCTCTTCATCGGATTCCGACTCGGAGGAGGAAGATGATCCATCGGAGTTCCATTCTTGTCCAATGTGTGCTTCACCCCGACGGTACTTTCTATGCTTCTTGTATTTCTTGTCCCCCTTCTTGTTTTGCTTGTTCTTGTAGTTCTCCGGACACTCCGCCATGAAGTGACCTTTGTCTCCACAAATATAGCACTTGTTCTTGGCCTTCCTCAACTTGCTCTTGTCTTGGTCATTTTTCTTGGAGCTCCTTTTTGACATAAGCTTGTTGAATCTTTTCACAAAGAGAGCCATTTCATCATCGCTATCATCATCACTTTCCTCAACCACCTTCTTCTTCTTTTCTTGTTCGGCATTGAGAGCCAAATCATTCTTGCTCCCACTAGCCTTTTCTTTGTCCTTGAGCAATGCATTGATCCTATTCCCTTGGTCAATTTGCTGTTTTTGGGAGAGTACCTTCCCAATCACTTCATCGGTTGTGAAGTATCTAAAACCATCTTTGTCTCTTATGTTGGACACTATGTTGGCATCCCATGCTTGCAAGGCTTGTAGCAACCTTCTATTCACATCCAAGTCCAACACTTTTTCTCCAAGTGCTCTTCTCTTGTTCACTATCCTCATCATCCTATCATGGGCTTCCCTTGGCCCTTCATCCGACCTCATGACAAAGTAGTTAAAATCTTCTCTAAGCCCTTCTAGCTTAGACTCCTTCACACTATCAATGCCCTCATGAACCAATTCAAGTTTCAACCAAATTTGATGGGCATCCTCCATTCCGGTTATCTTCTCATACTCGGCGGGACTAAGCGCGGATACGAGAGCACTAGCCGCCGCCACATTGCACCTAACATTGAACAAGTCTTGTGCGGTTGGCTTGCTTCTACATTCCCACAAGAAACCATGTTGAGTCACATTTCTTACATTTTGATGCATTGAGTCCAAGTGTAGCAACATCTTTGTTTTCCAATGATCGAAGTATTGACCATCAAAATACGGTAGTCTTCCGGAGCCGGGTCCAATGTGTTCATCTCTTCCGTCACCATAGGTGTATGGCGTTTTGTTGTAACTTATCGGCAAAGCACTAGGTACATCTCCTCCCTGGACAACCCCTTTTCCATTTCCATCTCTCGCCATCTCCCGTGCGGTCTCATGACCCCTTTCACCGGCTACCTTAGGTGGTGCTTCACCACTACCACTACCACTAACGTTGCATCTTTCTCATTTGCCATCTTTAATCTTCAAGCGGTGAGGCTTCAACGAAGATACCCGCTCCGATACCAATTGAAAGTCGCCTAGAGGGGGGGTGAATAGGCGAACCTAAAAATTTCTCGCGAATTAACACTAAGACGAAACCGTCAAATACCGGAACTTCCGGTAGGGTACCGGAACTTCCGGTGCAGGGTGATAAATGCGGAATTAAACCCTACACAATTCTAGTGCTTGCAAGAAAGAAGGAAACAACCCTATGCAATTCTAGCAATTTAACGGCACAAAGGAAACTAACAAGCAACCTAGTGAATTTAAACAACAACGCGCTTAAGTAAAAGAGGGAGCACAAGAGACACGGATTTTTCACCGAAGTTCAAGCCCACCAAGGACTCTACGTCTCCGTTGAGAAAGTCCACCAAGGACCGGGTTTCTTTCAACCCTATTTCTCCCTCAAGTCACCACCAAGGTTGAGCTTGAGTTTTCCACTATCAATGTCCCTTCCGGGACGGGCAATACAAACTTCTCGGGCGTCACCACACAAGTTGGGAGCTCACGAGCACGCCTAGCCGTCTAGGAGCTCAAAGCTCCAAGAGTAACAAATCCAAATCACAAGCTTGACGAGAGTGAAGATGCTCAAGAATGGAATCAAGTCTCTCAAACACTTGCTTGAAGTCTCTCACTCAAATCCTAGCTCAAGGATGGAATTTTTGCCTTTGGAGAGGATTTGGAGCAAGATGGAGTGAAGCACAAGTGTGTTTTGGCTCGGAATGTTGCAAGAGTTGAGTGAATGGAGAGGGGGTGTGGCTTATATATCACAGCCCAAAAAGAGCCGTTGGCTCTGTCTGAAAACCCCGCACCGGAACTTCCGATAGCGTATCGGAACTTCCGGTATGGTTCGAATTAGGGTTAGATCCGGACTTCGGCCCGCACCGGAACTTCGGTGGAGTACCGGAACTTCCGGTACGTGGGTTTAGGGTTGGAAAAACTGGACCGCACCGGAGCTTCGGTGCCGTATCGGAACTTCCGGTATGGCATTCCGGAGAGCTCAAAGCTCTCTGTTAGCCTACCGGAACTTCCGGTATCGGGGACCGGAACTTCCGGTAAGGCCTTACCCGAGAGCAAAACTCTCGTAAGCCTACCGGAACTTCCGGTACCAGGGACCGGAACTTCCGGTATGGCCTTACCCGAGAGCAAAACTCTCTGTAAGCCTACCGGAACTTCCGGTACCGAGGACCGGAACTTCCGGTAAGGCCTTACCCGAGAGCAAAACTCTCTGTAGGCCTACCGGAACTTCCGGTACCACACCGGAGCTTCCGATGGGTTCGAAAGAATGGGTTTGGAGGGGATTTCTTGAGTTTGTGAGCATCTCCATTCTTAGCCACGTTTGTGATTTGCATCCCTCTTTATAGTACGGCATACCTATGACTCAAAGCAAAGAAATAAAGCGAGGCACAAGCTTTGAGATAGGTCTTTTCCAAATTCTCCATTTATTTCATTTTACAATTCTTTTCTCCTTTTTGATTGTGCTTGCTAGACTTTCATGTGCTTTGGATATTCACTACACACATTCTCATGAAAGCATTAGTTCCAAATTTAATTGTATTGATATCAATCATCCAAAATAAAATGAGGGGCCTAGATGTACTTTCGGTATGTATGTATCCAAAGATTTTACTAGGAAAAATTGTCCGGCATATGTTAAAATCGTGGATTTGGGCACAACACACTACAAAGATCTTATTTTGGTTAGGCACACTATAAAAACATGGTTCTTAGTTGCAGCACATCCCTCCACTAAAATATTATTTTCAGAAGTAGGAGGGAGGTTGAATGACATTTTTGTCCTTGGTTGGCGACTAATGCAGCTTGTGCACCTTGTAGCGAGAGGTCGAGCACGACCACCTGTGTTAAACGTCTACCCGGTGTAGCAACGAGACATGATCTGTCTACGCGTTGTCCGACTGTCGCGCAGCGCATCGGCCACCAACCAAGGGTAAAAAGGTCATTCCACCTCCCTCTCACTTTTAAAAATAATATTTTAATCGAGACGGTATGTTGTACCTAAGAGTTACGTTTTTTGAGTGTGCCTAACCTAAATTCGATCTTTACGGTGTGTTGCGTCCGAATCCACGATTTTATAATATGCTATAGACAATTTTCTCATTTTACTACTAGCTAGCTTGGCATATCTGTCCAAAATCTGAAACATACAGTTTCACATTTAGCATCATGCTATCAGATTCAGAACTCTAATGAAGGCCATTCTTAATGCATAGTTTCGTCTCACACCTCACATTCGAAAATTTTGTTTGGTGGATGAAATAGTCACTCTCAATGCACAGTTTCATCTCTTGGTTCAATAGACAAGTTGTAGCATTAAATTAATATCTAGTTGCTTCTTTGAGATTAGTCAAAATATATTGGGATGAAACTTTATATTTTTAACGAGATTGGAGTGGATGAAACTCGTTTTCTCTATTTTATATTAATTGGGTTGCCATCTCACCCTTTTTGATGATGTGACATCATATTTAAGACATATACAAACCCCACTTAAATTAATCTAACATTAAGATCTAAACTTTATAGCAGCCACATCAAAAAGAATCTTACTATTTAGGAATACTAAATAAAATTTAATTATAAAATAAATATTAGGTCCCTAGACTAATTTACCAAACGAATCTAATAAGGTTAATTAAATCGTGATTAGAAGACGATTACTGTAGCATCAGTTTAGAAAACATAAATTAATTAAGTTCATTAGATTCATCTCAAAAATTAACACCAATCTGTCAAAAAGGTTTTATCATTAAATTGATCGAAATATTCGTAAATAATAAGATTCTCGACATACTGAATTTTAGAGGACAAGAAAGCCGCAGTCTATGAATGGTGTGAAACAACAGTAACGCCTCTCCTTTTCAAAATTCCAGAGCAGGGGTCGCACCAGTCCCGTGACGTGCAGCTAGCACTCCAGCAAACAGCAAGACACGCATGGAACAGCAGGAAGAGGAGAGGCCCTGGGCCGAGGCGCCGCCGGAGGTGCTGAACCTCATCATCGGCCGCCTGGCGAGCGTGGTCGACCGCTTCCGCTTCTCCGCCGTGTGCACACGTTGGCACGCCTCGGAGCGCCGCCTCCCCAAACCCAAGCCGCTCCCGTGGCTGGCCCTCCCCCATCCCGTCCTACCCGGAGGCCACCCACTGCATGTTCGTCAGCCTCCCCGACGAGTCCGCCTACGAGCTCCCCTTCCCCGCCGGCGGCGGCCGCGCGCGCCACTGCGGCTCCTTCCCGGGCGGCGGGCTCGTCGTCGCGCACCGCGACCACGGCAACCTGATCTGCAACATCTTCACCGGCGCCACCATCCCGCTCCCTCACCAGGCCACCGTCCCATACGGCGGCCGCCCCGTGCACGCGCCGCCCGACCCGGACTGGAACCGCGACGAAGCCTACGTCCGCAAGGCCGTGCTCTCCGCCCCGCCCGACGACCCGGGTTGCGTCGTGGCGGCCATCGTCAACAAGCACACGCTCGCGGTGTGCCGCCCCGGGGTGGGCAGGTGGGCTCGAGGTGCTACCGGTTGGAGCGGCGCAGCGCGGAGCTGGCCGAGATCGACTTCGAGGACGTGGTGTTCTACAACGGCAAGCTGTGCGGGCTGGACACGCTCGAGCTGGTCCACGTGTTCACCGTGGCCGACGACAGCGCCGGCGGGTTGAGCCTGGTCCGGGCTCGCGAAGGCCAGATCGGCAACGGCGCCATGTGGCCGCGCCCGGAGTACCTCGTGGAGCGCGACGACCTGCAGGGCGAGGTCCCGCCGCTCCGCTTCGTCTCCCGCTACCTCGCGGAGTCCACCCGCGGGCGGCTGCTGCTCGTGCTGCGCTACGCGCGCGCGGACCGCACCTACTCCGTGACCTACCTGTTCCGGGCGTTCGAGCTGGCGCCGAGCGCGCAGGACGCGGCGTTCCTGGGCTGGACGGAGCTCGACGACCTCCGCGGCGACGTGCTCTTCGTCGGCGGCAGCGGGTCCCTGTCCCTGACGGCCTCGGAGCACTTCCGCGGCGCGGCGGACGCCGACTGCATCTACTTCTCCGACGACAACTTCCACGTCGCCACCGCGGCGAGGACGGAGCTGCCGTGCCGCGACATCGGGAGGTACTCCATGCGGGACAGGTCCGTCACGTTCATCGACGTGCAGGCGCCGCACAGCAGCTTCTCGCCGCCGACATGGCTCTATGTTTCCGACTGATCGGCGGTAACCGACCTCGCTAGTCATCTACTGCCTCGCTGTAAGCTTAATCTCGATTGGTTTGGTCCCAGTTATCCCAATGCACGTTCTAGTGTAACGTGCTCGTCATCATGTTTCCGTCAAATTGCTACCTTTTGAATCTAGTACTAGTTAAGTATTATTATCCTGTGCCATTTCCTCTGAACTGCTGCCTTGGTAGTATGTGAGACTGGGCGCTAAGAACTAGTACTCTTTCCAAGTTGCGCTGTGATATGAACAATGTTGAATGTCATGTTTTCTGAAACATCAAGCTAAGGACACCGTGGACTCAAAATACATTACGCGAGTCCAAATTTGTTCTTGCTAATCGCTTGACGCTTCACAGTTTCCTTGCGAACTCCCTATTGACACCAAATTGCTGCAAATATATTGGAGGGTTGGTTGGTCCGCTTCTGTTCAGGTGATCTCTGCTCGTCTCCTGACCAGTCATTTATCTATGGCAGATTTGTCGCTGTTTGGATTACAACCCCCAAATTATGGCCATGCTCAAATGATTTGTCATCCTTTTATTTGAGGAAAACAAGTGTTCATTCACCAAACAATGTGACCATGCCCAGCTCCACACTGAACATGCTCGCGCTATGTTTAGTAGGACTAAATACAGTTAAAGTATGAACAATGTTGGATAATATCCCGAAATGTTCAGCTAAGCTCAGCTTGTTTGAACAAAAACCATTAAGATTTCAACACTGATTAGTTAAATTTCAGCGAGATTGAATTCACTAGTTTTTGTTGATTTGACAGTGTTTTCGTGAACTCCTCTGCTGAAGTGAGCAATGTTCGATGTCATATTTTTTTTCAAAATGTTCAGCTAAGATCAGCTTGTTTTTTTCTAAAAAAAGACCTTTAAGATCTGGGCACTTGTTATTGTTGCTCTATTGTAGTCAAATTTCAGGGAGGTCCAAATCAGTTTGTGTTGATTTGACTGTTCCTTTATGAACTCCATATATGGACATAAATTTAGCTGGTACTACATTGTGCTTAAATATGAACAAGGTTCGATATCATGTATTTCAGTATTTTGATAAAAAAAACACCCTTGCGACATATTGTTTCAAGCTGCAACCCATCTTTTGCAATGGACAGGGCTACAGAAGGGCGTAATGCAGGAGGTGGTGAAGAAAGGAGCGGAGGCGATGATACAAGCGGCGATCAAAGTGTTGCAGCGGCATGGTAGATGTGTTGTGTTGCAGCCAATCCAAGGGCCCTAAGAACAAGAAGATCAAGATGAGCACTCGGGTGACAATTGAAAGAAGGAAAGAGTGAAGGTTTTACCTCATCTTTTGGGCGTTGTCACTACCAAGGCTGTTGGTAGATTCTGCGTTTGCAATCTGTAATAATAGGATGTAGTGATCTATGCTTCATTTACCTTGCATCTGGAGACCCAGTGCATATCGGGGGTGGGGAGAGCGGCTTCGTGCGTTTTCGGTTCTAACAATCACTGGATGTTAAGCTCAGACTCTAGACTTCCGTTTGCTTGTTGAATGGAAGTGGGTTTTCTCGTTTCAAAAAAAAAATCATGTATTTCAGTATGTTCAGCAAAGCTGAACTTGTTTTATTTTATCAAAATCAATAAACATTTCCCACTAATGTTGTCGTTAAATTTCTACAAGATCTAAATTAGTTTGTCTTGACTTGACACTTCCTTCATAAACTCCGCATGGACACAAACTTCATCTGGCAACTCTATTTCAGGTATAATGCAAGGATATACAATAAGCCATGGCAGCATGGCGCTATTTGGATTACAGCCCAATTAGAACCCAATTTTTGGCCATGCTCCACTTTTATTTGTGGAAAACATTTTTCCATTTCTTGAGACACTGTTCGTGCGTGGAATAAGCCTCCGGCCAGAAAAACACAGCCAAAAATCTTGTCCGTGGATTACTGACGCAAAGGCCAAAAGGGACCATAAGTTTATATAACTTTTCCTTTTACTTACTGCTAGAGTCCGATCAACAAAAATTTTGTGAGAAACTGTGAGGAAAAAGGTGACGAGGACGCAGTAGCGAGGGCAGGCGGCATTTGTGCAAGGAACAACAGCAACATGCGCGTGAATTTTGTGTGGGTCGCGCGGAGTGATCTCGCCTAGCTTTTCATGGTGGGGAAAGACCTCTCTAGTACGACGAGTCTAAGTTTATTTTTTTTTTTTTTTTTTGCAAAGGAATCTCCTTATAATAATTGCCAAACGAGCATAATGCACGTAGACTTTTTCCATATAGTAATAAGACTGGTGTAAATTATGTTTTATATTGTTTGTAATTTCCATATGCTTAGTAATACTTATATAAATAAATATGATAAATAAAAGCGAAACATGATCTGCGGTGTGCCCTTAACCGAATTTGGATGCTTCCTACACGGCACCTTCCAAATTCACATGATGATACAACCCCTTGTTATACAAGGAACACGATGAAACAGCATCTTTTGGAACTTAACACACGCGAGCCTCCGACTCCGAGGCAACAACTGACGGGGACGAGATCGTCGCAGAGGTCGCCGCAACACCGGCGGCGCTCTGATCGGAGAGCAGCAGCCGGCCAACCTCGTAGGACGTAAACGCATCGATGCAGGCGTAGTCAACCTGCTCCGGCGATAGGCGATACTTGTCCCACCTGCTCAGAGTCACCCGCTTGGGCTTGTCGATCAGGACGCCCATCACCTCACGCGTCAGGGTCTTGAGCCCCGCCTTCTCCAACTCCGGCCGGCACAGCACCTCCGCGGCCAGGTTCTTGAGCTCCACCGTGTTCGTGACATGGAATCCGTAGTCCTCGGACAGCCGCTTGAAGTCGCCGCCGACCCCGACGCCGACAAAGCGGTGGTCCGGGCAGGCGAAGAAGTTCTGGAGTGCCTCCATTGGGATGTTGTCTGCCTGAAAGATCTGGAAGACGAGGCAGCGACGGCCCACGCAAAGCTGCAGGACTGCCGTCTCGTGCGAGTGTTTCCCGTCCTGTGGATCATAGACGACACGCCACTCCGTGTCGATTCCGACGAGGATGTGTTGCGGGTTATGGCGGATCACCCCTCCGAGGAAGCGCTCGACAGCGGCACAGGAGTTTGTGACGGTGGTCCGGATCGTGGTGCCATCCACCATCACGACGTCCCTGGTGTAGGTTCTTGGATAGGGTGGCGCCATTGCGGGTGTGGCGCGTGCTGGTGGCCTATTAGTCATTTTTCTCTTCCCCGAGAATTATCGCTTGAGAGCTCGCTACTTTTGGCAGGGGATGAATCTTACCTTCGGCTCCTTGGGTTTATATAGGGCGAAACGCAAAAGTCCGTGCTGAGTTTGGACGAGGACGATGATGTGGAGTAGAGTCACTCGAGTTTGGACGAGGATATGATGATGTGGAGCCCGACTACTGTCGGGTACCTAGATTAGGGAACCCTAATCAGGGTACTTAATCACTGTCATAGCTGGCTAACAGCTCCGCCTTGTACGCATAAAGGATACGAAGTGGGGCCCGAAACCTCCGCCTCGCCCGACCCCGAGTCGGGCGAGGTCCACAACTTCCGCCTCGCCCGACCCCGAGTCGGGCAAGGTCCACGACTTCCGCCTCGCCCGACCCTGGGTCGGGCGGGCCCACGATCTCCGCCTCGCCCGACTCGGCGTCGGGTGGGACCGCAATCCCTGCCGCGTTTGCCTTTGCTTCGCGGAGAAGCGACCTCACCCACCGGATGGGGAAGGAGTTACAGCGGGCCGGTAGGTGCAATTACAGCGCACGGGAACTCGTCTCACCAACGGGACGTGATGTGACCGGCGCAGTACCCTCCTGTCCCGTTCCGCGGCGCCGCGCACTAGTGCTAGCTTAGCTGCAGAGCAGCGTGATCATTACCAAGCCCATGATGGCCGGTGACCGGACGGAGGCCGGGCGATTGACGGGACAATAGCCTATGATCCGTCCCGTGGCTGACCAACGGCGTCCGCCTAGGCCCGTGAAGGCTACGAAAGCCGGGCCCGCGGCCTCCGCCTCGCCCGACTCGGGATTCGGGCGGGCCCGGCGGTCCTCGCCTCTCCCGTCCGGGACTCGGGCGGGCTCGGCGGTCCCCGCCTCGCCCGACTCGGGAGCAAATGGCTTCCTCATGAAGCCTCACAGGTGAACGAGGGATCGCCATAACTCCGCTCGGGAACTCACCAATCCACGAGGATCGGGTGAGATCGGCGCAGCTCCTCTTGTCTCATCTTCACGCGTCGCTCGACACCCCCGGCACGACGACAAGACGGAGGCGTCAACACCATCTCCGCGCGAGCCATGATGAACGGGAGTGACGGATGGAGACCGCCATGCGACAGGACGGCTGCCACGGTGACGAGCGTGGCATTGACTCCGGCGCTACCAATCAAGACCGACCGTGCGCCGCACGACCGAAGCGCCGAAGCGGCCCGCATGCGAGCAGGGTAATGCACGGCGGCCCCGACCCCGCTTGGGACGACATGTAGTAACTCCGACCCCACCCGTAAGTGGCCCGGCCCTTGGACTATAAGACAGACACCACGGATCGAGCTAATCGAAATGATCGGACACACCTCTAGAGCACATTGCAAACGGAGGCTTGGAGCAACCCTCCTCCCTCGCCTCCTTTGTAGCTCTTTTCACAAGGCGAAACACGAACAATCCTCGAACCGGACGTAGGGCTTCAAGTGCCCGAACCGAGTATAAACCACGCTCTCCTAAATCATCCAAGGCCCATCCGAGTAGTAGCGTCGATCCCCTCCAAACACAAATTTACTTGTCGGCCGGTTTCACAACACCGACGGTTGGCGCGCCAGGAAGGGGACCTCGACGCGTTCGACGATCTTGAAGATGGCGAGCTACACCGTCGGTCGGACTCGGGCGCCCTCGTGAACTTCGGGAGCTCGGAGTTCATCGTGACCGGAGCCGGGAGCCCTGTCGCGCGTTCTCTCGCCGACCTCCCGGCCACTACACCACTTTCCCGCCGTGTCCGCCGGCGCGGAGCTCGCGGGCATGACGGACTCGGCAGCGGGTCCGATACCGGCAGCCACCACCCTCGCGGGAGTGCATGATGATGGAGGCTGGGGACACCAGCGACACCGACGGCGTCAACGACATGGGCCGCGCGGCCCCGGCAGCTGCCGGGCTCCCGGCCGGGGCAGCGCCGCCGTCCGCGGTGGTAAACACCGGCGGTGTCGGGAACGCACAGCTGCCGCACGCCGCGGTGCCACAACAGCAAACCCCTCCGGGAAGCCCCGAGCCCCGGGAGGAGGACGACCTAGAGCAGCTGCTCCGACGCCGACGCGAGGTCGCGGAGACCGAGCGGCGGTTGAAGGAGGAGCGCGAACGCCTCGGGTGCGAGGTGGCGCGGCGCCGAGCGCAGCGCGAACTCGCTCGCCGGCATGGGCGCGAAGCCCAAAGAAAGATCCTGGACGAGGCGAACCACCTCGTTCCCGGGTACGAGAGGCCCGGCCGAACGTGGCTGCGGCCGCGACACCGATGCGTGCGCTTCCGCAACCGGTCAACGAGGACCGGCGGAGGATCCAAGAGGAGGTCGAAACCTCCTGGACTTAGCGGCCGTCCAACGAGGCCGAGCGTGAGCAGAGCTCCGCCGCACGGCGGAAAGAGGCCGGTGTCTCCTACCACACGCCAAGCCGGCCCGGGGACCGAAGGATTCGGCCCACCCAACCGCCGAGCAAAGCGGAACCGGAACTCGCCGTCGGTTCGGCGGCGGATGGGCGAGTCGCGCGACGCACGCGATACCTCGACCGCCCGTCGCCGGGAACAAAACCGCGCTCCAAGGCGCGAGCCGAGGACCACGGGTACGCCCCGGCGCGGAGGGCGATTCGATCCGGAGGAGGACAAACCCCCGGTTATGACGGGGCCCAAGGCCTTTGGGCCTCGCCATTCGGCGGGCTCCGGTGCCCCAGCGATTCCGGCCCCCAGCAGCATCACCAAATACAATGGGGAGACGAACCCCGCATTATGGCCGGAGGATTACCGCCCGGCATGCCAAGCCGGCGGCGCCACCGACGAGCGGTTCATCATCCGCAACTTACCACTCTTCTTGGCCGATTCGGCGAGAATGTGGCTCGAGCACCTCCCGGAGGGCTCGATCCACGATTGGTGGGACTCGGAGGAGGCCTTCATCGGCAACTTCCGGGGCACGTACACGCGCCCCGGGAACCCGTGGGACCTCGGGACCTGCCGGCGGCGGGCGGACGAGTCCTTGAGGGACTACGTCAAGCGTTTCTCCCGCAAGTGCAACACGCTTCCCAACCTCGCCGACGCAGAGGTGATCTCGGCGTTCATCGCCGGCACCAACAACGAGGGGCTGGTGCACGAGCTCGGCCGCAACAACCCGCGCACCGTCAAGGAGCTACTCGACGTAGCAACCAGCCACGCCTCCGGAGAAGACGCCGTGGATGCCCTCCTTCATCGGGCCAAGGGCAAGGCGAAGCGGAACGAGAGTTCCGGTGCGGGCCCGTCCGTCCCGCACGACAAGAAGCGAAGCGAGAGGAAGAGCGGCGACCGGTACCGCCGCGACACCAACCTCGTCGCCGCCGCCGAGCGCAAGCCGAAGAAGCCGACCGCCGACGACGGCAACAAAGGCCAGCACTTCGAGAAGATGCTCGGAGGCGCCGTGTCCCAACCACGGCCGACCCGTCAACCACGCCCTCAAGGACTGCGGGCTGATGCTCAAGTTCCCGGGCACGAAGGCAAGGAAGTTCGACCCCAAGAACCCCAGCCCCAAGAACGACGACGGCGACGACAAGGACGCGGACGGCGGTTTCCCGCAAACCACCGGCTGCCTCATGATCTTCGGGGGCGGGACCGGCTCCTCCGGGAGGCACCGAAGCGAGGAGCGGCGTGAGGTCTACGCCGCCAAACCTGCGACCCCGGCCTACCTCAAGTGGTCCGAGGCGGCAATCACGTTCGACCGCAGCGACCACCCCGAGCGCGTTCCCGACCCGGACGCTACCCGCTCGTCGTTGACCCCATCGTCTCCAACAAACGACCGACCAAGGTACCGATGGATGGGGGTAGTGGTCCGAATGTTTTGTATGCGAGAGACCCTTGATGCCATGGGGATCGGCCGCTCTCGGATCCGGCCATCGGGCGAGCCCTTCCACGGGGTTGTGCCCGGAAAGACGAGCTGTGCCGCTTGGACAAATCGACTTGCCCGTCACCTTCGGCACGCCGATCAACTACCGCACCGAGACCCTCACCTTCAACGTGGTGGACTTCCCGGCGCGTACCACGCCATCCTCGGGCGACCATGTTACGCGAAGTTCATGGCCGTCCCCAACTACATCTACCTCAAGCTCAAGATGCCGGGTCCGAAGGGGATCATCACCGTGAGCACGTCGGTTCAGCGTGCTTACGAGTGCGACGTGGAGTGCTCGCGAGCTGGCAGCGGCGCTCACCAACAAGTCCGACTTCCCACAGGTCGCGACTGCGGAGTCGGAGGACACGCCGACCCAAAAGAAGGCGATCGGCTCTTTCGAGCCGGCCAAAGACACCAAGATGGTGCCCCTCGACCCCGCCGACCCCGAGGGGAAGAAGGTCATCATCGGGTCCGCGCTCTCCGACAAATAGGAAAGCGCGCTCGTCGAGTTCCTGCGCGCCAACAAGGACATCTTCGCGTGGAAGCCTTCGGATATGCCGGGAATCCCAAGGAACATCGCCGAGCACTCTCTCAACATCAAGCCGGGATCGAAACCGGTCAAGCAACGACTCCGCCGCTTCGACGAGGAGAAACGCCGGGCAATTGGTGAGGAGTTAGCAAAGCTCCTTGCCGCCGGCTTCATCAAAGAGGTGTACCATCCCGAATGGGTCGCCAACCCTGTACTTGTAAAAAAGAAAACGGGGAAATGGAGGATGTGTGTTGACTACACGAGTCTCAATAAGGCGTGCCCGAAGGATCCGTTTCCCTTGCCACGCATAGACCGGATAGTTGATCGGACCGCGGGGTGCGAAACCCTGTGTTTCCTAGATGCCTATTCGGGTTATCATCAAATTCCGCTAAGGATTGGTGATCAAGAGGCCACCGCGTTCATCACACCCTTCGGCACGTCATTGTTACATCACTATGCCGTTCGGGTTAAAAATGCGGGAGCCACATACCAACGCTGCATGATCAAATGCTTCGGTGACCTCATCGGACGCATTGTGCGGGCATATGTGGACGACATCGTAGTCAAGTCCACTCGGACCGACGATCTAGTCGCCGACCTCGAGCCGTGTTCCAGCGGTCGAGAGCCAACGGAGTCAAGCTCAACCCCGAGAAATGTGTCTTTGGGGTCCCGAAGGGGATGCTCTTGGGATACGGCGTCTCGCAACGTGGCATCGAAGCCAATCCCGAGAAAATCGAAGCCATCGAGAACATGGGGCCGATAAAAAACGTAAAGGGCGTACAAAGACTCATCGGCTGCCTCGCGGCGCTAAGCCGTTTCATCTCCCGACTCGGAGAAAAGGGGCTGCCACTTTATCGTCCGCTCAAGAAGTCGGACAACTTCGTGCGGACAGCCGAGGCGCAAGAGGCCCTCGACCACCTCAAAGCCAAACTTTCAAGCGCGCCGATTTTGACTCCGCCGGTCGAGAAGGAGCCCTTGCTGCTCTACATAGCGGCAACAAATCAGGTGGTGAGTACGGCGCCGGTGGTGGAGCGTGACGAGCCGGGAAAGGCGCTCAAGGTGCAACGGCCGGTCTACTACGTCGGCGAAGTCCTCTCCGACCGCAAGACAAGGTGGCCGAAGATCCGGAAGGTGTTGTACGCGCCGACCGTCACTCGGCGCAAGCTTCGGCACTATTTCGACTCTCATCCGGTAACAGTCGTCTCCTCCTTCCCGCTTGCTGAAATCTTGGGTAATCCGGAGGTAGCGATAAAGATCTCGAAGTGGGCGCTAGAATTAATGGACCAGGGTATAGAGTACACGCACCCATCCGCTATAAAATCACACACTCGGTAGATTTCATAGCCGAGTGGACAGAGACCCGGTTGCTCGTGGTTCCGGCGAAACGGATCATTGGCGGCTGCACTTTGACGGCTCCCTCACGAAGAGGGGTGCCGGCAGCGGATGGCAGCTCATCTCGCCGAGAGGTGCATGCATGCAATACGTCATCCGACTCAACTTTCCAGCCTCTCACAATGTGGCCGAGTACGAAGCCACCGCTAACGGCATGAAGGCAGCGATTGACCTGGGGATCCGTAGGCTCGAAGCCTTCGGCGATTCCCAGCTCGTCGTGGATCGGGTGATGAACGAGTCAACTTGCACCAACCCGAAGATGGCGGCTTATCTGCAGTGAGATCCGCCGTCTTGAAGAAAAGTTCGATGGATTCCAAGTCAAACATGTCCTTCGGCGGGACAATGAAACGGCCGACTCATTAGCCAAGATGGGATCCAATCGGCTGCCAACGCCGGAAGGCGTTTTTGCTTGCGACCAGGATGAGCCGTCTATCAAGGAGCCAACGGCGGCCGACCCTGCAAAGGGAGAACAAGAGCCAGCTCCGATCGAGGCCGCGGAGGTCCTGGTCGCCGAGCTTGGCGCCAACGACGACACGGCGGGTCCGGTCGATCCGACTCCCGACCCCGAAGGGGACTCGGGGCTGCGCCCGAGTCCGCAGATGATCGGCGGCAGCCCTACCTCGACTATTTGTTGCGGCAAAAATTGCCCCCGACGTCATGGAAGCGCGCGCCTCGCCCGACGCGCCAAAACCTTTGTCGTGATCGGCGATGAGTTATACAAAAGGGGCACACCGGCGTCCTCCAACGCTGCATCCCTCTCGACGAGGGTAAGCGGCTGCTTCAGGACATCCATGGTGGAACGTGTGGACATCACGCCGCACCACGAAGTCTCGTTGGCAACGCTTTCCGACATGGCTTCTATTGGCCGACCGCGATCGCCGACGCCGAACAAGTCGTGCGCACTGCGAAGGGTGTCGGCATTACGCACGTAAAACACACCAGTCGGCCCGGGCCCCGCAAACCATCCCCATAACATGGCCGTTTGCCGTGTGGGGCCTAGACCTGGTCGGCCCGTTCAAAAAGGCACCAGGAGGCTACACCCACTTGCTTGTCGCCGTGGACAAGTTCTCCAAGTGGATTGAGGCAAGGCCGATAGGCAAAATCGACTCGGACCAGGCCGTAAAATTCTTCATCGACATAGTGCATCGGTTTGGAGTCCCAAACACAATCATCACCGACAACGGTACGCAGTTTACGGGAAAAAGTTCCTAAACTTTTGCGACCACCGGGGCATCCGAGTCGATCGAGTCGACCGTCTCACACCCCCAAACGAACGGGCAGGTGTGAGCGCGCAAATGGCATGGTCCTCCAAGGATTGAAACCCGGATATTCAGCAAACTCGGAACATTTGCCGGGAAATGGGCGAAAGAGCTCGGTGCAGTGTTGTGGAGCCCGAGGACGACGCCGAGTCGAGCCACGGGTCACACTCCCTTCTTCATGGTGTACGGGGCCGAGGCCGTGCTACCCACAGATCTGGATTATGGAGCTCCGCGCGTGCAAGCTTTCGATCCAGAACTCAATAAGCGTTATCTCGAAGATGCGCTGGACCAAATCGACGAAACAAGGGAAGCCGCACCGCTGCACTCAGCCGGATACCAACAAGCACTCCGCCGTTACCACGACCGCAAGATCAAGAAGCGCGCCTTCGAGCCCGGCGACCTCGTCCTTCGACTCCTCCAGGGGAATCAAGGCCGGCACAAGCTAACTCCGCCATGGGAAGGGCCCTACACGGTAGCCGAGGTGCTCCGCCCGGCACGTACAAGCTCAAGGACGCCAACGGAAACGTGCTCACCAACGCATGGAACATCGGGCAGCTACGTCGCTTTTACCCTTAGCTTATTGTTTCAGTTTTTTATGCAAATGAAATAAAGAGAAAACCTTTCTCTCTTTCTTGTTGTTTTCGACAAATGACGAATAAAGTCCAAATTTGCCGGCCGCCGACCCCGACTCTCCCGAGTCGGGGCTCCACCCGGCGGGTGTGCAAAGGAGGCCGTGTGCGGGTCCCGGTTGTGCCCACGGCTGCGGAACTCACACGAAAATCCCTCGGTGCGGGCCCGACTCGGACAAAACCTAAGCGCCGACGATGGCTCGGCCGGTCCGACCGGTCGGCTCGGGACTCGACGCCTCTACAGCTAGGAGCGGCCCGAGTTATCGATCAACCGAATGAAAAATCTAAAGCAACTAGGCGGTCCGAAAGAGAAAGGAGTCACGAAAGGGCAAGAGTTTAAAATTTCGAACGAAGTTTAATCCCATAGTGCAAGTCCAACTCGGACAGGACTCGGAACGCCAACGACCACTCGGCCGATCCGATCGGCCGACTCGGGACTCGACGCCCCGGCGGCCAAGAGCGGCCTAAGTCACCGATCAATCGAATGAGGAATCCGAGGCTACTAGATGGTCCGAACGAGAAGGAAGCCACAAAAGGGGAACATGTGAGAAATTTGGAACGAAATTAAAACAGATAACTTGTTTACAAAATAAGCGAGTTCTTCTTTATATCTTGGCCACTCGGCCGACTCAACTAACACGTTACATCACCTACTCGTCATGCGGCGACGGCGGCGGTGGGAAGGCGTGCGAGGCAAGGAGCTCGGCAAGCTTGGCGGCGATCGGCGCGGCTTTCCTCTTCATGTCCTCGATCTCCTGCTCGGAGAAGCCGGGCACCATGCCCAGCCGTGCAAGCATGTCGAGGTCGAGGTTGTCCTCGAAGTGTGTCCGCTCCAGCACTGCGAGTCCACGGAACCCCGGCTCGAAACCGTCACGCCGCAGAGCACCAAAACGATTGGTGATGGAGAGAAGGCGCGACTCCAAATTGGTGGTCCCGGGCGGCCGTGGCACCTCCAACTCGTTGCGGAGGAGCTCGGCACCGATGCGGATTCGGTCGAGCCGAATTTCCTCCTGCCGCAGCCCGTCCGGGTCCATCTTGAGCTACGAAAATAAAAACGAAGAAGAAATCATGAGACATGACACCAATCAAAAGCAAAATAGGAGGGATGAGAAAGAAAACTTACGATTAACCTCACTCTCCAACATCGAGAGCCGGGAAGTGAGCCCGGAGACCGACCGGGAGGCGGCCTCCTTGAGCTTGCGCTCGGTGTCCGTCGCCTCGCGCGCGCTCGCCGCGTCCTCCTCGGCCTTCGACGCCCTCGCCACTCGCCGCCTGGACCTCGGCCGGTCGGGACTCGGCCACTTGACGAGCACTCGCGGCATCGGACTCGGCCTTCTTGGCCCTTTCCTCCGCCGCCTCGGCCCTCTTGGTGGCTTCGGCCGAGGCGGGACTCGGCCGTCTCGCGCGCATCATTGGCCTCGGCCGCCACCCCGGCCGCCTCGGCCCTCTCCTTCTTCGCGTCCTCGGCCTCTCCGATGGCCCCGAGGGCCTGCTCCGTGGCGCTCTGCGCCTCCCGGTCAAGGCGGGCCCGTTCCCCTTCTTGGAAGCGGATGCGAGCATGCTTGGCCCGGCTCATCATATCCGAGGTCCGAAAAGGAGGAGAAAATCATGAGCGAAGCAAAAAGAGACCGATATTCCGCGAAGGAATGAACATGCGCTCACCTCGGCCGGCTCCGCCGGCGACCTAACGAGATGGAGCGCCGCGCCCAAGACATCGGCGGCCCGGCCGCGATCGTGGCGGAACGCGCCCCAAATTGTCCGCTCCGCCGGCTCGTCAAACGTGTGCGTCCGCCCTTGGGGCCCCACAACGCGCACGGCCCCCGGCTCCGCGAACGAAGGCGGCGGTGGGCGGTGCGGCGTGGCGGAGGAGCTCGGCGGAGGTCCTCGCGGCGGAAACAGCCGCGGAGCCGGTGGCCACCGTCACCATGGCCAACGTTGGCGCCCCGCCATGGTGCTTGCCGGCCGAGGGGCCGGCGGGGATGGCGCAGCGGGAGCCTCCGACCCCGGGGCCAGCCGCTTCCGAGCCCCGACCAACGGACCTCGCGGGATGCGCAAATCAATAAACCGAAAGACGAGAAAGAAGAAAGAAAGACGGAAGGAAGCAACACTTACCGGTACGGTTGTCGTTTGGGTGGCGGGTTGACCGCCGACCCGAGACCCTCACGCCGCCTCTTGCCAAGTGCCGCTCCGGGGCACTCGGCGCCGCCGCTGTCGCGGGGGCCGACGTTGCCGGAAGACTCGGCGCCGTCGCCGGCCTCGGCGTCGCGGATGAAGAGGCCATGGAAGCCGGCGCGGCCGTACTCGGACCCGACAGGGTTGCGGCCACCGCCGGAGCAGAGCCGCCGGCGGACACGGTCACCGGCGCTCGAACGGACACCGGCGAGGCCGCCGAGGCCATCGTCACCGGCGCTCGGATGGACGCCGACGGGGCCGCGGAGGCCATCGCTGCCATTGTCGTCGAGGCGAGCCCTCCCGCCACCGCCGCTCGCGCTACGGTCACCACGGTCGACGACACCGCGGCGGCCGAGGCCATCATCGCCCCCGCCATGGTCGTCGCCGCGGGGACCTGGTGTGTGAGCGCCGGGGCGGCGTGGTGACGACCGTGGACCTCGGGGCGGTCGGCGTTGTGGTGGTGGTGGGCGCCGAAGTCGGCGGCTGCGGCGCCGGCATGCGCCTCGGCCTGCGGGGAGCCCGGCGCTCCTTCTCGGCTTGGGCCGGCGTGCGACGTGCCGACGTCGTCCCGGCGGGGTCCACTTCCGGAAGGGCCGGCCGAGTCGGGCCCTCGCTCGATGTCCTCCTCCTCGGCGAGCTCGTCGATGGGAGGGGACATGTCGACGAGTTCCTCGTCGTCACCCCAATCGTCGTCGTCGGATTCGGTGCTGCTGCTCTCGGAGATGACGATCCGGCCCGAACGGCGCCGGCGCTCCTTCTCCGCCTTCCGCTGTTGCCGCGCCGCCTTCCCGGCCTTCTTGGCGTCCTTTCGAGCTTTTTGCTCCTCGGCGCGCGCTCGATTGATGGCCCGGACGTCGGCATCCTCGGGCAATGGGGCGGGGAAGGAATAAATTGCAAACCTCTCGCAACACGTAAATAAGTGGGGGCGACAGCGCGAAATGAGAAAGATAAGAGAGGTCGGAACTTAAGACCGACTCAGCCGAAGGCAGAATTAAAAACTTACAAACAAAATTGCCCCCGTTCCGGGAGCATTGGTGGGTGGTTGGGGACCGGCCACTCGAACCGGTCCCACGCGGCGGCCGTCTTCGGCATCGCCTCCGCGAGTCGGGCCTTCAACTCCCGGAGCGAAATCCGAGGGTCCGCCCGGGGTTCACCATGCAGGTTCCCTCCCGGGCGAAGTCACCTCCCATTTCCGACATCATCCGACGCCGGGCTCGCAGCGGTGCTAGCCGGCGCGGTGGTAGGAGCCAATGACCCCAACGCCGGTCACGCCGGCTCGGTCGAGCGCCTCGACCGCGTCCAACGGCGCGGCGATCCCCCTCTTCTCGTCGGCGGGCACCCCGAAGTGCCACTTCTCCGGCGCGGCGTTGATGAGGTTGCCGGTGAACTCGGGGAGGGGTGTGGCAGCGGTGTTCCCGAGGTAGAACCACTGCTCGTGCCAGCCCTTGTTGGAGTCGGTGAGGGCGATGGGGATGTACTTCTGTTCCGGCCGCCC
This sequence comes from Chloris gayana, assembly GCA_031894775.1. NCBI lineage: Eukaryota > Viridiplantae > Streptophyta > Magnoliopsida > Poales > Poaceae > Chloris > Chloris gayana. The sequence goes on along the minus strand of JAUNZO010001028.1, from coordinate 47,849 downwards.
CGCGATCGGAAGCCGGCGCTGCCGATGGGGACGGCGCGAGGGTTCCCGGCCGCGTCCTTCTTCGTCACCAACCGGCAATCGAAGAAGTGTTTGAATAGCCCGAAATGGAGGGCGATCCCCGGAAGCCCTCGCACGGCGCCACGAAGGCGGCGAGGTGCTCGGATGGAGTTGGGGTTGAGGTGCTGCAGTTCCAGCCCGTAATGGTGGAGGATGCCGCGGAAGAAAGGGTGAGGCGGCATTCCCAAGCCGCGCTCGTGGAAGTGGCGGAAGGAGACGACGTAGCCGTCCGGCGGCGCCGGCAGGGCCTCATTCCCCGGCACCGGCCACTCCATGGCGTCGGCGCGCGGCATCGGGAGTCCGCGCGCGACAAGGGCCTCGAGGGACCCGACGGTGCAGCGGGACGGAATCCAATCCGCCATGGCAGGGCTTGGATCGGATGCGCGACGGTGGATTAGGGAGAAGTGAAGAAGGCGGCGAGCGGCGGACGCGGCGAAGAAAGGTGAACCGACGGAGCACGCGAGAGCAAAGGAAGGGGACGGGTTTGTTGCGAGCGCGAGGTGAGAGAGAGGTAACCGGATGCGTCTCCCTTTCCCTTTAAATAGCGGTCATGTCAACTGCCCCCGCGGCGCTTCGACTCCCGCACCTCTACTGTTCCGCGATTTAACCGGGTGCAGGAACCGAAGAGGCCGCCGCACGCGCCGACGCGGAGCCATAATGCGAACGCAAGTTTCGCATCCACGGCGAACCGCCGCGAGATGCGCGCCATCATGGAAGGCGAACCGTTGCGCTTCGACGGCGCTCGATGACGGGCCGATTGGGCTTGGAATCCCATGAGGCCCGCAGTAGATAAGGCTAGGGGATGAAAACGCCCGACGCCCGGCTTCCGACCCGGGGGTTCGAAGGGCGGCCCTGCGAAAGGGTTCGGACGCCCGCCCTTGGATAAAATTAAGTGAGGGGTTGTCGAGAGGGATCCTTGGCGATCAACCCCCGTGCACCGTAGCACAATGGGCCTCTACCGATAGCGTCCGAGTCCGAGTTGAAAAAGCCGTGGTCTTGAATCCCGCGAAGGGAGGGCAACGAGCCCGCCGACCCCGATCGAAAGGGGTCGGAAATCACAAAAGACAGGCACTCGGATATGAATGAGGCCGACTCCCGCTAGTCTCCATCGGATCCCCGCTAAGGGCAAGCCGAGGCCATCACTCGGACATTCCCGTTTGGAGCTTAAACGAGCACCACGCATCGAACCATCGAGGAATGACGTGGCCGCTCATCGCACGCCTCATCTTATCACAAAGATGCGTGGGTGTGAACGAAATAAAAAGACGAAACAGCCCTCGGACGGATCCGAGCAACGAGCGAAGACTCGGGCTCGCTTCGCAAATAAACGATAAAACCGCTCAAAATCGCTAACCCTCGGCGCAAGTATTCTACTTGCCCCGAGGCTCGAAGCTACACCGGCGGGTGCGCTCGCGCGCACCCACCGGAAAAACAAATACACGGGAAAATCCGAGGATTTGTCGGAAAAGCCTCGACGGCGACCATTTGCCCTCGGCCACCGCCAAGGCTCGGGGCTACTGTCGGGTACCTAGATTAGGGAACCCTAATCGGGGTACTTAATCACTCGTCATAGCCGGCTAACGGCTCCGCCTTGTACGCATAAAGGATACGAAGTGGGGCCCGAAACCTCCGCCTCGCCCGACCCCGAGTCGGGCGAGGTCCACAACTTCCGCCTCGCCCGACCCCGAGTCGGGCAAGGTCCACGACTTCCGCCTCGCCCGACCCTAGGTCGGGCGGGCCCACGATCTCCGCCTCGCCCGACTCGGCGTCGGGTGGGACCGCAATCCTCGCCGCGTTTGCCTTTGCTTCGCGGAGAAGCGACCTCACCCACCGGATGGGGAAGGAGTTACGGCGGGCCGGTAGGTGCAATTACAGCGCACGGGAACTCGTCTCACCAACAGGACGTGATGTGACCGGCGCAGTACCCTCCTCGTCCCGTTCCGCAGCGCCGCGCACTAGTGCTAGCTTAGGCTGCAGAGCAGGCGTGATCATTACCAAGCCCATGATGGCCGGTGACCGGACGGAGGCCGGGCGATTGACGGGACAATAGCCTATGATCCGTCCCGTGGCTGACCAACGGCGTCCGCCTAGGCCTCGTGAAGGCTACGAAAGCCGGGCCCGCGGCCTCCGCCTCGCCCGACTCAGGATTCGGGCGGGCCCGGCGGTCCTCGCCTCTCCCGTCCGGGACTCGGGCGGGCTCGGCGGTCCCCGCCTCGCCCGACTCGGGAGCAAATGGCTTCCTCATGAAGCCTCACGAGTGAACAGGGATCGCCATAACTCCGCTCGGGAACTCACCAATCCACAGGGATCGGGTGAGATCGGCGCAGCTCCTCTTGTCTCATCTTCACGCGTCGCCCGACACCCCGGCACGACGACAAGACGGAGGCGTCAACACCATCTCGCGCGAGCCATGATGAACGGGAGTGACGGATGGAGACCGCCATGCGACAGACGGCTGCCACGGTGACGAGCGTGGCATTGACTCCGGCGCTACCAATCAAGACCGACCGTGCGCCGCACGACCGAAGCGCCCGAGCGGCCCGCATGCGAGCGGGGTAATGCACGGCGGCCCCGACCCCGCTTGGGACGACATGTAGTAACTCCGACCCCACCCGTAAGTGGCCCGGCCCTTGGACTATAAGACAGACACCACGGATCGAGCTAATCGAAATGATCGGACACACCTCTAGAGCACATTGCAAACAGAGGCTTGGAGCAACCCTCCTCCCTCGCCTCCTTTGTAGCTCTTTTCACAAGGCGAAACACGAACAATCCTCGAACCGGACGTAGGGCTTCAAGTGCCCGAACCGAGTATAAACCACGCTCTCCTAAATCATCCAAGGCCCATCCGAGTAGTAGCGTCGATCCCCTCCAAACACAAATTTACTTGTCGGCCGGTTTCACAACACCGACAACTACGATCCGAGGAGTTGCGGGTAATCCCTCGGTGCCGAGACGGAGTAGAGTTGGATGTTTTGCCTGGATGTCATCATGCCCTTATCGTGATTTTCCAAATACAATCCGGGTTGTGTTCTACATATAGCAGAATCGTCGTGGAGACAGATCCAAGAGCCCGGGAATTAGGGCTTTACCTAGAAGCACTTCAAGTTGATAAAGCCGTACCATGTAATGGAATCAACAAATCTTCCGGTCATTTCCATTTTGAACTGGATTTCCATTTTTATGTAGCCATGCCGACGGCAAACACGGGTAGGTTAGAGAGTGGCGGAGCAGCGAGCTCGAGTTGAGAGAATAGCATGGTCGTAGGAGAGGAGAGGTGGCGGACCCAACGGCTACTCCGTCGGGGAACGAGTGGCGCCGGGGGAAGGGGGGGGGGTAAGGCGGTGAACTCAACCCTAGAATTTAGCACAACACGGGAAGGGTTGAGAAGATGATGAGTCTAGCGGCCGAAGGGTGGGGGTAAGGCGGTGAATTCAACCCTAGAATTTAGCACAACACGAGAAGGGTTGGGAAGATGATGAGTATGGCAGCCGAAGGGTGGGGGAGGAGGGGGTGTAAGGCGGTGAACTCAAACCTAGAATTTAGCACAGACACGGGAAGGGTTGGGAAGATGATGAGTCCGGCGGCCGAAGGGTGGCAGGGGGGAGGGGGGGGCAGCTCGCTGTATTGATTTGGGATTTGGGGATGCAAACAAGGTGGTGAAATGCGGAGGCGGTGGGAAGAGTCCGAGGGCAACCAAGTGACTATGGCATGGAGTTGAGGTCGAGGCGGAGGTTGGAGATGACCTTCCTCTTTTGCATGTCAAAGAGATTCAAGACTTAAAGATGGCAACGGACACGATTTCGAGCGGGTGGCCGTAGGAAAAAAACCCAAGCACGGTTTCGGGCCCCAATTCTTGCCAATGGGCGCGAACACAGGAGCGATTCAAAACCATGGCATTAGCTTAACGGGTAGGGAAAAGGATTGCCCAAACCCGATTACCTGTTCGCCCGTAATTGTACCCGATATGTGGACCCAATTACTATCAATATATATATTCTCAAATCAGGTTTTCTCCTCCGACCCCTTGCCTCCTACGCATTGCCACGAGCCCCGCACTCCCCCCCCCCCCAATCCTATCCAGCGAGTCCTCCACCCCTCGTCCTCCAAATTCAGGAGGCTATGGTCTTCGACACCCCCTTCCCATATGCGACTCCACCACCGCTGTCGGTGTAGGGGGATCGGGGTCCCCCTAACCGGGCACGGGGCGTTTCCGGCCCACGGACGAAGACGGCGGCCGCGGAAAGGAGGTCCTCAAGACCCATGAAGCCCACGAAGCCCATGAAGGCCGGAGGAGCGGGAGCGTCGGGGGGGGAGGACGAAGCTTTCCGGTAGCTTCCTCCGGCGCCCCAACCACCCGGAGTTAATGCGGCACTCAAGTGCTCGCGGCGACGGTGCGGCCCGACGGGACGTGCGCCGCGTCTCGGGAAGCCGCGCTGCTACGGCGCCGGGAGGGCTCTCGACCAATAGGATGGAAGAGACTTGGAGCCCGAACCGAGGAGGAGAGACCGCAACGGATTTTGTCGGGATCGTGTCGGGATATCCCGGGAAGGGCCGGACCCCCACCGGGCGTCCGGGTACCCCCGGTACTTGTACGGTGTTTCTCTCCTTACCCTATAAAAGGAGGGGGACTCCCATGTAAGGGACAGGGAACATTCGAATATACGCACACACAAGCGGGACGTAGGGTATTACGCATCCATTGCGGCCCGAACCCGGGTAATTCCTCCGTGTTCTTGCCCGTTTGAATCGTCTAAGCTAAGCACGAGCGAATCCGTCCTTCCCCGAGCCTATCCGAAGGGAGCCTTGACGAGCCCCCATTTGGAGGTGTACTCACACACCGATATTTGGCGCGCCGGTAGGGGAAGGTCGTAGATTTCGCTCGCGCTGCGAAACTTCCACGCAACCATGCGAGAGATCCTCGGACACGCCGCGGACGGAAGATAGCGTCTCCGGCCCGGACGTCCACGGGCGCCGTCGCCGCGACCGTCGCCGCGCGGGCCGCTCTGTTCACGGCAACCGTCCCGGCAACTCGGCGGTCGAGCATGCGGCGGAGGACCGGCGCACTGCGTCCGAGCGCGCCAGCTGCGCGTCGCCTCTTCCAGGAAGAAGAGGGGGACGACCCCTTGACCGCCGTGAAGACCATGCTCAACAACCCGCCGGCGGGACCGGCGGGGAGAGCAGGCAAAGGAGTGGCTCACCGGAGTAGGTAAGCTCCCGGATACGGCGCAGGCCAAGCGCCGAGCGGGACCGTCACGCCAACCGCAGCAGCCACCGACCGACAACAACCGCCGCGCCAACCGCGCCAAGGACACGCGCCCGCCGGCGGCTTCGCTCTCCGTTCACTCCCCGCAAGCGCGGGGGCACCGCGACCTGCGTAACGACCTCAACGTACGCCGCCGTGAGGGGAAGACGCACGCGTCGGCATTGAGCGCTCGCGCGAGCGGGACGCGAGCGCGAGCGCACCTCCGCCCACAACCACGACGGCACGGAGGCACGGACGTCCCCCGAGCGCCACCCCAAGCGTAGGAAAAAGGAGCTCGATCCCTCGTTTCTCGGGGCTGCGCGGCCCTCTCAAAGCGCCTGCGCGGCGTCACGTGGCCCGGCAAGTTCCGCCCGGACCTTCCGTAAAGGTACGACGGCACCGCTCCCCCGACGAGTTCCTACGGATCTACTCCACCGCCGTCAAAGCCGCCGGTGGCTCGGAGGACATCATGGCCAACTACTTCCACCGGCCCTCAAGGACTCGGCTCGATCATGGTTCATGAACCCGGCGCCGGAGTCCATCGGCTCTCGGAAGAGCTTGTGCCGGGAGTTCATGGCCAACTTCCGGGGACGGCGAAGCGCCCGGAAGCCGGATCGACCTGGACCGCATCGTCCGGAAGCCGGGCGAGACGCTGCGAGCGTTCATGCAGCGCTTCGATCAAGTTCGCAACACCATCCCGCGCATCGACCCCTCCCGGGTACTCTCCGCCTTCTCGCAATGGTGTCCGAGACAAGGACATCCCGGGCGAGTTGGGCGTACACCGGCCGGAGACGGTCACGGACCTCTTTCGGTTGGCCGACAAGTGCGCCCGTCGCCAGGAAGCCCAAGCGTGGCACGACCCGCCTGCGAAGTCCAACCCGGGTACCTCCTCTCCCAAGTCCGAGGGCACCCTCTCCAAGAAGCGAGAAGAAGAACCTTGCGCGCAAACGTAGGACGGAAGAGGTGGCCGCGGGCGGAGGCCCGTCCCCGAGAGGGCGCGGCGCCCACCTCCCGCGGGTACCGGCAAGTCACCGGCTAAATCCCCGGGTACTTTCGCGTGCTATTTCCACCGCACCAACGACCACGACCAGTCGGAGTGCCGCTACATCCGAGGCGAGTATCAAGCGGCGCGACGAGCGGCGGGCGGCCGAGAAGGCCGAGAAAGAGAAGGAAGAGGAGAAAGAGGAAGTCGAGGCGTACCGGAGCGCGGACGACTCCATCACCGTGATCGGCGGGGGTTCCTCGAGCTTCATGTCCAAAGGCGAGGCCAAGCGCTTCCGCCGCGAGGTCCTCGCAATCACCGAGGGCAAGGCCACGGCTCCCCTGCTGAAGTGGGCGGACGTTCCCATCACCTTCGACAAGAGCGACATGATGGGCCCCGACAATACCAAGGGGAAGATCCCTCCGGTCGTGTCGCCCACCATCTGCAACAAAAAGGTGGGACGCACCCTCATCGACGGAGGCGCGAGCCTCAACCTCATCACCCCGAAGGTCTACGACTCTCTGCGGTGGGCGCGTGCCGAGCTGCAGCCCTCGCGCCCTTTCGTCGGTGTGCTCCGGGTAGCTCCCGCCCCTTGGGCAGGATCGAGCTCCCGGTCACCTTTGGCACCCGGAGCAACTTGCGCACGGAGAAGCTCCTCTTCGACGTCGCGGACATCGGCCTCCCTTACAACGCCATCATTGGGAGACCGGGCATAAACCAGATTATGGCTATCCCGCACCACGCGATCCTCACGCTCGAAGATGCCGGGACCGAAGGGTGTCATCGTGGAGAGGGCGGATGCTTGTCAAGGCGATGGCTTGCCTTGAGGACATCTTGGCGGCCGAGATGGCGGCGAGAGGAGGACACCGGCGGGAAGAGGGCGCGCGACACCCCGGAGAAGCCCGCTGCGCAATCCGGCTCCAAGCGGGCAAAGCTTTCGGCACCCGGGGAAGTGTCTACCAAGAAAATCTCACTCGGGGGCTCGGAGGACAAGACCACCACCATCGGTGGCGACCTCGACCCGAAATAGGAACTCGCGCTCATTACCTTCCTCCAAGCAAACAGCCACATCTTTGCCCGGCATCCTTCGGACATGCCGGGCATACCCGAGAGGGTGATTGGGCACCAACTCAAGGTCGACCCCGCCGCGAGACCCGTGAAGCGGCGGGCGAGGCGCCAAACCCCCGAGCGCGAAGACTTCATCCGGTCCGAAGTCAAGAGGCTTACGGAGGCCAAGTTCATCCGGGAAGTCACGCACCCGACGTGGCTCGCCAACCCGGTGGCCGTGCCCAAGAACAACGGCAAGATGCGGATGTGCGTGGACTACACCGATCCGAACAAGGCGTGCCCGAAGGACCCGTTCCCGTTGCCCCGGATAGATTCCGTAGTAGACTCCACCGCAGGCTGCGACCTGCTTTGCATGTTGGATGCGTACTCCGGGTACCACCAAATCTGTATGGCTAAGGAGGACGAGAAGAAGACTGCTTTTATGACTCCCGCGGGGAGCTTTTGCTACGTGAGCATGCCTTTCGGTCTCAAAAACGCAGGCCCCACGTTCCAACGAGCCATGCGCCTAACCCCGGACTCGCAAATCGGGAGGAACGTGGAGGCGTATGTCGACGACCTGGTCATTAAGAGCCGCAAGGCACCGTCTCTCTTGTTCGACTTAGAGGAGACCTTCTCCAATCTGCGCCGCAACCGGGTGAAGCTCAACCCGGAGAAGTGCGTCTTCGGCGTACCGGCAGGGAAGCTACTCGGCTTCCTGGTCTCGCACCGCGGGATCGAAGCAAACCCCGAGAAAATCCGGGCCATCGAAGAAATCCGCCCCCAAGGCGACTCAAGGACGTGCAACGCCTAGCCGGGAGCATGACGGCCCTTGGCCGATTCATCTCGCGCCTAGGTGAACGCGCTCTCCCCCTGTTCAAGCCGATGAAGAGGACGGACAAATTCGAGTGGACCGGGAAGGCGATGAAGCCTTACAAGACCTCAAGCGCTACCTGTCCTCCGCGCCCGTTCTAGTCGCACCGGAACCGGGTGAACCACTCGCTCCTGTACATAGCGGCTAACCCGCAAGTGGTCGATGCGGCTACGGTGGTCGAGCGGCCGGAGCGGGCGCCTCGCGGTTCTCGGCGAACCAGCAAACGCGGGTGCCTCGAAGGCTCGAAGGCGGCAGCCCAAACGGACCGGGGGCTCCGTCTGCGACCAGCTCGCAGGCATTGGAGCACCGGGGGCTGCGAACGCTCCCACTCACAGCATGGCATGCGATGCGGCCGCTCCGGCCTGCTCGGGTGGGGCACCGGGGCGGTCCCCGGCGCGACGACCCCTGCGGACGGCGTGGCTCCCCGGCTTCACCCGGGGCTCCGGCTCCGACCACGTCGCATGATTTGGACGAAGCGGGGACCACGACCGGAAAAGCAAGGATGGGCGCGTTGATCCCACCCTACCCGGGGCTCCGGCTCCGACCATGTCTCGCATCATGGGCGGGGTGGGATCCGCTCCGACTACCCCCGACGTCGGCGCCGCGTCATCGCCGCATCATCCGGGGCCTCCGGCCCGGCTCCCACGACAAGCGAGAGCGAGCTTGGCCCCGCTTCCCTAGAATCCGAATCCTGCACGCGGCACATTCAACGCCCGGTGTACTTCATCGGCGAAGTTCGCGGGACGCCAAGACACGGTACCCGCGGTACCGGAAGATGCTCTACACGGTACTTGTCGCATCCCGGAAGTTACGGCACTACTTCCAAGGCCACCCCGTCCGGGTGGTAACGACGGCACCGCCGGAGACCATACTTGCGCAACGAGAAGCGGCCGGGCGAGTGGCCAAGTGGGCCGTGGAGGCGGGGAGTTCGACTTGTCCTTCCTCGGCACACACATCATCAAGAGCCGGGCTCTAGGCGAGTTCATCACCGAGTGGACGCCCACCCCGGAGATCGAGCGTGAAGAGCTTAGCACCGGGTGCAGCGATACGACGCACCTGCCGACCACCGGACGATGTTCTTCGACGGTTCCCTCACCCTCAACGGTGCGGGAGCAGGGGTGCTGCTGCTTGTCGCCTACCGGCGATGAGCTGCGCTATGCGGTCCAGCTACACTTCGGGTGCACCAACAACACGGCGAGTACGAAGCTCTCCTGGCGGGGTTGCGGATTGCGGCCGACCTCGGTGTCACGCGCCTCCTCGCCAAGGGGATTCACAACTTGTCGTGAACCAAGTATCCAAGGAGTACCGGTGCAACGACCCGCAGATGGCCGCATACCTCGCGGCGGTCGGGCGGATGGAGAAGAAGTTCAACGGTCTCGAGGTGCTTCATGTACCTAGGGGCGACAATCACATTGCCGACGAACCGTCCCGGGTGGCCTCCACTCGAGCTCCAATCCCACCCGGGACGTTCATGGAGATCTTGACATCCCCTTCGGCCTCCGACGCCGACCGAGCTCCGGACGAGCAAGAACAAAGCGCAGGCGCACCCGCGGGATCTGCAGCACACGTAGAATAGCGAAGAAGCGGCCGCGGCGAGCCGCGGGACGCTCGTTGGATGGACGACATCCTCGGGTACTTGCGTGACGACATCCTTCCGGAAGACGACACGGACACGGAACGCCTAGCCCGCCAAGCCAAGCGATATGCCATTGTTGATGGCGAGGCTGTACAAGCGCGGTGCCAACGGCGTTCTGGCGAAGTGCGTCAAGACGGAAGAAGGCAACGACATACTCGTTGAGATCCACGAGGGCGAGTGCGGCAGCCACCACGCTCCCCGCACGCTGGTCGGGAAAGCCTTTCGGCGGGGTTACTACGGCCGACGGCCCTCCAGGACGCCACCAGGCTGGTGCAACAATGCAAGGCATGCCGGTTTCACGCCAAGCGGACGCATCCGCCCGCTCAAGCCCTTCAAACAATTCCCTTATCCTGGCCGTTCGCGGTTTGGGGTTTGGATATTGTAGGGCCATTTCCGACTGCCCGGGTGGGTACGGGTGGCTATATGTGGCCATCGACAAGTTCACGAAGTGGGTGGAAGCGGAGGCGGTGACAAAGATAGACCAAAACTCGGCGGTCGGATTCATGAAGAATGTCATCGCAAGATTCGGGCTGCCGCGGCGGATTATCACGGACAACGGGACCCGGTTCACGAGCCACGCGTTCGCGGCGTCTTGCGATTCCCTCGGCACCCGGATGCTGCTTCGCCTCAAGAGCCCACCCACAAAGCAACGGCCAAGTCGAACGCGCCAACGGAGAAATCCTCAAGGGTCCGAAAACAAGATCATTTGACCCGTTGAAGAAGAAAGGCTCCAAGTGGGTAACGAGAGAGCCAATCCGTGCTCTGGTCCCTGCGCACCACGGCGAGTCGAGCCACGGGCGAAACGCCTTTCTTCCTCGTGTACGGTGCGGAGGCGGTGCTACCCACGGAGATCCTGTTCAATGGCCCCCGAGTCGCCGCGTTTGACGAAGCTGACCAAAGCACCCGGCGGCACGACGACATTGACCTCCTCGAGGAGGCAAGACGGCGAGTACTACTGCAAGCGCGAGGTACCTCCGGGGCTTGCGCCGCTATCACCGGCGGCGCGTGCGCCCGGGAGTTGCAAATGGGAGACCTCGTCCTCCGGCGGGCTCGGACGCGTGAAGGCAAGGATAAGCTAACTCCCATGTGGGAAGGGCCCTTCGTCGTCACTCGCCGTCACCCGCCCGAGATCCGTTCGTGCGGAGTCGGAGGACGGGTATCCGGAACCAAGCGCTTGGAACATTGAGCACCTAAAGAAATTCTACCCTTAGAATATTCTATAGCCAATGGTCCGGGTAGTACCGGAAGTCTCATCGTCACGGCCACGGTCGCCACGGCATCTGTACTAACGTGTTGTGAATAAAAACAGCGCCCGGTCGCTTCTTGTCCTACTTCTCGCAGGATCGCTGTTGTATATGTCAAAGTCCTCGTTTTCCTCCGACGCGTAAGAAAGGCCTATGACTTAGGCCCGAAGTCGGAAGGCGTCACGTTTGGTTAAGGCTCGGGCGCCGAAGTCGCGCTCTAAGCGTAGGCGCAAAGTACCGAGCGGCCTACGACTAAGTGGCGCATGGCGACAATCGCACCTAACGAGAAGGGGAACAACGGGCTTAGGCTTTTTCATTTACACTCTCAAATTTAAACTTAACTTCTGTCTTGCATACAGAAAAACAGGTTTAATAACAATAAAAAAAGGCACGGGCGCCGAGAAGCCACTCGCGAGGTGGAGGAAGCGGGCACTTAGCCCCGCTTGAAGGTTTCGGCAAAGGTACGGGCGACGGCGCGAGCCTGCGCCTTGGCTGCGGCGTGCTCACCCGCGAGGACATCGCCATTCACCACGGCCGGGAGTGGGAACCCGGGCACCGGCACCGGGGCGTTCGCCGGCACCTCCTCCGGGGCCGCGGCTATGTTTTGCCGCCCTTCCTCCTCTAGGACCTCCGCCACCCGGGTGTTCGGGCTGCTCGGGGAGTCAACCACCCCCGCATGGCGAATGCATACCCGGCCGCGCCGCGGTCGAGGGGCTCGGGAAGACGGGGCGGACCCACCTCGAACGGCGCCGACGAGACCGCCGGTGCACCTCGGCGGCGATCTCGGCCTGCGACCGCGCCGCCGAAGCCGGCTCGGTCACCCGCTCGCTCGGCTCAACGCGCCGAACCTCGGAATTCTCGAGGCGGGACCGTGCCTCCGCAAGCTGCCGGCGGAGGTCGTCGCCACCGGCGGCGGCAGAAGGGCCATGACCCGACTTCTTCACCGGGCCTCCAACCGCACGACGCGTCGGCGGTAGTCGTCCCGGCTCTTCTCCACCGCCTTGAGCTCGACGGCGAAAGTCCTTCCGGGCCTCGGCGAGAGTCTCCTCGCGCACGCGATGCGCCAACGCACCGGCGATACCGCGGACCTGCTCCTCGGCCGGGCAAGACGGGCCGCCTCCGTCTCCAAGGCCTCCCTCGAACAGCGGCCTCGTTTTCACGAAGTCGGACCTCCTCTTCCCGGGTAGCGAGGGCGTCCTCGCGCTGCCTCGGCCCCACCTCTTGGGAGGCCACGGAGTCGGCCGAAGCGGCCGGAGCTTCGCCTCGGCCGCTCCGACGGCCCGCTCCCGTTCGCCCGGCGCCGCCTCCCGGAGTGCAAGCGCACCGGCGCGCTCCTTCGGCTCCTCCTCACGAGCCGCCGCGGTCGCCTCGCGGCGTGTCACGGCCGCCTCGCGAAGCGCGATGTCGGCCTCCGCCTCCTCCGGCTGCGCGCCGCGGAGGCTGCGCGGCACGTTCCCGCTCCAAGACGGCGCGGAGCTTCGTCTCCGCGTCCCGCGGCTTCTCGGCGGCTTGATCGGCGACGCCGGTAGCTTGGTCCAACTCACTGCGGACTTCCTCCATGCGGCGCCGATGCTGCTGCTGGGCCGGCTTCACCGCTGTCTCCGGGGCTCTCCGGGCCTCCGCAACCTCCGCCTCTCGTTCGGCCACCGCGGCCTCGCGATCCTCTAGGGACGCATCCGTCTCCTCCACGGCCGCCTTCATGGCAAGAGCGACCGGGTGACCTCCCCGAGCACATCGCCAATCTTGTGGCGTCCCGTGCCGCCCGAGCGACTCGGAGGCGATGCGCTCCGGCCGCGTCCGGCGCGCCCACGGCCCCTACCGGCGGCGGCGGTCGACGAAGTATCTCCGCCGACCACCGCTCCCGGCTCCGACCGGACGCGTGGAGGGGAATCGTTCCCCTCCGAGCACTATAGGACCGGCGGCGGCGGCACCCGGCCGGGGAGTGGAAGACCGTAGCGGGCGCCGGCAGCGCCAATTGGGAAAGCGGCCGCCCCCTCCGCCGGCGCCTCGGCACGTTCCCAGCCGGAGGAGGCGACGCCGGCCAAGGTCATCTCCGGCGGAGGCACCCGCGGCCTCCTCCTCGGGGCACCCGCGGCCACCTCCTCGGGAGTGTCCGCGACTTCCTCTTCGGGAGCACCCGCGGCCGTCTCCTCGGGGGCACCCGTCGCTTCTCCGCGCCGGCCTCCGCTCCGGCCCGCCGGAGCCGCAACGGCAGCGGGGCTGACTTCCGGGTTCGGCGCGGGGGCACTGGAGACCTTGGGGTTCGGGGGACCGGTTCCGGGTCCAGCTCAATCCGGACGCTCCTACGAACAAAGCAAATCGGAACACGTTTTGCAGCCGTCGGCACAAGGTGAGAACAAAACACGGCGTGCCAAGCGCGCGACTTAAGCAAAACGAGAGAGAAGCTTCCTACCGTCGCGTGTCCACCCGGCCGCTTGCGCCGGTACGGGCTGCGGGGGCTCCTCCGTGGAGCGGCCCCGTCACCGGTGCCGGCGAGGCTCGCCGGGCCCGCTTCCGTGGAAAACGAGGCGGGCCCGGAGGAATCGAGAGGAGGGGGTGACGGAGACCTTTTCCCTTGCCTTTGTCCCGCGCACTCGGAGCCGGCCTCGCAGCGCCGGGGCTACCACCCGGAGCTCCGGAGGCACCCCCGGGGGGGCCGCCGCGCTCGGGTCGGAGGAAGGTGTGACTCCGGGTACCGGAGTCCGGGAGTAGGAGCCGGGACCGCGTCAAGGAACCCGAGCGGCCCGGTCGGGGCATGCTTGTCGAGGATGGCGCGCTTGTTTGCCGGCCGATGAAGAGGCTCGGCACCCTCCGGGTACACGAAGGAGGCGGGCCACTTCTTCCCGGTCGGCGTGGAGTAGGCGAAGCGCTCGAGGCTTCGGGCGGATCCGAGCCCGCCCCGTACGAGTGCGGCCGGTGAAGTTGAAGTCCCGGTACAGCCATGACGGGACCGATCTCCGGCGAAGGGGCGCGATATTGCGCTCGAGGAAGTCATGTACCACCCCGCGCGAGGTCGGGCCGGCCGCGGCGAGCGCCGCGATCCGGTCGACCACCGGCATCATGCCATCGGGAAGGCGGGGCACGGAATCCCCGGACGGCCAAGTGTTGGGCCGGGACCGGCGGGACACGGAGGCGGCGGAAGTCCTTCTCGTACGGCACCACGAACCAGGCCTTCTTCTAGCCCTCCACCTTGCTGCTAGGCGAGTACTCGATGTACCCGCCGTCGGCCGGACGGTCGGCCGGACGCATCCGATCACCTCCGCGGCGTTGGTGAGCATCATCTTGAAGTAGCGTTGGAAGATGGGGAAGCACGGCTGCACCCCCACGAATCCTTCGCACGGATGAGCGAACACGGCCGGCGCCGCGACCGCATTTGGCGTAAGGTGCGCCATGCGGATCCCGTATGCCCGAAGCACCTCCGGGAAGAAGTCGGAGAAGGCGGGGGAACGGCGCCGGCGACGACGAAAGACAAGAAGTGAAGGATTTCCGGTCCGCCGGTCGGCGGCGGCAAGGGCCCCCAACGCGAACGGCCTTATCACCATCCACCGGAAGGAATGGCGAAAGCCGCGTTATCTCGACCCGAGCGTCGGGCAACCGCACCGTTGGCGGCGCATCCGCCGACGGCGAGCGCGTGCGCGAACCACCGCGGCGGGGGACTTTCCGCGGGCCATCCTAGCGGCGAGGGACGACGGCGGCGAAGCGGCGGCGCGGATCGGCGGAGAAGAAAGCGAAGGGGAGCGCAGCGGCGAGAGAGAAGTTGAGGAGACGGGAGGCGAAAGGCGAAGTGGGAGACGTGCCTTGGGCAACCGGCCGTCCCCGTACTTAAGCGCAGGCGCCGGGCGGGCCTACCGCACGAGAACCGAAGCGACGCGACGTCTCGGGGCGGTCGTGCCTCGGCAGCCTAAGCGGTTCCATCCCTTGAGAGCCGCGCCTCGGAGCAACCCGGACGGCACCGGGCGCCGACGGGTGGCCCCAATCCTCGCTCGACCCCGCGGGTCAACGGCGGGGCCGGGGGCTCCTGTCGGTGTAGGGGGATCGGGGTCCCCCTAACCGGGCACGGGCGTTTCCGGCCCACGGACGAAGACGGCGGCCGCGGAAAGGAGGTCCTCAAGACCCATGAAGCCCACGAAGCCCATGAAGGCCGGAGGAGCGGGAGCGTCGGGGGGGGACGAAGCTTCCCGGTAGCTTCCTCCGGCGCCCCAACCACCCGGAGTTAATGCGGCACTCAAGTGCTCGCGGCGACGGTGCAGCCCGACGGGACGTGCGCGCGTCTTCCCCGTACGCCGAGTCTCGGGAAGCCGCGGCCGCTACGGCGCCGGGAGGGCTCTCGACCAATAGGATGGAAGAGACTTGGAGCCCGAACCGAGGAGGAGAGACCGCAACGGATTTTGTCGGGATCGTGTCGGGATATCCCGGGAAGGGCCGGACCCCCACCGGGCGTCCGGGTACCCCCGGGTACTTGTACGGTGTTTCTCTCCTTACCCTATAAAAGGAGGGGGACTCCCATGTAAGGGACAGGGAACATTCGAATATACGCACACACAAGCGGGACGTAGGGTATTACGCATCCATTGCGGACCGAACCTCGGGTAATTCCTCCGTGTTCTTGCCCGCTTGAATCGTCTAAGCTAAGCACGAGCGAATCCGTCCTTCCCCGAGCCTATCCGAAGGGAGCCTTGACAGGCCCCCATTTGGAGGTGTACTCACACACCGACAACCGCCCTTGCCACCCTCCTCTACATGAGGCACCGCAGGGCACCACGACCCCCATCCTCCACTCCCGGAAGGCAATCTACCGTCGACCCCATCTTCGGTGTGTGGCGGGAAGGCCATCATCGTCCCCATCCTCAGCACGACCACACAAGGGAGTGGAAAGCACTACCACCGCACGACACCGACCCCATCCCCATGATACCACCGCCAACTTCCTCATGCCATGTCATCACGACCAACGTCCTCCTCCCACGATGTTGCTGCCTATGGAGGTATGTTTCTTTATTGGGATTGCTTGTACTGCCCAATGATTTGTTCCTCTCATGCCTTAGTTGTTGCATTATTTAACATGTAGTTGTGATGGAAACTATTGGTAGTAGCAATCGACAAACTTTCGCTACAGGTCCAATAGTCCTTGTTGAAGGCTATGGCACCGAGGATGGTATTCCTCGAGCATGACAGAGGAAATACCTGTTGCTCCTAGCAAGAAGAGAAAGCTTAGGTCAAAAGTGTGCAATGACTTTGAACAAGTGGTAGTCGATGGGGTATCGAAGGCCAAATGCAACCATTGCAAGAAGCAACGTTCACATATCACAAGAAATGGCAAGCACACATTTGATAAATCATTTGAAGTATTGTATCCATAATAAAAAGAAAGGAGTTAAGAAACAAAATAATTTGAGGTTTGCTGCAGCTGAAAAGGAAACGTGGCTGTAGTGGGAGGCTTTTAAGTGACCTTGGCATCCATCTTACTCCTAAAATATTGGAAACTTTGATGTGCAACTAAAGTTGGCTTCATAACACTCATAAAGGTAAACAATTTTGCATTATAAATTTGTTTCTTTGTCATGTAGGATGCAGATAATATGCATGTAACTTGATTGTAGGCGGTGGCGATGATGATGGAAGGGTCAATAATTTATGGTCTTGCCTTGAATACGATGAAGAAGACATAAGGAAGAATTATGTGTCTCTAGTGTTGATTCTTGATAGGCTTGTTGGATGTTATGTTTCTTTACATTCATATGCTTGTGAGCTTGTTGGTTACTATTTGTTACAACTTACAAGACTATATAGTTGTTGGTTATTTATTATTTGTTTGAACTTGATATTATGAGTATTTGATGATGAATGCAAAGAGAACTCTTGGTTGTCATGTTGTGAATATTTCGTGATGATTCATTGTTAAGGTGCAATGAAAAGTTTTGTATACTTGTATATTGACAAGCATGCACGTGGGCATATTTTGCCCACAGGCAACGAGCACAAGAAGGTGTCTCACCGATAGCAGATAGTGGGTTCGTGCATGAGATTAACTTGCGGGCACGGGCGTACACAACAGGTATCCACGAACATCTCGCACATTGCCATTTTTATTCAAGACGACTAGAAGTTTCTAAAGTATCGGTTTAACAGTTGAATAGAAAACCTTGTCATAATGTAACATGCAACAAATGCACTCACGATACTCGTGACTCAGCCAACGACATGTAATTCGATACTAAGTAAATTTTCAAAATAAGCCAAACTCCCTATATAGTGTGCCAGTCATACCAACTCCAACCTCGCGGCGCACGCCGATCCCTATTCCACGCGTGGGCACATGTATAGCTGAACATTGGGACCGGGCAAAATAGCCCAACACATAGTCGACCCAAAAACACGGCCCGGAAGAGGCCCGATTCCGATTGATACCAGGTCATGCCGATCCGTAGCCGGCCCGGTGTAGGTCGTGCCTTGGGCTGACCCCAAGCCCACGAGCATGGCTAGGAAGGGTGGCAGCCACCTAGTAAGAATATATTTCTCCATAGAAGCCCACTATCACTATAAAAATTATGCAAAATATGAAAAATCATGCCAAGAAAGCGACTGCGGGTGAGTATCAACGTGAATCATATCTCCATTTGCCAAATGGTATGGACTCCGACATTGCCTTGACATGCACCCAATAGTACCAGCATTTTACCAATTCAAATTGTGAGTGATTTTATAAAGGGAATTGCTGTAGAGCCAACCCGAATGTCCAACTCTGTTTCAACTAGATGAATACTCCTATATGGTAATCAAAGTGTTTTAAATTTCCAAATGATGATATATAATTTCTATAATAGCTTGAGTTGTACATGAGTAGGACAATCGGATTGGACCTATAGTGATACTCCTCGTAATCAGCATAGTCATAATCAGCTACTGTTTCAAATACTCGCCAGTTGGGAGCAAGAGGCAGCGGCAGATATGGTAAGTAATCAATAACACCCAGCAGAGACAACAAAGGAGCAATTATCCATGCAGATGACAGGCAAGGAATTATGAATATAAATGCTATGTGCAACTCTTGTGCCTCTTAAGTCTTAACCAACCCAGTATCCATAGAGAAAATATACTCAATATATCCAGAGTGACTTGTTATTCATGCAGTTGTGAAGACCGGACCAGTAATTATTTATTTTGCATTGTACCAAGAATGGAAAATTATGATAATTTAGGTAAGGAGTGTTTAGCAATTGCAGACATGATGTAAAATGAAATGGATATTGACCGAGGTATCGTACCAAACGACTGACAGATTGACAGTCTAGGTACAATAACTGTAACTTTCTCTCAACAAGAAAGTTGCAAGTGCTAAAATAAAATTTAGTGCATTTTAGTGCATAAAAGGGTTTTAGAGCAGCAGCAGAGGGTGAACTGGCGCCGGCCTTGTTCATTTCCTGCCCTCTAAAATTTATCACTGTCACATCAAAGAGAATCTTACTATTTATGAATATTTCGATCAATTTAATGATAAAACCCTTTTGACGGATTGGTGCTAATTTTCGAGATGAGTCTAATGAGCTTAATTAATCTATGTTTTGCTAAAGTGATGCTACTGTAACCGTCTTCTAATCACGACTTAATTAACCTCATTAGATTCGTCTCGTAAATTAGTCTAGGGGCCTCTAATTTATTTTATAATTAAACTTTATTTAGTACTCCTAAATAGTAAGATTCTTTTTGATGTGATAGCTATAAATTTTAGACCCCAGGAAACGAACACACAACCTGCTCTAACCCTGTAAATTCCTACCTCTAAAAGAAACGAACGCACCTTAGTCATTTGTGGGTTAGATTCTCAAAGCACACGTGCTTAATTTGAACATGGAAAGGTCATGACGTCATGTCAACTTAGTGGAACTGGTGTACAAACAATTGAGCAGTGAGCAAGAACCTTAATCACTACATGTATATATCCAATGCAATCAAGAAAACCAATGCAATCAAGAAAAGCAATACCTTCTGCCAATTAATTCATGATGACGAATAAGAATGTATCTAGTTTGACAGAGTTAGCATTTATAACACTTATATAAGGATACAGAGAGCATATATGTATTGATGATAGCAAAATCTCCCAAATTTGTTCATAGAAATCAAATTTGGGACATCGAACTTCGAACTCCCTACACTGCCTCCTAAGCCTATCCAGTTTCCTGAACAACAAAAGCCCAGTCATCTTCTACATCTGAATCATTATAATTAGTGAAGAGTACAGCCTTGGTCCTTATGGCTTGAGCCTAATGGGAATAGTCGATTCCTCATTAGCACCACAACAACGTTTGGAGCATAAACCAAATGCCAGTTCTACCACTCGTATATCTCAATCCTCCT
Source organism: Chloris gayana (assembly GCA_031894775.1). Taxonomy (NCBI): domain Eukaryota; kingdom Viridiplantae; phylum Streptophyta; class Magnoliopsida; order Poales; family Poaceae; genus Chloris; species Chloris gayana. Next base: position 28,409 of record JAUNZO010001028.1, on the reverse strand, counting down.
CCAAGAATCAGAAAGCAAAAAGGTGCTCAACAAGTAGTAAACTTAATTCTATAAAGTGGATATGAACGAAAATGTGATGCTGAGAATGGGAATGCTAGGAGAGAAACCAAATCGTCATCAGAATCAGTGCACTTACAGTACTCTACCAGCACAATTGAAAATTTGAGACATACCGAAAATCTCCGAGAACTGTAAGCAGTACTAGTACCAGAAATCAAACATCCAGCACGACTAGAATGCCACTCCACAAAAGCATAACCAAGCAGAAGATTTCATAAAATCGAGTTTAAATTGACACAAAAGGCCTCAGAAACACACATTCTCAATGGTAGTAGGAGCACCTTGTTAATCGCCACAATGTTTTGCCGGCTCTAAGGCAAAGAACAAGCTAATAATACACATCGCAATGATTAAATCCCCAGTCTCATCAGTATCTGATTAGTTCTTCAATAACAGACACAACCACTTAAATCTTGCATGGTCTTGCAATCTAGTAGCAATGATGATTACTGCAGAACAAGCAGACTAAAATGCACCAAGAACCGTGTCTGAACGAGTGCACCAACCGAACATTAAGCACTAATAATTCGACCTCACGGTGGTCGATCGACGGCCGGATCAGTAGTCTCCAGTGAGCAGCTTGCGGCCAATCTCAAAGGAGACGAAGGCGTCGATGCAGGCGTACCTGATCTGCTCGTAACTGAGGCAGGACGCGTCCCAGCGGCTCATGGTCACCCTCTGCGGCTTCACGACGCTGACCCCCATGACGGCATCCGCGATGGCGCGCAGGCCGGCCTGGCGGAGCTCCGGGAGGTGCATCCCCTCAGCCGCGAGGCCGCGCAGGTCCACCGCGTTGACCACTTTCAACTCGTGGTCGTCGCTGAGGCGCTCGACGTCCGCATCCACGCCGACGCCCACGAAGCGGAACGCGGGCTCGCCGAGGAACTCCGCCAGGGCGCCGGGGATGTAGTCGGCGTGGAGGAGCTGGAAGATGAGGCAGCGGCGGCCGACGCAGAGCTGCAGGACGGCGACGGGGTTCTGGTCCGCGCGGTAGCTGGGGCGCCACTCGACGTCGAGGCCGACGACGAGCTCGTGGAGGCGGCGGCCGTGCACGGAGCGGACCTCGGCGAGCCAGGCCTCCACGCCGGCGCCAGAGGACGTGACGGTGGCGCTGATCACGTGGGACTCGAAGGTCACGTCGATGACGTCGGTCTCGGCCATCGGATCCCCTCCGCCGCAAACGACAACGGGGAAGAGGGGGCTGTTTGGATTTGGGAACGGCTAATCGAAACGGCGCTCGGCGAGTAGATATCGCTTATCAGGTGTTTTCTTTTTCTTCAAATTTTAGCAATGAATGAAGATATTATAGGAAGATTCTTAAAATTTCAGAATTTGATGCAGTAAATATGATAAAAACTGTTAACAATTCTGTTAACCAAACAACCACTCGTATAAAAGAGGGTTCATAGGAAGCACAGTTCTACTTTTCTTATATTAAAGAAAAGACTAGCTAGTTTTCAATCGATTGAAAGTTTAAATATTCAATCAACATGTTCCGATTAGATCAAAATTGTACTTTCTATAGAAAAAATAATTTCCTTTCATATGTAATCTATACTTTCATATATAGACCATGTGATTCAAAGTTTCTAAACTTTTATCCAATTGAAAAAGAAATGAAACATGATTAAAAAGAAATAAAGTATACTTTACTCCTTCCAATTATGGTCGAACTCTAGATAACCCCTCAACTATCATTTAGTTTATTTTACTATTTTACTCTTTTTATTCTCTAAATTGGATTATTTTATACCTTTCATCAGTATTTTGATCCTAATTTGCTGATGTTAACCAGGATTTTGGTCGAATTATCCTCTCAACCTCACACGTTTTGTGACATGGCAAAGGAATGAATGGACCATATAATTGTATCACTCTCAAACCTATTTTGTGATCTTATTCCACTTAATACACAACGGCATGAGAACGTACAATTGCTCTACAACTATGGGTTGTCAATGGTGGCCAAGATCGAGGTCCAATCGCACCGATAATGGTGTAAAAAGTGGAGTGTGGACGTGAGATCCCAGTCGAGCGTCTCTAGTGATGTACTGGAAAGGGATGAAAGGCGAGAGGTCAAAGATGATCTTCTCCGTTGATGTATTTTGCCATGCCAAACCAGACACGTGATGTTTAAAGACTAATCACAACTTAATCCTAATCCAAGTTAGAAAATCGGAACTAAAATACCGATGAAAGGTGCAAAGTGCATGAATTTAACAAATAAGAGGTATAAGAAACTAAATAATAGTTTAGGATGTTATTTAGACTCTAGTCATACTTGGAGGGAGTAAAATGAATATCTTTAAAAAATAAAATTGGTAAGTGATAGTTACTCCCTCCGTCCCGGTGATAGTGTCGTTCTAGGGGGAAGCACGAAAACCAAAGTGAAAAACATTTTACGCTGCTGCTCCTACTCGACTGCTCGTACCACTCCTCTATCGATGTTTTGCGCTGGAGCAGGCTCAGCCACAAGCAGACAAGCTCCACCCCATCCTCATCCTTCTGCTAGGGGCATTCAAGGCTAGCTAACGACCTTGTGCCCAGCTCCGGGCCGTCGTGCTGCGGTGCTGCTCCTCCTGCCTTGCCATGTCCACCGATGTCGAGAAAGAAATCGAACATCTGCACGGCTTCTCGCCATCCGCGTTCGCCTCGAGTTGCTCCTTGCTGTATGCATCTCGCCGAGCTCCTTTTCAACCAAATCTCGTGGGGAATGGATGGCAAGCTGTCGTTGTCGATTTCAAAGCTTCACTTCATCTCCGAGCTTGTTGAGCCGGATCCCGGCACCGTCGGCATCGAGCTCGTGGCCTCGGCGCGCACGGGACCCGCCATCGTCAAGCTCGTGGCCTTCGCGTGCATGGGACCCGCCATCGTCGAGCTTGTGGCCTTCGCGCGCACGGGACCGGCCGCCGTCGTCGTCGAGCCAGCAGCCACCGTAAGGGTTGGGAGTAGAGCAGCTCCGGTGGTCGGCGGCGTGCTCGCCTCGGAGGATTCCATAGAGGGACGATGGGGAATGGTGGAACTAGCATCGTGTTTGGGTCGGTGGAGAACTGGAGATTGGAGGAGAGAGAGGAGATGCTGAGTTTTTTTCTTTTTCCCAGTGCAAGCCCATGTGCGACTATGACTGTTTGTGGACAAACTTGCACAGCTAGTAGCGTAGTCCGACACCCTATAAGCTAAAACGACACTATCTATGGGACTTTTCCCTCCTCCTAAAACGACACTATCTATGGGACTCGAGGGAGTACATGCTAATCATCGTAGTCTTTATTGACCACTTTTGAAATTCTGTCAAACATGTTAATACTGTAGAATTCTAAGAGCACCCATAGGGTGTGTTCGGCCCCGTTCGTTTTCTGCCCTCTAAAATTTAGCACTGTCACATCAAAGAGAATCTTACTATTTATAAATATTTTGATCAATTTAATTACAAAACCCTTTTGATAGATTGGTGCTAATTTTTTAGATGAATCTAATAAACTTATGGGGTGTTCGTTTCCTCTACAGGCTAACGTTTAGCTCTTAAAATTTGGGCTAAACTTTAGCACCTCTTTGGAGTGCTAAAGTTTTGCCTCCTTTTAGCCCTTCTTTCTCTCTAGAGCTAAAGATTAGTTCAAACTTTAGCCCTTCCGTTCGTTTCCTAGAGCTAAAGTTTAGTCTAAAGTTTAGTTTTAGCCCTTTAGCCCATGGAAACGAACACCCTAATTAATCTATGTTTTGCTAAAGTGATGCTACAGATAACAGTCTTCTAATCACGACTTAATTAACCTTATTAGATTCGTTTCGTAAATTAGTCTAGGGACCTGTAATTTATTTTATAATTAAATTTTGTTTAGTACTCTAAATAGTAAGATTTTTTAATGTGACAACTATAAAATTTTATACCCCAGACCGATGCCTACCACTGCAACCACAGGTGTTTCAACTTGAAAAAGGGCATCGGTGCATCAACATTCACCGGGTGCTTCAAAATGGTTGTCGCTTGTTCTATTCTTTTGTGGGTTAGCTTTTTGGTTGAAGCTTCGATGCCATGACTGTGGAGAAACACATACACGAGACACTGATGCTTATATAACTGATTTGATGTTTGAAGCACCCAAAAACTATGGATGCTCCAAGACTATCCACAGCATAAGCAGAAGCGATGCTGAAAACCTGAAGAGTTGGCTAGGCTCGTAGCGATGCTGAGTTGTGCTCGACGCCCGGGGCGGATTGCACGGATGTCCAATTTAACATGGGCCCGTTTCATGAGAGCACCCGTCTCTCGTCGTTTCCTTCACGCTAAATGAAAATTCGATGTTTACTATTATTTTATTATTTCAACACTCATGCATAAACATGCATGATCTAGAGGTCAGCACCCATGCGGCATGCTGAGTGAGGAGAGGCACAATTTCATAACCCAAAAACCGAAAGTACAACAATCTTTTGAAATTCGAAATAGCAGTACTCCGTCGTTCCCTGCTCCAGTACTGAATAACCAGTCAAAGTCAAGAGGAAAGAGATAGGGGTCACACGACGCAAGCCGCGTGACGAGAGAGACAGTTCATCAAAAAGGCTGCTGAAAAAAGGACACTTTGGGAAACCATGCAGCTGGGCTATCGCGGACTGGGTTCGCAGTAGCGCAGTACTGTGGCTGATCTATGGCCGAGCTCAGCTCCTTCAGGATGAAGGAGGATGGCGTGCTGCAGTGCAGAAGCTTGCCGTGGACGGCGAGAGAAAAGATGGGGACGCGACGGGCTTCCGAAATTGACGGCAAATTCACCGCAGCCCGTGATTTTCGACCAGTGACACGCTCGCGGCCGCGTCGTCGTAGTGCATGGAGTAAGATCATATGCATAGCCTGCCTACCGTGAGACAGGCAAACGCGATAGATCGCGTAGTAATGCAGGTATACTTGGGTGAGAGATTTTTAACAATAATATCACGGCGATCAAAGAAACACCATGCCACGAACTAATACGATAGCAAGAGAACAGAGTTATCAGGTCTCTCCAAGACCACCACTATCATCGTTTAATTCTCCCATTACAGAATAAAATAACATAAAGGTAAACTTAACAGCGACTTAAGACAGAACCGACGGCACGACGATAAGCAGTAACTAAAGCGACGATACTTCCGAGTTATCAGTAGTCGCCGGAGAGCAGCCTGCGGCCGAGCTCGAAGGAGACGAAGGCGTCGATGCAAGCGTACCGGATCTGCTCACCTGAGAGATTGTACGCGTCCCAGGGACCCGTGGTCACATTGTACGGCTTCTCCATGTTAGCGCCCATGACCCTGCTCGCGATGTTCTTGAGGCCGGCGTTGCGGTAGGCCGGGCACTCCAACTCCTCCGCCGCGAGGTGGCCGAGCTCCACCTTGTTGGCCACCTCCAGCTTCCAGTCGTTCCAGAGCCGGTCGGCGTCGGCCCCCACGCCGACGCCGACGAAGCGGTAGTCCGAGTCGCCGAGGAACTCGGCCAGCGCGTCGGGGAAGTAGTCGGCGTGGATGAGCTGGAAGATGAGGCAGCGGCGGCCGACGCAGAGCTGCAGGAGCGCCGTGAGGCCGTAGGCGGTGCTGAAGGTGGGGCGCCACTCGACGTCGAGCCCGACGACGAGCTTGTGCAGGCGGCGGCGGTGCACCCGCTCGATCTCGCCGATCCAGGCCTCCACGACCTCGCCGGAGGACGTCACGGTGGTGGAGATATCGTCGCCCTCGAACGTCACGGTCCACACCTCAGTCCCCGCCATGGGATCAGGGATCTTGCGGTCTGCGGCGGAACTTCTCTCGTCTCGTCTCTCTTGCGCAAACAATACAAAGGGGCAAGACGTGGTTTGGATTTTGAAACGGGCGTGGATATAACAGACGCGGTTACGATATCAGGGGAAGAGTTTCCGTATTTGACGGACCTAACGAAGAAAGTGGAGGAAGGGCATTGAGTTAGATTTTTTCAAATCTGATAACTTTGCTAGGACGTTTGGTTCTGGGCTTCTGGCCGGCCCAGGTTCGCAGCTGCTCGCAGGCGAGTTTTTCGGCTTGCGCCGCACCTACCTCCACCAGACGATGCTGACGTGCCGAGCTCTCCGGCGAGCGTTCGGCCGGAGCACAGGACGAAAGAACGCAGACGCAGCAAATTCCTTCCCGGCGTTGTTCACGCCCCGTTCATCTACTTCTTTTGATTTCCTACGGAACCACGGCAACTAGTCGACCGGCAGCAAGCTCACAAACTTCAGCATAATGACCTGCTCTGTTGGTTACCACAATCAAGGCAAAACAACAGGTCACGAATCACAATGATTGTGCTATACTCCCGACCATCACGACTGCCCGATTAAATGTTCCATCACAAAAACCCATATCAAATCTTGCAAAACTAACGCTGATTGTCTGATTACGGTTGATATTAGTACCACTAAGTCAGAACATCACTTGGACACAAGGTAGCATCATCAAAGCACTGGCACAGTAGCATTGCAAAAGTGCAGCAGACTCGCGACGGCAGGACGCGCCTCGACGGCCGGATCAGTACTCACCGGAGAGCAGCATCCTGCCGACCTCGAACGAGACGAAGGCGTCAATGCAGGCGTACTTGATCTGCTGGGCGGAGAGGGAGGGCGCGTCCCAGGGCCCCGTCCTCACCCAAAGCGGCTTCTCCATGTCCACGCCCATGACCTCGCTCGCGATGGCCTTGAGCCCCGCGCCGCGCAGGTCGGGGCGGTCCATCTCCTCCGCCGCGATTTCGGCCAGGTCCAGGGTGTTGGCGACTTCCAGCTCGCAGTCGTCCCAAAGCCGGTCGGCGTCGCCGCGCACGCCGACGCCGACGAACGTGTACTCGGGCTCGGCGAGGAAGTCGTGCAGCGCGTCGGGGATGTAGTCGGCGTGGAGGAGCTGGAAGATGAGGCAGCGGCGGCCGACGCAGAGCTGGAGCAGCGCCGTGGGGCTGTACGCGGAGCTCAAGGTGGGGCGCCACTCGATGTCCAGCCCGACCACGAGCTTGTGCAGCAGGCGGCGGCGGCGGTGGACGGAGAGGACCTCGTAGAGCCAGTCGTCCACGGCGTCGCCGGAGGACGTCACGGTGGTCGTGATCGCGCCGCCATCGAACAGCACGCTGTACACCTGGGTCTCCGCCATTGGATCTGATCGATCTCTCCCCAACTGTGGCCGCGTGTTTCTCTTTTCTTGCGCAGAGGGACAAGGTGATTCCGGGGAAAGGCGAGCAAGTATGGAGGATCAAGAGCTGGACGGTGCCGCGTAAGGAAAGGACTGGTGGATAGGGGAAGCAGCCCTGAAATGACATGTTTGCCCACAGACAAATGAAATGTTTGCCCACAGACAATGTTTTGATTACTAATGTTTTCCAAGCATGTCTTCACCTTAGCTATCTCCAATGAGCCTGATTAAATGGGTGTCTACAGTAAAAAAATAGATTACTAAAATATTGCAATATCCAACCACTGCAACCTAAATCCAAATCCATCGCCTGCTCATCCGCCCGCGCCTCCGCTTCCGTGCCGCCACCGTGATTCCCACGCCGCCGTGGGCCCCGCGCAGGCGTAGGTCATGCGCTGCCGCGACTCCGCGTGGCCGCTTGCGCGAGTCCGCGACCTCCACCCGCAACCCCCGCGTGTCGTGTGGCCTCCGTCCGCGCCTCCCGCGAGGCCGACTCGCGCGCCGCCGCAACCTCCTCCCGTGCCTCCGCCTCGACCGGTCTTCGCCCGCCATCGTCCGGAGCTCGCCCGCCTCCGCCGCCGATGTTTGGAGCTAGCCAGCCTGCGCTGCCGCTACCTCGCGTCGCCTCCTACTCGGGCAGAGCTAGGGCCGGCGAGCGAGCAGAGTTGGGGAGGGCGAGCCAAATGTAGAAGAGCCCACGCAAGCTGACATCATCGCTGACGCCCTCGTACCCGCTCTCTTCTTCCTTTCTCGCGTACAACAGCTGGGGTTGGGAAGGAATTGATGCAAATATGCATCAGTTATCTGTACACAACACAAAATGGAGAGGTTGTTTGAGTGGCTCGTTGGAGGCATGTTCTTACAATTTTAGACCTATTTTACATATAGGTGAGCTTTGGGGAAGTCATTAGAGATAGCCTTATTGATTTTTTTTTAAGTTGCACCTTCTTGAATTTTGGAACTGCAAGAGTAGCAAATAGCGATCCTGTGTTGGGAAGAAAGGGCAAAGGGCATTTTAGGAAAGCTAGGGAATCCAGCTAGTACCAGACAGGCAACACATTTGACTGACCAATACTACTCCCTTACTAAATTGTTGTCGCCGTTGACTTTTTGTTAAGTTTGACTATTTGTCTTATTCAAATAAAGTCTAACAAATATCATATATTTTGTTGGAATATGGTTTATTACTAAAGAAACTTGAAATGTAGGATATTATTTTTTGTATTTGAAGGAATTTGTTGAATAAGACGAATGGTCAAACGCTACGAAAAAAGTTAAAGACGACAACAATTTAGTAAAGGAGGGAGTATATTCCTCCATTCAACGCGCTACGGTGCCAGGGACCACGGGCTGACGAGCACGAGGTTGCTGTAATCACCGTATTTTGCCCTGCCAACTGATGCTGCGTGCTAAACCTTAAAACAGGAATGCGATTTTTCCTTTTGAAAGCGACGCTGCGAGATTGGTTCATTTGCTAAATTAAGTTAACTTAATTGCCCAACTAAAGCTTGGCAAGGTTAGGCGCGATAAAACATGCCATTTTGCTATATCTATCCTTAACAGATAAGGAACCAAATATCTTAGCAACGCCATTCTATTTGTGTCTCCATTCTTTTTCTAAAGCCTTTTGTTCACTTTTTCTCTTTTTTTTTCCTCAAAAAAATTATTCCTTTCGTGGAAGAAAGAAAAAAACCTTAACAAATCTGCCAAAGAAAAAGCCTTGACATTGAGTTGGGCAAGCTTACTTTGTGTAGGAGCGCGGTTATTTTAGGATTGATCTCGTCGCTTGTCCTACTGGTGGTTGGAACGCCATTGGTGGGAGCACCACCCCATTCGCCGCTCCCTTCTTCTACCTCACTATCGTCGCCTACCAACTGCCCGCGGTCGGGGCAGCACCCCTATTGCAATGCTGGTCGTTGCCTCTCTCCCTTCGCACACAACAACTGAGGCCGCATCACAACGCCCACCCAACCCGGTGCTCCACCACTGCCCACACAATGAGACTCTCCTATTTTGTTCCTTCTTCGCTCGTTACTTATCCTCCTTTGGTCGCGCACTTATTTTTTCCTTCGGAAGAAGTCTGGATTTACATCTTCAACTGTCGTTGAAGTTCGATTTTATTTTCTTAGTTACAAAACTGGATAGAATGACACCCTGAATTTCTAATATCGTTTGCTTTTCCTCAAGTGGTTTGGATAGCCATATGACTGACTTGGGGACATGAGATATTATTGAAAAAAACAGAGACATGGCTTGAGCGAGAAACAGGCTCGGTTCATACGATGACACAAACGCATCCGCGGTACCGGAAAAAATGCATACTTTGGTTCGGTTCTGGCTAACCTGGGTTCGCAGCTTGCGAATGATGGACCACTCACTACCTGCGACGTGTCCACGGCGTGCAAGCGAGCAGAGGTTTGCCGTAGCCGGCGTACGAGACGATGGCAACGCGTCCGTGTCAAATCAAATTGAGGGATCGAGTTTTTCGGGCTGCACCGCACCTACCTCCACCAGATGGTGTTGACGTACCGAGCTCTCCGGCGAGCGTTCCGCACTGGGCGCAGACACAACTACCTTTCCCGGCAACTAGTCCATCGGAAGCAAGCTCTACAAACTCAAGCATAATGACGATAAAACCTGCTTAGTCACCACAATCTAGACAAACAACAGGCCACAAGTCGCAATGGTTGTTCTATTCCCAACCTCGACAACTGTCTGATTAACTCTTTCATCACAGAAACCCATACAAAACCTTAAAAACTGAAGGTCTGATTACGACCGATTCCAGTAGTACTACTCGGAATACTGAAGGTCTGATTACGATGGATCAGTACTCAGTACGTACATCACTACGATAGGGATAACATTGTCACGTACTGGCACTGCAAAAAGTTCAGCGGACTCTCGACGGCCGGGTCAGAACTCGCCGGAGAGCAGCATCCGGCCGACCTCGAAGGAGACGAAGGCGTCGATGCAGGCGTACTGGATCTGCTGGGCGGAGAGGGAGGGCGCGTCCCAGGGCCCCGTCGTCACCCAGCGCGGCTTCTCCACGTCGACGCCCATGACCTCGCTCGCGACGGCCTTGAGCCCCGCGCCGCGCAGGTCGGGGCGGTCCATCTCCTCCGCCGCGAGCTCGGCCAGGTCCCGGGTGTTGCCGACTTCCAGCTCGTAGTCGTCCCAGAGCCGGTCGGCGTCGCCGCGCACGCCGACGCCGACGAACGTGTACTCGGGCTCGGCGAGGAAGTCGGCCAGCACGTCGGGGAAGTAGTCGGCGTGGAGGAGCTGGAAGATGAGGCAGCGGCGGCCGACGCAGAGCTGGAGCAGCGCCGTGGGGCTGTACGCGGAGCTGAAGGTGGGGCGCCACTCGACGTCGAGCCCGACGACGAGCTTGTGCAGGCGGCGGCGGTGGACTCGCTCGACCTCGGCGATCCAGTCCTCCACGGCGTCGCCGGAGGACGTCACGGTGGTCTTGATCACGTTGCCCTGGAACGACACGTTGTAGACCTGTGTCCCCGCCATTGGATCTGATCGATCGCCCCCAAGCGTTGCCGCGATTTTTCTCTCTTCTTGCGCAAAGGACAAGGTTGCTGCTTGGGGGAAAGGCGAGCAAAGGACTCTGAGGATCAAAAGCAGGACCGTCTCTCGTAACAAAAGGACTGCGGTGGATAGGGAAGGGAACGGCCCGGAAATGACATGTTTGCCCGCAGAAAATGTTTTGAAGTCGCATGTGTTCAAACAAATGTTTGTCTCTGTAATTCACCACCTTTTTGAATTTTGGAACTGCGAGAGTGGCGAATGGCGATCGGTGTTGGAACGAAACGGCAAAGGGCGTTTTAGGAATGCGGGGTTTTGCCCAGTACCATCAGGAGGCGATGCAACAACTCCGCATGCTCAATTGCCTCCCTCTGGCAGCTCAGCTGGAGAACAGAGGAAAGCCAGGGAATCCACGTACTAGTACCAGGCAGGCAGGCAACACGTTTGACCGGCTGATATTTGCCTCCGTTCAACGCGCGACGAGCCAGGGACCACGAGCACGAGCTTGCCGTGTCACCGTATTTTGCCTTTGCCAGGGACCATGGGCACGAGCACAAGAACTGCGAATCGTTCATTTGCTAGACTGGGCTTACTGACAAGAACTGCACAGCAAAAAAGCTTGAATTGGCAGTAGCTAGGCGAGAACGAGAAGTGGCATGGATCAGCTAAAAAGCTTGGCGTTTGGTTAGCTTGGCAAGTCTTTTTTCATAAAACCATATCCATGTAGGTATCCTTAAGAGCCAAGGAACCAAGTAACTTAGCCACGCCATTCTATTTCTTGTTTTCATCCTTTTCATAAAGCCGTTTCTTGTCACTTTTTTTCTTCTCACAAAACACTTTCGTTCCTTTTTCATGAGAGAAAAGAGAAGAAGCCTTGACAAAAATTCCTAAACATTTGTTGGGCCGGCTTACCTTGTGTAGTGGATGCTCATGGGCTTTACTCACTGGGACAGTTCCCGGCATTCAATGATCATTGGGCCGGCCCAACGGCCTGACTTGCCGCCTTGCCGGGGCCGGATGGATATTTTGCTCCAGTCGCCCTCGCACCGGGCACCGGCGCTCTCTGTCGAGCATCCGTCGGAACAGAGCAACAGGAGGGGAAATGCAAACCACCGCGCCCTCCCAGGCTCCGCCCTCGCCCCTCCCGTCGTCCGCGCCGCCGCAACGGCCACCGCACTGCGCCTTTCCCTTCCCGCGGCGCCGCGACCTCCTCCTGCTCCCGGCCGCGGCGCTGGCCCTCTCGCTCGCCCCCGCGCCCCCGCCCGCCTCGGCGCGCGGGCTGTTCCGCATGCCGCCGCAGCGGCTGGCGAACCGCTACTACCTGGTGCGCGCGGGGGAGTCCATGTACGAGGAGCAGGGAGTCCTCCACACCAACCCCGTCGCCAAGACCTCCGTCGACAGCGGCCTCTCGCCCGCGGGGCTCCGACAGACGGCGCGCGCCGCGCTCGAGCTCCAGCGCATCGGGGCCTGCGAGGACGATTGCTGGATATGGCCGTCTATCACGCAGCGATCGTACCAGGCGGCCGAGATCATAGCGGCTGCCAACGGCATCAACCGCAGGTGCCTGCCTCTTGACCCACTCTCAGTGCCTGCAATTCGGCCGTTTGATTTCATATGGTTACTGAGTGACCTTGTTCAATTGCAGCCACATCGTGCCGGAGTACAGCTTCTTGGATGCACGAGGATTGGGTGCATTTGAGGGGAAGAGTCTAGACGCCTTGCCGGAGGTAACTGTTTGTTCAGTTACTTCAGTATGAAGAACATTTTACACCTGTCTGATCAGAGTGATGAGCATTTCGCTGCTTATGGTTGAAAAGTTAATTTCAGTGTAAATATTTGGATAACAGCAACTGACTAAAACAAAGAACATGATTTCTTATAGTAAAATTACAGAGACCTCAACCTGCCGTTAATTGCATATCAAGACATAATCATTGCCCTGACATAATTTATTTTGAAGATGTTTGTAACAACATACGGATATTGTTATTTTGAATTTTGGCAAGTAGATAAAACCTCCAGTTTTAAAGAAACAGGGCATGGACTGATTGATATTTACCATTGAAGAAATAAGTTGGGATGATGAATTCTCAAGTTTTTATTACTATGATCCAGTTGTGTTTTTAACTCATAGAATTACTTGTATCTATGAGATATGTTTGCAATAAAATTGCCCCTATTCTGATTGAACTTTCGTTCTTGGCGTGGATGGGTGCATTAGTTGTATGCTTCAGATGGCATTTCTCCAGACCTGAAGCCTCCTCCTATCAGTGATGGTACTCCTAATGAGAGCGTTGCAGATGTATTTGTTCGGGTGACACAGCTCATGTCAATACTAGAGACCCAATACTCGGGGGAAACTGTTGTCATTGTTTCACCAGATTCGGATAATCTGTCGATTCTTCAAGCTGGATTGATTGGGCTAGATCTCCGAAGGTAAATGTCGCTATGTCAGTAACTCATCTGTATCGCACTCTGCTTTCCAAGTTTTATCTCGGACAAATATGGTCGAGCATCAGATAACTATATGATTGCGAGTTGTTGCTCACAAACAAGTGTTTGCAACTATGCATCTGATTGAATGAAAACGTATCTCAAGTGTTCAATGCCGCATCTGCAGGCATAGCACCCTGTACTTCCAGCCCGGGGAGGTCCGGCCAGTCGATCCAAGTAGCATACCTGAGTACAAGCAGCCTGCTTCCACTGTTTTTAAGTGCACAAATCCTCCTAGTTGTAAATAATTTTCTCCCCATCTCTCGATATAGTTCACATTTTCTGTACATGTATGAGTATACGAACGGCAAATGTCTTGTTGATGATTGTCTACAGCTGGAAATATGTTTGTGTCAAATCTGATGATCTGCAAATCAGCTTACATTGGCATTGATATGTCAAATTGTTTTTCTTTTTCAGAGGAAAATTATTGCATTTGTATTGTGTCTGAAGTGAAGTGGAACCTAGGCTTGCGATTCCGAAGTTGGAAAATAAACTGAATAATCGGCAAATTAACACGTTCATCAGAATATGCGTCGCGTCAGCCGGTCACTTATTATAATTCAACAACGTTAATGGCCCTTTTTTACATATCGTGACCGTTCAACCGCTGACTAATATCTCACCAATTTTTTGGCGTACTCTGTAGTTAGCCATCTGCTTCACTTTCGAGCTCGACACCACCGACCCCGACGCCGCAGCCATGGAGCAAACGAGCCACTCCTCCATGGATTCCCCAATCCGCCCACCGCCACCTCCTCCGCCGCCGCCCGAGCCCCTTGCGCCATCTTCTCCTCAGTCAGAGTCGCAGCACCATCCGGCTGCTGTTCCCTCCCGCGACGAATCCCACTCGTCGGAAAACCCAACACCGGCTCCTCCTCCGCCTGGTCCTACTACTCCACCGCCACCGCATCGTTCCGGTGATTCCTCTCCCACATCACCTCCGCATGGCCCAGCTCCACTTCCCCTCCGCCTCCCCCCGCCACCTATCCCTCTCCTCCCCGGGCCCTCCTTCCTGAGGACCAAACACCGCCGCCACCGCATCGTTCCGGCGATTCCTCTCCCACCTTACCTCCGCATGTCCCAGCTCCACCGTCTCCACCTCCGCCCACCACCGACCCTTCTCCTCCCCTCCTTCCTGAGGACCGAACACCGCCACGGCCACCGACCCCTCCTGCCGCCGCTCCAGTACCATCTCACTCTCCTCCAGCGCCGGCATCCTCGGGAGCTAGGTCGGAGCACGAGGAGGCTGAGTCGGCTAGCGAGGCGGGGAGCATGACGCTAGCCCTCGCGCTAACTCAAACCGAAGAGTCCATGCCGCCAACGCCACCAAAGGCCTCCTCGGCGGAAGCATCCCCAGTCGGATCGCCGGACAAGGAATCGGCCGTGACCATTGCCAAGCTCCTTTCCGGAGACGACCCCGCAGCGGCAGAGACGAAGCCGGCAGCGGACAAGGTTACCCCTCCAAGGGACAATGGTACACTTGCTGTTACTACTGCAGTTACAACCGGCGGCGGAGGTGCTGTGGGGTCTAAGAGGTGGCTCCTAGGCGGCGGCGTCCCGGAGAAGGTACGGCACGCGGAGCTGAGGAGGGCCGAGCTAGGGTTTAGGGTTTGTGCAGCCGTGTTCTGCCTAATTTCCCTCTCCGTTATGGCTGCTGATACCACACCAGGCTGGTCCGGCGATTCCTTCCGCCGCTACAATGAGTACAGGTATTCTATCTGGACTCTAGAAATCAGAGTTCAGCTCAAACTTTCCACATTAGTCATTTGTTACCACTTCAATTTACCAGAACCTTACTAGCTGCAGTTGTTGATAGGAAGTGCACATTTGTGGATGTTTGCAATGTAGGTATGTGCTAGCTGTGAGCGTAGTGGCGTTTACCTATTCAGCGTTCCAGTTGGTAGCTGAGGTGCATTACTTTGTCACAAGGAGGCACATTATCCAAGCTCCATTCCACAGCTATTTCAATCTTGCCATGGATCAGGTAAGGATCAATCTCGTTAACAGTGAATTTTATAGTTTCGCTATGGTAGTTTGGTGGTTGATGTAAAACTAGATTAAAGTGGTTGATATGAAAATAGATTAAACCTGTGGGAACTGCAAAGTAAAGCAATGTTGTGTATTGTGGATGAACCACTGGGTACCTTTTCTCCTTAAAGGAGTACTATGCTGTTTATGGACTTTTGCTGGATTGAACATGGTTGAGTATCAAGATCATATACCAAATAGTAAGTACAAATAGTATACTTATGCAGCATAATACAAGCCATGCTCACTTGCTCAGGCTAAGTAGTAGTAACATCCTATAGCTAATATGAAATATTGTACTGAGATACATTTTTTTAAACTGAAAACTGATTAATGTATACCTTCATAGCAAGAATTGCATTTCGTTTGCTTTTTTTTCTGAAGTGACTCTAGTTATTCCATTTCAGTCAATTGTCATAATAAGGGACCTGTTGGAAATTAGTGATGACCATGGTGCATCTGTAGACGTATTTATAGCTACTCATACAGTCAGTTGCCATGTGGAAAATCTTCATATACTTATCAATTGTGTTATTTGTCTCTAAAAACGTGAATATGGATGTTCATTGCACATGACATGGTAATCTGAACACTCGGTATTCTTGTGCTCTTCCTCCTGTATTAGTCATACCTTGCTCTAAAGAATTGTTATAGTTTCTTCTTGAATTTAGTGTAGTTCCTTCTCTACTACTCATTTCTGGCATTCTCTATGAATTTAATTTGGTTTCTTGAATACAACTGTCAGTAACTAAAACAATATGGATGCATAAAAATGCTATTGGTGTTACAGATATTGGCTTACCTCCTGCTGTCAGCATCCTCTGCTGCACTTTCTCGTAATGATGTATGGATTGCTCGGTTTGGAGGGGATCAATTCACCAAACTGGTCAATGCTTCAGCCTCCATGGCCTTCCTAGCCTTCATTGCGCTTGGCCTTAGCTCGGTTATCTCGTCTTATTGTGTCTTCAACACAGTTTCATGAGCCTGGCGATGCTATTTGATGTGCATACTACTTGCTCGATGCATCATGATCAATATGACCCAAATCATCTTTGCTCGGGTTTTGGCATTTCACCTCAACAATTTCTGGTTCTTGGTTATGTTGTTACATTAGATTGAACCCAAGGAAATGGATGTTCCAACTATGCAGTTATTTTTTCTTTTATAGGGATCTGCTTGGAGACATATTGGTGTAACATGTTTTCTCTAGAGCAAATCATAAGGGATCTCTTGCCAGTTAATGTAACGAATGGTTGGGTGACAAATAACACTCGTACTAATGACATTATATTATGCGTGTATGATGAAATGATTGCTGTGAAATTATTCGAGGAAAAATTGCCATGAAATTTTGAGGAAAATTTTACCGTGGAATTTGATTGACACTTTATAGTATATATGTACTGACGAATGTTGAGCTGGGTAAGTGCTGTAGAATATGGTGGTCTACAAGCTGCGCACTAACAGTTGCTGAAACATTTCCAGTGCTTGTAACGCCGCACTTTGGCGTCAGAACCACATGAACTCCAATTACCGGACGATCGTTCTTTCTCGCTTTTCTTCCCTTTTGCTCTTTTGAGAGGATGCTTTATTCTAAGTGGGCAAGGGTGTGCTCGTGGTATCCTTCCTTTTCGCCGTCAGGTTTCATACTATTTTTTTTATCTCCCTTGTCTTATACCCACTAGCTTTTTTTAGCAGGTTATTATATATCCACTAGATTGAAAAGGGGAAATTTCATCTCCGGGAAATCCTATATGCAGACCGATCGACTCCCGTCGATCGCCGTCGATCGGCCCAGGAGGCCCATTAAGCAGCGGCCCAGCGAGCCACTTTATCCAATGATTCTCAACTTCTCACTGTCATAACACCTATCAATATTTTAGAAAATCCATGTCAACGTTTCTACGAATACAGATCAACGTTTCAGAAAGATTAAATTAACATTTTCAGAAAAATGTTGATATAGAATATCAACAATGTTGACACGGCATAAACAGTAATGTTGATACAGAGTGCATCAAAGATATTGACGAAAATTCAATTTTAAAAAATGCATTAAAAATATTCATGTCGAACCTCGTTTCGTAGAATTAGTTCTAAATAACACTCGTGGTGCAAACGGATTCGAAACGGAGTTACGGTTTGGAATTGGTTTCTCTCTCCCTTCCACCCGTTCCAATCCCGTGGCGATACGTGGCAGGACTAGCCACCTTCTCTTCTCCTCCCGCTTGAATCCGTAACGTTCATCTAATCCACACGAATCTCAAACACCGATCTATCCTAGACCTTCCTTCGACCGATCTACATATTTTTTTTTAAGAAGAGTACAATTTCGAACGCACACGACACCACTCACATCACACTCACACCTCACGCACGCACACGCGTGCGCTGTTCAAGCACACGCCTAATCTAGAGATTGAAAGGACGCGAGATCCTTCGATGTGCGGAAACGCACAGTCCCACTAAACACACACACGTATGTGCATCCTATTCTATCCGGACCGAAACCTGAAGAGACGGAAAAAATCCGCGAGGTGACACGCACCGCGTCGAGCAGCGCTCGAACGCGGGCGGGCTCGCTGGCAACCGCCAGCGCAAGCCAACCGAGGTACGCTCGGTTCTCTCGACCGATCTTACATATAGGAAGCCTAAAAAAAGATAGGGCAAAATTTTCATATGGGCCTCTACAGTATCATGAAGCCCAAATTGATGCTACCATAATCCGGCCCAGCTCCAAGGCACCATCATTTTCCCCACGTGCCCCAGAACCGCCGCCGCTCTCCGCTTCTCCTGCATCGTCTCCTCCCCGCCAGCTCGCCTGTCACTCTGTCTTCGAGCCCGAGCAATGGAGTCGAAGAGGCCGCCGCCCTCCGCCCTCGTCGATAGCTACGTGGTATGGATCCCATCCCCTTCTATCCTTGTCCTCTCAATCCATTCTCCCTATCTTTTCTGCTCTTGTGCTTGCACCCCTCACTTGCCGTCGCTGCCGTGCGCAGGTCCCCGGTGACATCGTACTGGACCTCTCGGAGATGACAAACCAGACTATCAAGATTGGCGCCGGTCTGCGGCAGGTAAAGCCTCATATGGTGGAAAGTGGGATCCGTTGTCCTTCGTGAGGCTTAGGGGTTAGGGTTTATTGGGGATTTTTCTGGTCGTCAAGCTTATCGGTGATCCGTTGGACTTGCAGGACTGTGATACTATCCAGGCGACCAGTGCCGGGATACTGCGATTGTCAAAGCCCAACAAGTATTGGGTTGAGAACTCCCAGAAAAGGGTGAGTCATGTGGTTTGGACTTTTTTATTCTTGCATTCGCTGGTACTTATGTGTCCGTTTGAATAAAATTTTGGAGTAAATGGAATACTGCTATAGTTAAGCTTCTTGAAGGCAAATTATCTAAGGGTGAGTCATGTAAATTGATCATAGCTACCACGTCCTTCTTGAAGGCAAATTATCTAATTGCACAGTGCAGCCAGGTGACCAAGTTCTGGTTACACCGCATTGTTGATCTAAAGCGTCTTGAAATGTTGTTCTGTTTATGTTTCTATGCAATTGCAGTTGCTGTAGGATGCCAAATCATTTCTATACCGAATGCCTGTTGGCCCTGGTTATTGAATGATAATCTGAAGTTCGTTTGATGTGGACTATGTTAAGCTTATTCACTGCTACCAAAATTCCACTACTTACATGGCATAAACAATTCATTGTTCGTTGTTATCATGTTATGCTTACCCATGTTTATTGTTTTAGCCTTTATTCTGACTAAATGCTTCAAAGGTTCCATTGCTTGAAGACATGTATTCCTCTCCATTTGTACCAAGCAGAGTCGATTAGTCTGATCTCTAAGCTACTCCACTTAATATTATAACTGCAGATAGCTCAGATTTGTTTACTAATTTAATGTATTGTGTTTTAAGCTATCACCTATTCATGCTTCTTCTTCTTTATTTATGGCAGTATATACCTTCTGTAGAAGATACAGTTCTTGGTATTGTGGTCGACATCAAGCCAGATGTAAGTATACATTTGGATTCAAAATTGTGTGAATCAGTGTTCCCTCTTTTGTAATATTTATTCTAGTGGGCCATGGATACAGATCAGAAAAGCATCGGTCTAACTAAAATGCCCAAATGTTGGACCATACACTATACAACGGCATTCTAAAATTATTCAACCTCTGCAACAAAATTAAAGTTGGGGGAATGGCAGAGATATTGCAAATCTACATTCTTTGTTCCTTATTGGTCATACATTTAGAATTTGCAGTACCAAAAAAGAATGACCAATTGTTACAAATTGAGAGACTACTTGATATGTGATGTGACCCACAAAGTATCTCACCCTAGCTGTGGCAATATGATCAATTGCTTGCAACTATATGCTTTCCTGATATGAATCCCAGATAAATATGAGCTTTCACAAACAAAGTAAAAGCTTCGTTTACATTAGTGAATCTGTTTGGGTCCACCTCATATTTTTGTTCTGTGCTGAGGTAAAAAAATTTTCAGAACTTTTTGGTGGACATAAAGGGCCCCAATTTGGCCTTTCTACCTGTTCTTGCATTTGAAGGTGGTACCAGGAGAAACATACCAAAATATGAGGTCTGGCACTGAATTGTTTTGTACTTCTTTTTTTTCCCGTCATGCTATCTATATATCTACTCTAAAAATGTGTTGGTTGAATTATGTAGTTGTTACCATTTATTCAGTAGCATGTGCATTGCGATTTTTCAAATACCCCCTCTTTTTGTTCATTTGATGTCTTAGCTCTTTTGTGCGCAACTCAAAATTTGACAAAATGACTCTTTTAAAGCTTTCTGAGAGTTAATTAAATTGCTCTTTACGCCAATTTTAGTGCTGGTGATTTATGAGTAATTAGGTTCACTCGTGTGTTGTGCCATGCTCTTGGGGATACTCTAGGAAGGTTAGTTGTGCCTCTTCCTGCAATTTCATAAGAAATAAATAAAAAAATAGATGGAATACATGCTGTGCTTAGCTAGGAGCATGTTTTTATTCCCTGTGAACTTTGATTCTTTATGATGCCAAAAGGCTTAAAACTGATGCCACAACTTCTAGTTTCCTATTTTCTAATTATACATGGACCTTACCATGGTTATTCACCTGCAGATTGGTACACTAGTGTATGCCCGAGTTGTAAAAGCCAATAGCATCATGAACCCAGAGCTCTCATGCATGGATGGTAAATTCTTCAGCTTATAGTTGAGTGTTTGTTAAGGGTTACGGGAGAAATAGACCCACACCAAGGGAAAGATAATAGCGTAATTGCAGTGATATAAATTTTAGGGTACAAGTCAAGTCCTGCATCCGGAAATTATTTTTAAGGGAAGTTGGTTTTTTGTTGTCTTGCCCACTAAAAGCACACATTTTCGTAGTCTTGTGATCTTCAACCTCTTAGGTGCAAGAATGTTTCACCTTGTAAAATATTGCTCTGGGTCTAGATTGACGTCTTTGACTATTTAATCACATTTTTAAGCTTTCTGTTACTATACTACATGTTTTATATTTTGCAGCTATGGGGAAATCGGCCGAGTTTACTGACTTGAAAGGCGGCTATATGTTTGACACATCAACTGGCCTATCACGAATGTGAGAACAATACATCCTCTCCTCTAGTGAGATAGTAGCACTATTTTCCATTTATACGTTAATAATTATTTGCTTACAGGCTGTTGAGCACTCCAACTTGCCCAGTTCTGGAAGCTCTTGGGAAAAAGCTATCATTTGAGATAGCAGTTGGAATGAATGGTCGAGTTTGGGTACGCTTCTGGCCTATACTCTTTTTCGTTTTCATCTAATAGTTTTGTAAAATCAGGGCCTAATAGTGTTCTGTGCTTGATATCTTGTTTTATGTCATGTAGGTGAATGCTCCATCGCCAAGTAATGTCATTCTCGTGTCAAATGCAATTATAAAATCAGAATCTTTGAGTGGCATACAACAAAAAGCTATGGTAGAAAATCTCTTACAGAGAGTGTCATGATGGTAAGTTAGCAAGTCAGCGTTTGAAGTAAAACAAAACAATTTTAATTCAGTTGTTCTATTAAGAGTAGAAAATTTTAGAATCTATGTAGTAGCTAATATGAAAGGTTGATAAGTATCTATGATCAAACATATTTTGCTATCTATAATGATAAATATGTGCCCTTCTTCCCCTGAAAAAAGTAGGTATCTTTGTTTTGCCAAAATTTAACAGCTTCCATTTCTATTAACTTGAGTCGGTGTGTATATCTGCATCCACCAACTGGTGGATAATAGGGCAGTTTATTTCCCACTGGATAAGTGGGTATTACTTTTTTTTCTGGGCTTGGCATCATGCAGTATCATAATTTACTCTCTTGTTCAATTTATATGGCAAAGTTTCAAAATAACCTAGTCTATTGTAGAAACTTGTTTGAATTTATTTACTTCTCGTGTACAGGCGGCATACTCAAGCACTAGAAGTGATTGTGGAGGGTACAGGTTTAGTGGGCACTTCGATGTATCCTGGATGGCAAGGCTGGTTTTTTTTATGTGTTTTCTGGAACTAGACTGAACTTCGTTATTTGCTGTATGATTTGCTCATGGAAGAAATGCTGTAAATTAGTTTTTCCGCAAGATTGCTTGGCGATCTGCTGAAATGTGGTCGATATATCATATTTTATAGGACTCGGAAATTATTGAATTCTATAAACTAATAGAGGCAGCAAATTCGTCAATGCAAGTGATGCGATGTGATATGCTTTTAAAGCAAAAGATAAAGCCTTTGATGTGGCCTGTATTCACGGCAACGAGTCCAGTAGAGTGTAGAAATGGTTCCAGCTGAAATGTCAACATCCGCCGTCAAATGTATAAAAACTTTATATTGCGCCAGTTTATCGTGTATGTGACAAAAGTCCCATTTGCTTTCTTGTAATGTTCTACTACAAGTTAGTCAATATTATCTTGCTTTCAACCTTCCGGAATTTGTCGTTGCGTGCGTCTTCCTCACTCTTTGTTGCCTATTCTAGACCAGAGGGACGTTCCTTCCGCAGAAATGAATCCAGCACTCGAGATGTTCAGATCATGTCATTCTTGTTCTGCAAGCCGTCTTACTCTTTGCTCTTGCAAATGATACCGGATCAGAGCAGGGCATCAAGAATTCGTATCAGTGGATGAGCTTAATGCTGGACCCTGCAATCTCGGTTAGACAGTTTTCGTACGAAGAATTTTTGTGTACCTGTAGTAAATTCTCAGTAAACTGTCGGGGCTTTTGTTACCTGAACGGCTGAACACTGTCCCGGTGAGCATACCCGCGAGAACGGTCACGTGATGTCGTAGAACCAAACAAATGAAAATTTTCGTTACGTTGCTGCCGACTTCTGCCGCGCACACGGATTACAGTAGAATTCACTGATCTCCCGCACACGGTCGCACAACGCACAAGCACTCCGCCGCCGCCCCACGGGTACATAGCACGGTGCATGTCAAAATATGCGGAACGCCGCCCGCCGTCCCAGTGTCGGATCGATCCGGCCGGCCCGCGCGCGGAGCAGCCAACGTGATGGGCCATCGATTCCCCAGATTATTTATGGTAGAAACAAACAAATCCTCCGCTCCCACCACCGGAACCCGATGCACTTGATCCGCCTGGCCACCGTGAGCGCGGGCGAGCCGACACGGCATCCAGCCGTCCACGCCGCCCGCCGCCCTGCACCCACGTCGCTCGATGGCGACCCGGCGCTTCCTTCGCCGCGGTGTTTGCTTCTTTTCCCTTTCCCCATCCGGCAGCGCATAGTTTCTCGCTTCCGTGCCTATCCTAAACTCCTTCCCTCGCGCTCGCCCGCCGCCGCTCTTTGTGATGTGCGCGGCATGCACGACAGCGACGTGGTCCGCGCCGTGCGTGCGTGCGCCCGTCCACACAGCAGAGCAGAGCCCCTGCCGCCCAGAGTGGATTCGCTTCGCGTCAGCGTAACGGCTGCCCGCACTCGCCTCGCCTTTCCCCTTTCCCTCATCGCCTGCTAGTTCCCGAAGCAAAGCGCAGAAACTGCCTCGTCCTTCTCTCGCCAACACCCTGCTCCGGATTTGATTCGCCAGGTGATCTTCCTCCCTTCCTCCATCACTCTGTGCGTGTGTGGGTGTTGAAGAGGTCAGAATATCCTGTACCTGTAGTATTAACTGATAGTTGGGTCTAGACCGCGGGATTGTAACCGCTCTGTTGGAGATTTCATCTTCATCGTTATTAGGTCTGCGAGTCATCCAAGTTATCCTGGGTTAACGGTTTAAGTGAATCGGTACTCTGCATAGCTGGTGCTGCGGCTGCCTGCCGCTGGGTGGTGTCTCGGTCATGTTCAGTTTGTTTGATCAGCGGTGGTTGCGTTTCTGTTGTTTGAAGCAACATCGAGCTCCGATTACTCTGTCGATTAGAGGTACTGGTACTGCGGTAGGTGTAGGTTGAGTGGAGGCCGTCCTTTTTTGATCGCTTATTTAGTATTAGTAGTGGTATAAAACTTTTGTGCAAATGGTGAACCAAACTACTCCAGTATAGGGTTGTTTAGGCAGCACCTCAATCGGATTCCCATTTATTTTATTCGAGGTCTCTACCGCTCATTTTAATGTTTCTAAATGTTTGATGTTTTCTCATTTGCAGGCTTAAATCCGGTGTCCTCCCGAGCCATGAGTAATAGGAGGTATGCCAAGTGCCAACACCCTTTTTCTCATCTGCAGCTTGGTTGTTCAACTGTATTTTCTTCTACAACTCTGCAACAGCATGACAGTTTCGATGTTAAATGGCAGATTTGATGTCAATGCAAGGAAATGCGGGATGCATTCAGGACCAGGCAAAACGATGTATCTAGATACCAGAGATGCTCAAAAAACTGTGCAATGCCAGTCTGCATACGGCGATGCTGATTCCTACTCTGTGAAGCATCACTACCCATCCCCGATCGTTTCTTGGATAGAGGACGTTTCGAGCTTTGGGGATGCTTCTTTTAGCATGGACACCGAATATGTGGATGAGCAAGCAAGACCTTCAGTGGGCTATTCTTCAACATCTAGCAATTTGCATGACATGCAAATAGTATGTTTTCTTTCATTTTTCACCCTTTTCTAGAAACATATATTTTCTTACCAGGACCTTGGAGCATCTGAAGTTTTAAATGAAATAACTTCCCTATGTGTATTCTTTCAGTCACTGAGATTGACTGATGAGTTCATGGAACTTGCGAAGGATAATACAAGCAATAATCTAGAGACTTGTGGAATTCTTGGTGCTTCATTTGTAAGTGCAGTGGGAATATATTTGTAGTACATATGCCTAGTTTTCAGGTTGTCTCTTGAACCTCTTTTTTTATGTAATATATGCAGAGGGATGGAACTTACTTTGTGACTACGTTGATCATACCGAAGCAAGAGGGAACTGCTCATTCAGTATGTCAGTAGTTGAATGGTTTCAAATATATGCTACTTCTATAATTGTTAGAGCTAATATATTTTCTGAGTATCTGCCTATCACAATCTGAATTTACCTATTTGCCAAATGCAGTGTCAGGCTGTTAATGAGGAGGAGATACATGCTGTATTATCAGAACAATCACTTTATCCTGCAGGATGGATACACGTAAGTACACTGGCATTTTCATACTTTACCTGCTTTCTTTTTCTTGTTGGTTCAATTTAAATTCACAAAAAAGCACGAATAAGTGACCTGCCTCACCTAATCTGAAAATGGAAATAATCTATTAATGTATGTTGTGGATCTTTCTGCATATAAATTAAGGAGAATACGTTATTGTACTAGATTTTAAGTCATTCAATCTGGATGATTTAGAAATGTCGTTTTATTCATTTGTATTAATTTCTTTCTTATAAAGTTGGAGGAAATGTATTTTAATTCGTCTTAGAAAGTGGTAAATATTCTCAAGATAAATGTTCAGGGAGTTTTTTTTTGTTGGCATTCATCTCCACTTCTAAATTTGCTTTGGTGACTAGATTGCATTATTAAGAGTTAAAGTGTCTTTCTTCTAGTATTGTACTATGAGTGTCATGAGATATTTTATCTCTTACAAAGAAATATCTTACCTTTACAAATTAATTGTGGCGTATATTAAACTGGAGGATAATTTCAGGATATTGTTGTCATTTGGAGTCATTAACAATACTTGCTTGGGATAAAGGGCTTTGTTTTTTTTTTTTTTTGTTATCATTTGGAGTCGTTAACAATATGCTGTAAGGCGGACTTCCATATTGCAGAGTGCAGACATTGCATCTTCTGTTTAACTATACTTCATAAGAAAAAAAATTCCCATAGTCTAAACTCTATAAAGGTGAACTCGAGTAAACAAGAAATCACTTGATATACTTTTTTAGTTTTTTTAAAAAATAATTGAAGAGCCAGTGATTTCTTGTCTAATACAAATGAACCGAATCCGACTCATGTATTCTATAACTCTATTGGGTGATCCTTCTTTTTTTCCTTTTCAATGTTGTTGCCTTTAGATGCCTTTCTAGTGCCCTTAGAGGCTTAGATGACATTGTTTCTTTTGTTAACAACTTCTGAGAATTGACGCATTTTTGTTTTCAGACTCACCCTTCACAAACGTGCTTCCTATCATCGATTGACTTGCACACTCAATACTCTTACCAGGTAATTGAATAAGTGGTGCTTCATTAATTAAAAAAAGTTAGAGATCAAAGGTGTTCATTTATGTTAAGCATGAAACTTGGATCATTAGGGCATAGGGTGTATGTGCTATTTCTTTAATTGTTTTCAATTGTATGTTTGATTGTTAGCATCAAGTAAAAATAATACTGATATCATCTTTCCATGAAGAGTTTGGTTTGTGTTTTGTAGAATGGAAGTTGAATTTGCTTAAGCCCGTTAATGCACTTGCATAAGTTCCATGGATACCATATCGTCCTATATAGATCCTTATTTAATCAGAAGACTGGTACAGTGAGCCTAGATGATGTGTACTGATGCCTATTAGCCTTAGGGAATCACATTTGTAGTTGTAGGTCGGTTAAAATATGGAGAAGATGATCAAAAGATATGTTCTCAGAGATTACCCATGAAATGGCAGTTTCTATCATGATGATGAATGCTCTCTTTAGTTAAAAAAAATGAATGTTCTATCCGTTGTTTAGCTGTGGTTAAGCTCGAAGACCAAAATATGTTCTCAAAATATGCTAAGAAAAGCTATTTCCATGGTGATATCTGAATAGTAGATCCATCCTTTATAGGAGTCCTTAGGCATACAAAGCTGACATTCAAGGTTACATACATTCTCTGTGTCCTAACTAAATCATAATTTGACCAATACAAAAGGCAGGTCAATGAACCATTACGTGGCTCAAGTAGCAATTATGCTTAAACTTTACTAGTACTTACCTAGTGGCAGGAAAACCCTGTACATCAGCAAACGTGAACCTTGCTTTGATCACCCAAAGTAGGAATTTAATGGGATTGAACGGGCTCCTATTAGTAAAAAAAGGGAGGGAGGGTGTGTGTTGACTCTGGCAGTTTCCTTCCAAAAAGAGAACTTATTGCACCAGAATTGCTAATAAACATGTACCGTGTAGATCAGGGTTTATTAATCCATCTGTAAACCATCCGCAGGACAACATCAAGCTGAGTCTTTTCACCTTCGTAGTCATGGATTTAATTGTTATAGATGAAAATTGCTGAATTTCTGCAGGTTATGTTACCAGAGGCTGTTGCAATTGTGGTTGCTCCAACTGATCCAACTAGGCAAGTGTTATCCTCTTGATGGCAACACTTGTGCATAAATATTTGCAGTTTGTGTTTCTAATTTCCTGTTGTTTGCACCTGGCTATTATACTGTGGGTTGAAATCTGAAACTGTTGCACCTGTTCTCGAATCGTTCAGGAGCTATGGAATATTTAGGCTGACTGACCCAGGAGGAATGGATGTGCTTAGGGGTGTGATGAAAGTGGGTTCCACACTCACCGAGAGACAACTGATGGCAGTCCAATCTATCAAACCTGCTCCAATGTACATTTCAAACCTAATCTGCGGTTTGAGATTGTCGATCTACGTTCCCGTTGATGATCAATAGAGTTATAGTATGGCATGCGATGTTCTTATGGTCCCTCTTGGCAGTAGTATATTTTGGATGTGTGCAGCATAGAACTCACGTGGTGCCCGGTAGATGGCTGCTTATCAGCAGGATACATGGATTATGAAAGAGGGACGCTCAAGTTACTAATCTCACTGGCCCTGGCTGACCCAGGTTTTGGTACCTGTGCTTGTAGTAGTTGTGACGAAACTGCAACATCTCACCAGCACTGGCTGATAAGCCTTTGTTCTAGTATCTGTAATTGTAAATATGATATGATGGGAAAATAAGGGGCACTGATTGTCTTGGAATGGACTGTAAGTCTGATCGAAACATAGCTTCCAGCTGCAGCATGTTAATGTCAGAATTGTTTGGATGCATTAGGAGTTTATTAGAGCCTGTAATGATAAAATTTGATCCCTACAATGGGGTGTGTTTACACTCGCTAAACAAAATCTTAGCTTTATTTCTTAATACTGTATTCAACTAGATGTGATTTCCACTCGTGTATAATTTGATTTTTTTTGTATATACACAATTCGAGTTTAAAGGTCAAAATGTTATATGATGGCACATGGCATTGTACTCTGCATAAAAAAAATATATAATGTACTACTCTGTTTTTTATTTGATGTCGTTCGGACAATGACGACTAGGTGTTTCCAGTTCAATTTTCCTATCTTAACGACAAGAATTGCCTGTTTCCAGTTCAATTTTCCTATCTTAACGACAAGAATTGCCGAACGGAGGGAGCAGTATTTAAGATTATTTTCTATAATTTAATAGTATCTATAATAGTGTGTCATCCCTCTATTTTTGTGGCAGTAGGAAATACATTGAACCGATTTGGATAATTTGAAAGTGTAAATCAACAAAAGTTTCTCTTCAAAAGTAAAAATAGAATTCCATTCCTGCTGTCACACAGAATTTTTGCTGTTGCCAGTGACGGTCATTTCGTACAGGTTCGCTTGATCTTCTTTAAAGGATAATACTGTTTTTTTTTGTTTTTAGGGGATAAAGGATATACTAGTACTGGGTACCCTTTTGCTTTAGCGGGGGCTACGTTATGTTTTGCTCAATTATCA
>JAUNZO010001027.1:0-122788 GCA_031894775.1 Chloris gayana | reverse complement strand
GGCGGAGGCCGCGGGCCTCGGCTTTCGTAGCCTTCACAGTGCCCAGGCGGACGCCGTTGGTCAGCCACGTGACGCATCATAGGCTATTGTCCCGTCAATCGCCCGGCCTCCGTCCCGGCCACCGGCCATCATGGGCTTGGTAATGATCACGCCGCTCCGCAGCCTAAGCTAGCACTAGTGCGCGGCGCCGCGGAACGGGACAGAGGGTACCGCGCCGGTCACATCACGTCCCGTTGGTGAGACGAGTTCCCGTGCGCTCGTAATTGCACCTACCGCCCGCCGTAACTCCTTCCCCATCCGGTGGGTGAGGTCGCTTCTCCGCGAAGCAAAGGCAAACGCGGCAGGATTGCGGTCCCACCCGACGCCGAGCTCGGGCGAGGCGGAGATCGTGGCCCGCCCGACCCAGTGGCTCGGGCGAGGCGGAAGTCGTGGACCTTGCCCGACTCGGGCTCGGCGAGGCGGAAGTTGTGGACCTCGCCCGACTCCGGGCCCGGCGAGGCGGAGGTTTCGGCCCCACTTCGTATCCTTTATGCGTACAAGGCGGAGCCGTTAGCCGCCTATGACAATGATTAAGTACCCCGATTAGGGTTCCCTAATCTAGGTACTCCGACGCAGGCCCCCGAGCCTTGGCGGTGGCCGTGGGCAAATGGTCGCCGTCGAGGCTTTTCCCGACAAATCCTCGATTTTCCCGTGTATTTGTTTTTCCGTGGGTGCGCGCGAGCGCACCCGCCGGTGTAGCTTCTCGAGCCTCGGGGCAAGTAGAATACTTGCGCCGAGGGTTAGCGATTTTGAGCGGTTTTATCGTTTATTTGCGAAAGCGAGCCCCCGAGTCTTCGCTCGTTGCTCGGATCCGTCCGAGGGCTGTTTCGTCTTTTTATTTCGTTCACACCCACGCATCTTTGTGATAAGATGAGGCGTGCAGTGAGCGGCCACGTCATTCCTCGATGGTTCGATGCGTGGTGCTCGTTTAAGCTCCAAACGGGAATGTCCGAGTGATGGCTCTCGGCTTGCCCTTAGCGGGGATCCGATGGAGACTAGCGGGAGTCGGCCTCATTCATATCCGAGTGCCTCGTTCTTTGTGATTTCCGACCCCTTTCGATCGGGGTCGGAGGGCTCGTTGCCCTCCCTTCGCGGGATTCAAGACCACGGCTTTTTCAACTCTGGACTCTGACGCTATCGCAGAGGCCCATTGTGCTACGGTGCACGGGTGTTGATCGCCAAGGATCCCTCTCTCGACAACCCCTCACTTAATTTTATCCAAGGGCGGGCGTCCGAACCCTTTCGCAGGCCGCCCTTCGAACCCCCGGGTCGGAAACCGGGCGTCGTGGCGTTTCATCCCCTAGCCTTATCTACCCGCGGGCCTCATGGGATTCCAAGCCCAATCGGCCCGTCATCGGCGCCGTCGAAGCGCAACGGTTCGCCTTCCATGATGGCGCGCATCTCGCGGCGGTTCGCCGTGGATGCGAAACTTGCGTTCGCATTATGGCTCCGCGTCGGCGCGTGCGGCGGCCTCTTCGGTTCCTCGCACCCGGTTAAATCGCGGAACGAGAGAGGTGCGGGAGTCGAAGCGCCGCGGGGGCAGCTTGACATGACCGCTATTTAAAGGGAAAGGGAGACGCATCCGGTTACCTCTCTCTCACCTCGCGCCGCAACAAACCCGTCCCCTTCCTTTGCTCTCGCGTGCTCCGTCGGTTCACCTTTCTTCGCCGCGTCCGCCGCTCGCCGCCTTCTTCACTTCTCCCTAATCCACCGTCGCGCATCCGATCCAAGCCCCGCCATGGCGGATTGGATTCCGTCCCGCCGCACCGTCGGGTCCCTCGAGGCCCTTGTCGCGCGCGGACTCTCGGTGCCGCGCACCGACGCCATGGAGTGGCCGGTGCCGGGAATGAGGCCCCGCGGCGCCGCCGGACGGCTACGTCGTCTCCTTCCGCCACTTCCACGAGCGCGGCTTGGGAATGCCGCCTCACCCTTTCTTCCGCGGCATCCTCCACCATTACGGGCCGGAACCGCAAGCACCTCAACCCCAACTCCATCCAAAGACCTCGCCGCCTTCGTGGCGCCGTGCGAGGGCTTCCCGGGGATCGCCCCCATTTCAAAGCTATTCAAACACTTCTTCGATTGCCGCTGGTGACGAAGAAGGACGCGGCCGGAACCCTCGCGCCGTCCCCATCGGCAGCGCCGCCTTCCGATCGCGGGGCGGCCGAACAGAAGTACATCCCCATCGCCCTCACCGACTCCAACAAGGGCCGGCACGAGCAAGTGGTTCTACCTCAGGAACACCGCTGCCACACCCTCCCCGAGTTCACCGGCAACCTCATCAACGCCGCGCCGGAGAAGTGGCACTTCGGGGTGCCCGCCGACGAGAAGAGGGGGATCGCCGCGCCGCTGGACGCGGTCGAGGCGTCGACCGAGCCGGCGTGACCGGCGTTGGGGTCATTGGCTCCTACCACCCGCGCCGGCTAGCACCGCCGCAGTCCCGGCGTCGGATGATGTCGGAAATGGGAGGTGACTTCGCCCGGGAGGGAACCCGCATGGTGAACCCCGGGCGGACCCTCGGATTTCGCTCCGGGAGTTGAAGGCCCGACTCGCGGAGGCGATGCCGAAGACGGCCGCCGCGTGGGACCGGCTCGAGTGGCCGGTCCCCAACCACCCACCAATGCTCCCGCAACAGGGGGCAATTTTGTTTGTAAGTTTTTAATCTCTGCCTTCGACCGAGTCGGTCTTAAGTTCCGACCTCTCTTATCTTTCTCATTTCGCGCTGTCGCCCCCACTTATTTCTCGTGTTGCGTAGAGGTTTGCAATTTATTCCTTCCCCGCCCCATTGCCCGAGGATGCCGACGTCCGGCCATCAATCGGCGCGCGCCGAGGAGCAAAAAGCTCGAAAGGACGCCAAGAAGGCCAGGAAGGCGGCGCGGCAACAGCGGAAGGCGGAGAAGGAGCGCCGGCGCCGTTCGGGCCGCATCGTCATCTCCGAGAGCAGCAAGCACCGAATCCGACGACGACGATTGGGGTGACGACGAGGAACTCGCCGACATGTCCCCTCCCATCGACGAGCTCGCCGAGGAGGAGGACATCGAGCAGGGCCCGACTCGGCCGACCCTTCCGGAAGTGGACCCCGCCGGACGACGTCGGCACGTCGCACGCCGGCCCAAGCCAGAAGGAGCGCCGGGCTCCCCGCAGCCGAGGCGCATGCCGGCGCCGCAGCCGCCGACTTCGGCGCCCACCACCACCACAACGCCGACCGCCTCGAGGTCCACGGCCGTCACCACGCCGCCCCGGCGCTCACACACCAGGTCCCCGCGGCGACGACCATGGCGGGGGCGATGATGGCCTCGGCCGCCGCGGTGTCGTCGACCGTGGTGACCGTAGCGCGAGCAGCCGGTGGCGGGAGGGCTCGCCTCGACGACAATGGCAGCGATGGCCTCCGCGGCCCCGTCGGCGTCCATCCGTGCGCCGGTGACGATGGCCTCAGCGGCCTCGCCGGTGTCCGTTCGTGCGCCAGTGATCGTGTCCGCCGGCGGCTCGCTCCGGCGGTGGCCGCAACCCCGTCGGGTCCGAGTACGGCCGCGCCGGCTTCCATGGCCTCTTCATCCGCGACGCCGAGGCCGGCGACGGCGCCGAGTCTTCCGGCAACGTCGGCCCCCGCGACAGCGGCAGCCGCCGAGTGCCCCCGGAGCGGCACTTGGCAAGAGGCGCCGTGAGGGTCTCGGATCGGCGGTCAACCCGCCACCCAAACGACAACCGTACCGGTAAGTGTTGCTTCCTTCCGTCTTTCTTTCTTCTTTCTCGTCTTTCGGTTTATTGATTTGCGCATCCCGCAGGGGTCCGTTGGCCGGGCTCGAAGCAGCCGGCCCCGGGGTCGGAGGCTCCCGCCGCGCCATCCCCGCCGGCCCTCGCCCGGCAAGCACCATGGCGGGGCGCCAACGTTGGCCATGGTGACGGTGGCCACCAGCCTCCGCGCCGCTTCCGCCGCAGGGACCTCCGCCGAGCTCCTCCGCCACGCCGCACCGGCCACCGCCGCCTTCGTTCGCGGAGCCGGGGCCGTGCGCGTTGTGGGGCCCCAAGGGCGGACGCACACGTTTGACGAGCCGGCGGAGCGGACAATTTGGGGCGCGTTCCGCCACGATCGCGGCCAGTGCCGCCGATGTCTTGGGCGCGGCGCTCCATCTCGTTAGGTCGCCGGCGAGCCGGCCGAGGTGAGCGCATGTTCATTCCTTCGCGGAATATCGGTCTCTTTTTGCTTCGCTCATGATTTTCTCCTCCTTTTCGCACTCGGATATGATGAGCCGGGCCAAGCATGCTCGCATCCGCTTCCAAGAAGGGGAACGGGCCCGCCTTGACCGGGAGGCGCAGAGCGCCACG
This sequence comes from Chloris gayana, assembly GCA_031894775.1. Classification (NCBI taxonomy): domain Eukaryota; kingdom Viridiplantae; phylum Streptophyta; class Magnoliopsida; order Poales; family Poaceae; genus Chloris; species Chloris gayana. The sequence goes on along the minus strand of JAUNZO010001027.1, from coordinate 118,426 downwards.
GAGCAGGCCCTCGGGCCATCCGAGAGGCCGAGGACGCGAAGAAGGAGAGGGCCGAGGCGGCCGTGGTGGCGGCCGAGGCCAACGATGCGCGCAGACGCGCCGAGTCCCGCCCGGCCGAAGCCACCAAGAGGGCCGAGGCGGCGGAAGAAAGGGCCAAGAAGGCCGAGTCCGATGCCGCGAACGCTCGCCAGGTGGCCGAGTCCCGCCGGCCGAGGTCCAGGCGGCGGTGGTGAGGGCATTGAAGGCCGAGGAGGACGCGGCGAGCGCGCGCGAGGCGACGGACACCGAACGCAAGCTCAAGGAGGCCGCCTCCCAATCGGTCTTCAAGCTCACTTCCCAACTCTCGACGTTGGAGAGTGAGGTTAATCGTAGGTTTTCTTTCTCATCCCTCCTCCTATTTTACTTTTGATTGGGGTCATGTCTCATGATTTCTTCTTCCTTTTCATTTTCGTAGCTCAAGATGGACCCGGACGGGCCGCGGCAGAAGAAGTTCGGCTCGACCGAATCCGCATCGGTGCCGAGTTCCTCCGCAATGAGCTGGAGGTGCCACGCCCGCCCGGACCACCAATTTGGAGCCGCGCCTCCTCTCCATCACCAATCGTTTTGGTGCTCGCGGCGTGAGAGTTTTGAAGCCGGGTCCCGTGGACTCGGTACCGGAGCAGCACACATTTCGAGGACAACCTTGACCTCGACATGCTTGCACGGCCGGGCATGGTGCCCGGCTTCTCCGAGCAGGAGATCGAGGACATGAAGAGGAAAGCCGCGCCGATCGCCGCCAAGCTTGCCGAGCTCCTTGCCTCGCACGCCTTCCCACCGCCGCCGTCGCCGCATGACGAGTAGGTGATGTAACGTGTTAGCTGAGTCGGCCGAGTGGCCAAGATATAAAGAAGAACTCGCTTATTTTGTAAACAAGTTATCTGTTTTAATTTCGTTCCAAATTTCTCACATGTTCCCCTTTGTGGCTTCCTTCTCGTTCGCACCATCTAGTGGCCTCGCATTCCTCATTCGATTGATCGGTGACTTAGGCCGCTCTTAGCCGCCGGGCGTCGTAGTCCCGAGTCGGCCGCCGGATCGGCCGAGTGGTCGTTGGCGTTCCGTGTCCCGTCCGAGTTGGACTTGCACTATGGGATTAAACTTCGTTCGAAATTTTAAACTCTTGCCCTTTCGTGACTCCTTTCTCTTTCGCACCGCCTAGTCGCTTTAGATTTTTCATTCGGTTGATCGATAACTCGGGCCGCTCCTAGTCGTAGAGGCGTCGTAGTCCCGAGCCGACTCGCCGGACCGGCCGAGCCATCGTCGCCGCTTAGGTTTTGTCCGAGTCGTGCCCGCGCCGAGGGATTTTCGTGTGAGTTCCGCAGCCGTGGGCACAACCGGGACCCGCACACGGCCTCCTTTGCACACCCGCCGGTGGAGCCCCCGACTCGGGAGAGTCGGGGTCGGCGGCCGGCAAATTTGGACTTTATTCGTCATTTGTCGAAAACAACAAGAAAGAGAGAAAGGTTTTCTCTTTATTTCATTTGCATAAAAAACTGAAACAATAAGCTAAGGGTAAAAGCGACGTAGCTGCCCGATGTTCCATGCGTTGGTGAGCACGTTTCCGTTGGCGTCCTTGAGCTTGTACGTGCCGGGCGAGCACCTCGGCTACCGTGTAGGGCCCTTCCCATGGCGGAGTTAACTTGTGCCGGCCTTGATTCCCCCGGAGGAGTCGAAGGACGAGGTCGCCGGCTCGAAGGCGCGCTTCTTGATCTTGCGGTCGTGGTAACGGCGGAGTGCTTGTTGGTATCTCGGCCGAGTGCAGCAGTGCAGCCTTCCTTGTTTCGTCGATTTGGTCCAGCCGCATCTTCGAGATAACGCTTATTGAGTTCCGGATCGAAAACTTGCACGCGCGGAGCTCCATAATCCGGATCCGTGGGTAGCACGGCCTCAGCCCCGTACACCATGAAGAAGGGAGTGTGACCCGTGGCTCGACTCGGCGTCGTCCTCGTGCTCCACAACACCGCACCGAGCTCTTTCGCCCATTTCCCGGCAAATGTTCCGAGTTTGCTGAATATCCGGGTTTCAATCCTTGGAGGACCATGCCATTTGCGCGCTCACACCGCCCGTTCGTTTGGGGGTGTGAGACGGCCGACTCGACCAACTCGGATGCCCTGCTGGTCGCAAAAGTTTAGGAACTTTTTCCCGTAAACCGCGCACCGTTGTCGGTGATGATTGTGTTTGGGACTCCAAACCGATGCACTATGTCGTTGAAGAATTTTACGGCCTCGGTCCGAGTCGATTTTGCCTATCGGCCTTGCCTCAATCCACTTGGAGAACTTGTCCACGGCGACAAGCAAGTGGGTGTAGCCTCCCGGTGCCTTTTTGAACGGGCCGACCAGGTCCAGGCCCCACACGGCAAACGGCCATGTTATGGGGATGGTTTGCGTGGCCCGGGCCGGCCGGTGTGTTTTACGTGCGTAATGCCGACACCCTTCGCAGTGCGCACGACTTGTTCAGCGTCGGCGATCGCGGTCGGCCAATAGAAGCCATGTCGGAAAGCGTTGCCAACGAGACTTCGTGGTGCGGCGTGATGTCCACACGTTCCACCATGGATGTCCCGAGCAGCCCGCTTACCCTCGTCGAGAGGGACGCAGCGTTGGAGGACGCCGGTGTGCCCCTTTTGTATAACTCATCGCCGATCACGACAAAGGTTTTGGCGCGTCGGCGAGGCGGCGCGCTTCCATGACGTCTGGGGCAATTTTTGCCGCAACAGATAGTCGAGGTAGGGCTGCCGCCAGTCATCTCGCCGACTTCGGCGCAGCCCCCGAGTCCCCTTCGTGGTCGGGAGTCGGATCGACCGGACCCGCCGTGTCGTCGTTGGCGCCAAGCTCGGCGACCAGGACCTCCGTGGCCTCGATCGGAGCCGGCTCTTGTTCTCCCTTTGTAGGTCGGCCGCCGTTGGCTCCTTGATAGACGGCTCATCCCGGTCGCAAGCAAAACGCCTTCCGGCGTTGGCAGCCGATTGGATCCCATCTTGGCTAATGAGTCGGCCGTTTCATTGTCCCGCCGAAGGACATGTTTGACTTGGAATCCATCGAACTTTTCTTCAAGACGGCGGATCTCACCGCAAGTAAGCCGCCATCTTCGGGTTGGTGCAAGTTGACTCGTTCATCACCCGATCCACGACGAGCCGGGAATCGCCGAAGGCTTCGAGCCTACGGATCCCCGAGTCAATCGCCGCCTTCATGCCGTTGCTGTGGCTTCGTACTCGGCCACATTGTGAGAGGCCGGAAAGTTGAGTCGGATGACGTATTGCATGCATGCACCTCTCGGCGAGATGAGCTGCCATCCGCCGCCGGCACCCCTCTTCGTGAGGGAGCCATCAAAGTGCAGCCGCCAATGATCCGTTTCGCCCGAACCACAGCAATCGGGTCTCTCGTCCACTCGGCTATGAAATCTACCGAGTGTGTGATTTTATGGCGTATGGGTGCGTGTACTCTATACCCCGGTCCATTAATTCTAGCGCCCACTTCGAGATCTTTATCGCTACCTCCGGATTACCCAAGATTTCAGCAAGCGGGAAGGAGGAGACGACGTTACACGGATGAGAGTCGAAATAGTGCCGAAGCTTGCGCCGAGTGACGGTCGCCGCGTACAACACCTTCTCGGATCTTCGGCCACCTTGTCTTGCGACCGGAGAGGACTTCGCCGACGTAGTAGACCGGCCGTTGCACCTTGAGCGCCTTTCCCGGCTCGTCACGCTCCACTACCGCCGCCGTACTCACCACCCGATTTGTTGCAGCTATGTAGAGCAAGCAAAGGCTCCTTCTCGACCGGCGAAGTCAAAATCGGGCGCTTGAAAGTTTGGCCTTGAGGTGGTCGAGGGCCTCCTGCGCCTCGGCTGTCCGCACGAAGTTGTCCGACTTCTTGAGCGGACGGTAAAGTGGCAGCCCCTTTTCTCCGAGCCGGGAGATGAAACGGCTTAGCGCCGCGAGGCAGCCGCAGAGTCTTTGCACGCCCTTTACGTTTTTTATCGGCCCCATCTTCGCGATGGCTTCGATTTTCTCGGGATTGGCTTCGATGCCACGCTGCGAGACGCCGTATCCCAAGAGCATCCCTTCGGGACCCCAAAGACACATTTCTCGGGTTGAGCTTGACTCGTTGGCTCTCACCGCCGGAACACGGCTTCGAGGTCGGCGACTAGATCGTCGGTCCGAGTGGACTTGACTACAATGTCATCCACATATGCCCGCACAATGCGTCCGATGAGGTTACCGAAACATTTGATCATGCAGCGTTGGTATGTGGCTCCCGCATTTTTTAACCCGAACGGCATAGCGATGTAACAAGACGTGCCGAAGGGTGTGATGAACGCGGTGGCCTCTTGATCACCAATCCTTAGCGGAATTTGATGATAACCCGAATAGGCATCTAGGAAACACAGGGTTTCGCACCCCGCGGTCCAGCTCAACTATCCGGTCTATGCGAGGCAAGGGAAACGGATCCTTTGGGCACGCCTTGTTGAGACTCGTGTAGTCAACGCACATTCTCCATTTCCCGCTTTTCTTCCTTACAAGTACAGTGGTTGGCAACCCATTCGGGATGGTACACCTCTTTGATGAAGCCGGCGGCAAGGAGCTTTGCTAACTCCTCACCAATTGCCCGGCGTTTCTCCTCGTCGAAGCGGCGGAGTCGTTGCTTGACCGGTTTCGATCCCGGCCTGATGTTGAGGGAGTGCTCGGCGATGTTCCTTGGGATTCCCGGCATATCCGAGGGCTTCCATGCGAAGATGTCCTTGTTGGCGCGTAGGAACTCGACGAGCGCGCTTTCCTATTTGTCGGAGAGCGCGGACCCGATGATGACCTTCTTCCCCTCGGGGTCGGCGGGGTCGAGGGGCACCATCTTGGTGTCTTTGGCCGGCTCGAAAGAGCCGACCGCCTTCTTTGGGGCTCGGCGTGTCCTCCGACTCCGCAGTCGCGACCCGTGGGAAGTCGGACTTGTTGATGAGCGCCGCCGCCGCCTCGCAGCACTCCACCTCGCACTCGTAAGCACGCCGAACCGACGTGTTCACGGTGATGATCCCCTTCGGACCCGGCATCTTGAGCTTGAGGTAGATGTAGTTGGGGACGGCCATGAACTTCGCGTAACATGGTCGCCCGAGGATGGCGTGGTATGCGCCGGGGAAGTCCACCACGTCGAAGGTGAGGGTCTCGGTGCGGTAGTTGATCGGCGTGCCGAAGGTGACGGGCAAGTCGATTTGCCCAAGTGGCACGGCCGTCTTTCCGGCACAACCCCGTGGAAGGGCTCGCCCGATGGCCGGATCCGAGAGCGGCCGATCCCCATGGCATCAAGAGTCTCCGCATACAAAACATTCGCACCACTACCCCCATCCATCGCACCTTGGTCGGCCGTTTGTCTGGAGACGATGGGGTCGACGACGAGCGGGTAGCGTCCGGGTCGGGGAACGCGCTCGGGGTGGTCGCGGCGGTCGAACGTGATTGCCGCCTCGACCACTTGAGGTAGGCCGGGTCGCAGGTCCGGCGGCGTAGACCTCGCGCCGCTCCTCGCTCCGGTGCCGCCCGGAAGAGCCGGTCCCGCCGCCCCGAAGATCATGAGGCAGCCGGTGGTTTGCGGGAAACCGCCGTCCGCGTCCTTGTCGTCGCCGTCGTCGTTCTTGGGGCCGGGGCTCTTGGGGTCGAACTTCCTTGCCTTCGTGCCCAGGAACTTGAGCATCGCCCGCAGCCCTTGAGGGCGTGGCTGACGGGTCGGCCGTGGTTGGGACACGGCGCCTCCAAGCATCTTCTCGAAGTGCCGGCCCTTGCCGCCGTCGCCGCCAGCCGGCTTCTTCGGCTTGCGCTCGGCGGCGGCGACGAGGTTGGTGTCGCGGCGGCACCGGTCGCCGCTCTTCCTCTCGTTTCGCTTCTTGTCGTGCGGGGTGGATGGGCCCGCTCCGAACTCTCGTTCCGCCTCGCCTTGCCCTTGGCTCGATGAAGGAGGGCATCCACGGCGTCTTCTCCGGAGGCGTGGCCGGTTGCCACGTCGAGTAGCTCCTTGACGGTGCGCGGGTTGTTGCGGCCGAGCTCGTGCACCAGCCCTCGTTGTTGGTGCCGGCGATGAACGCCGAGATCACCTCTCGCGTCGGCGAGGTTGGGGAGCGTGTTGCACTTGCGGGAGAAGCGTTTGACGTAGTCCCTCAAGGACTCGTCCGCCCGCCGCCGGCAGGTCCCGAGGTCCCACGGGTTCCCGGGCGCGTGTACGTGCCCCGGAAATTGCCGATGAAGGCCTCCTCCAGTGTCCCACCAATCGTGGATCGAGCCCTCCGGAGGTGCTCGAGCCACATTCTCGCCGAATCGGCCAAGAAGAGTGGTAAGTTGCGGATGATGAACCGCTCGTCGGTGGCGCCGCCGCTTGGCATGCCAGGCGGTAATCCTCCGCCCATAATGCGGGGTTCGTCTCCCCATTGTATTTGGTGATGCTCGCCGGGGGCCGGAATCGCCGGGCACCGGAGCTCGCCGAATGGCAGGCCCAAAGGCCTTGGGCCCCGTCATAACCGGGGTTTGTCCTCCTCCGGATCGAATCGCCCTCCGCGCCGGGGGCGACCCGTGGTCCTCGGCTCGCGCCTTGGAGCGCGGTTTTGTTCCCGGCGACGGCGGTCGTGGTATCGCGTGCGTCGCGCGACTCGCCCATCCGCCGCCGAACCGACGGCGAGTTCCCTGCTCCGCTTGCTCGCCGGTTGGGTGGGCCGAATCCTTCGGTCCCCGGGCCGGCTCGGCGTGTGGTAGGAGGCACCGGCCTCTTTCCGCCGTGCGGCGGAGCTCCGCTCACGCTCGGCCCGTTGGACGGCCGCTAAGTCCAGGAGGTTTCCGACCTCCTCTTGGATCCTCCGCCGGTCCTCGTTGACCGGTTGCGGAAGCGCACGCATCGCAGTCGCGGCCGCAGCCACGTTCCGGTCGGGCCTCTCGTACTCGGGAACGAGGTGGTTCGCCTCGTCCAGGATCTTTCTTTGGGCTTCGCGCCCATGCCGGCGAGCGAGTTCGCGCCGCGCTCGGCGCCGCGCCACCTCGCACTCGAGGCGTTCGCGCTCCTCCTTCAATCGCCGCTCGGTCTCCGCGACCTCGCGTCGGCGTCGGAGCAGCCGCTCTAGGTCGTCCTCCTCCCGGGCTCGGGGCTTCCCGGAGGGGTTTGCCGTTGTGGCACCGCGGCGTGCGGCAGCCGTGCGTTCCCGACACCGCCGGTGTTTACCACCGCGGACGGCGGCGCCGCCTCAGCCGGGAGCCCGGCAGCCGCCGGGCCGCGCGGCCCATGTCGTTGACGCCGTCGGTGTCGCCGGTGTCCCCGGCCTCCATCATCATGCACTCCCGCGAGGGGTGGTGGCTGCCGGCATCGACCCGCCGCCGCAGTCCGTCATGCCCGCGAGCTCCGCGCCGGCGGACACGGCGGGAAAGTGGTGTAGTGGCCGGGAGGTCGGCGAGAGAACGCGCGACAGTGCTCCCGGCTCCGGTCACGATGAACTCCGTGCTCCCGAAGTTCACGAGGGCGCCCCGAGTCCGGCCGACGGTGTAGCTCGCCATCTTCAAGATCGTCGAACGCGTCGAGGTCCCCTACCCGGCGCGCCAACCGTCGGTGTTGTGAAACCGGCCGACAAGTAAATTTGTGTTTGGAGGGGATCGACGCTACTACTCGGATGGGCCTTGGATGATTTAGGAGAGCGTGGTTTATACCGGTTCCGGCACTTGAAGCCCTACGTCCGCTTCGAGGATTGTTCGTGTTTCGCCTTGTGAAAAGAGCTACAAAGGATGCGAGGGAGGAGGGTTGCTCCAAGCCTCCGTTTGCAATGTGCTCTAGAGGTGTGTAAGATGAGTTCGATTAGCTCGATCCGTGGTGTCCGTCGTCCCTTCTCGCGTGTGCGTGGGTCCCTTTTATAGTCCAAGGGCCAGTGCCACTTACAGGTGGGGTCGTAGTTACTACATGTCGTCCCAAGCTGGGTCGGGGCCGCCGTGCATTACCCTCGCTCGCATGCGGGCCGCTCGGCGCTCTGGCCGTGCGGCGCACGGCCGGCCTTGATTGGTAGCGCCGGAGTCAATGCCACGCTCGTCACCGTGGCAGCCGTCCCGTCGCATGGCGGTCTCCATCCGTCACTCCCGTTCATCATGGCTCGGCAGAGATGGTGTTGACGCCTCCGTCTTGTCGTCGTGCCGTGGGTGTCGAGCGACGCGTGAAGATGAGACAAGAGGAGCTGCGCCGATCTCACCCGATCCCCGTGGATTGGTGAGTTCCCGTGCGGAGTTATGGCGATCCCCGTTCACCCGTGAGGCTTCATGAGGAAGCCATTTGCTCCCGAGCCCGGCGAGGCGGGGACCGCCGAGCCCGCCCGAGTCCCGGACGGGAGAGGCGAGGATCGCCGGGCCCGCCCCGAATCCCGAGCCTGGGCGAGGCGGAAGTGGTGCACCCGCCCGACCCGAGCTCGGGCGAGGCGAGGCCGCGGGCCCGGCTTTCGTAGCCTTCACGAGCCTAGGCGGACGCCGTTGGTCAGCCACGGACGCATCATAGGCTATTGTCCCGTCAATCGCCCGGCCTCCGTCCCGGCCACCGGCCATCATGGGCTTGGTAATGATCACGCCGCTCGCAGCCTAAGCTAGCACTAGTGCGCGGCGCCGCGGAACGGGACAGAGGGTACTGCGCCGGTCACATCACGTCCCGTTGGTGAGACGAGTTCCCGTGCGCCGTAATTGCACCTACCGCCCGCCGTAACTCCTTCCCCATCCGGTGGGTGAGGTCGCTTCTCCGCGAAGCAAAGGCAAACGCGGCAGGGATTGCGGTCCCACCCGACGCCGAGCCGGGCGAGGCGGAGATCGTGGGCCCGCCCGACCCAGGGCTCGGGCGAGGCGGAAGTCGTGGACCTTGCCCGACTCGGGCCCGGCGAGGCGGAAGTTGTGGACCTCGCCCGACCCGGGCTCGGGCGAGGCGGAGGTTTCGGGCCCCACTTCGTATCCTTTATGCGTACAAGGCGGAGCCGTTAGCCGACTATGACAAGTGATTAAGTACCCCGATTAGGGTTCCCTAATCTAGGTACCGACAGCTTGTAAAAGCGGAAAGACTAGACGAAAAACTAGGAGCAACCCAAAAAAATAATATTTATATAAAAAAGTAAGCGAGGGTTCCCAAGCAAAAAAAACAGGAAACACGGGAGGTGAGATTAAAAATCCATTTTTTGAGAGATGGGATTGCAATGAACAATAGAATGACACTAGGAAAAATGGTCCGAATAATTTCGATAGTAGTTCCACGAACAATCCTTTGCGGGATTGGATTTGTTTGCTTGAAATGCCATAAAGCACGAACCAACATCCGTGATACGAAAACCAAAATAAGAATGAGGAAGAAAAAGAAATCGTGATGTAAGTCAATGATTCCTTGCATCATAGGTGTTGCTGCGTCTTGAGATCCTAATTGCCATGGTTCCGTAGCATCACAAAGAGCGATTGTGAGGAATTTACATTCTAATGAACGAAGAATCATTGGAATTTCCCATCTTTATCAGCTCGCTCACGAACCGAAAAGAGAAAGGAGACTTTTTTTGTGGTTGGCGTCGGTTTTTCCGACGATAAACAAGAACATTCGAACATGCACTTCCATGACAAAATGCTAGTTGCCTTCTAACGCATACACTGGAGCGTTTGTCCCATCGGCGAAGGCAAGGCCCACGAGACTATTCTACGCGTTTTCTGAGGAGCAACGAGACTTGATATTGTTTCACGCTTTTCCTTTGCTACTAGAAATTTCGAGTCTAGTATAGTCATTTATTTCCCGTTGATGAAATTTATAGTTTCTAGTATAGTATTTCTCGTTGATTTGATTCCTGCGCCGCCTATACCTACCGTTTAGGTAGCAACCGCTCGGCTCTAGTAAGGGAAACTGGTATGTCTCACATATGCCCAACCAACTGAGCTATCTGAACCATGCCGACTTTCTTTTTGCATATAGCGTCTACAAAAACAACATTGGATCACTTTTCCCTCCGTCAAAAGAAAAGCAAGATCTTTCTATTTACGAAAATCTTCGATGTGGTGAAAACCGAACGTTGGCTTGTCTCGCGTGGTGGCGCTTACTACTTGAAAATACGTATAGTTTCAGTCCATCTTTCTCTTCCTGCAAGCATAAATATCCAGCCTTTGTGGTGAGATTGATTGCCTAGCAGTTCTAAGCAAGTACGATATTTATAAGAAAGAGCCCGGTGGTACCACCATAAGTAGGTTCTTTCGGTATTGACCAACAAGTCCCTCTCATTGAGATTAATACCAGCTTGGTGAAACCGGAATTTCCTAATCAATCAAATCTGCTTGAAAATTAGCACAAGGAACAAGGTTTAGGAAAAACAAACCAAGGCCGGTTAGAGCTAGTAGTCTTAACCAAAAACACAGGGACTGGGTTATTAATCTTAAAAAGAAATACTAGCTAGGGTTTCCAATTTTGCTCCCAATGTACATAAATGATACATTTGTTCAAGGAGGAACCCTTCCGGGAATGTAATTACGAATAAATGGTCTATTTCCAAATTGAATTGAGGGGATCAATGTGATAGATAGGGTACTCGCCTCCACCTAGCCAAAGTAATGCCTCGTCTACCTTTAGAACAAACCTACCATCAACCTCATCTTCCTTAGGTGGAGGAGAGGCGATAGTAAGCAAGACTGTCTATGCTACGATCTTGATTGACCAGAAAAGAAGCAAGTCTATGTCACAAGCTAGGTTTGATGGCACCCGCTACTCTTCCCGAAGAGCTTCTATTCCAATAGCGGATTGTTTCATTCCAATCTTCAAGAGAATGCGAGCGAATTCAAGAGCATGGCAGCTACGGAAGATTTTTCCGTAAAGGATTTCTATTTCAAGAGAGCAGATCTTTTACATAGTCTTCTCGGCAAAGATGGGTTCTCTGGTTAGTGACTTCCTTCCCAGTCATAGATGGTCGACAGATCTTTTGGATTAGGGGAAAGGGATGCTTACTTGGATCCTAAGCTCAAGTACCTCTCTCGCGAAAATGGTTCCTGTAAAGCAAACTAAGAGCGGGGAAGGAACTAGGGCGGGCATAAGCTCACCAATTAGGATGCGTGATTGATTTCTTTAATAGATATGAAATGAAGATGCCTTGAATGAACCCAAGCAAGCCGAAATCTAATACTAAAAGTATGAAGTGGACATCTACGGTTTAATTGGAAACATCACTTTTCCATCTATAAGGTGATGAGGGTTGAAGCACAACAACTTATCATGAGTAGTGTCATAAGGTTATTTATGACTATATACTTATCATCCCTATATTTTTATGGAGCAGTGGCTACTTTCGTAGCATCTCCTCAACCTATATTATAGGTTCATGCCGCTCGCTTACTTATGCTTCCGCTCTATCCAAGTAAAAGCTATACTTTATTAGAAATGAAATTGAGTATCCGGTAAATCATTCCATCAAACCAGTAATCTAACCTTTTATGACCCACGGCAGCAATCCTACCTTTCCAAGCCTTTCTATAAAATCCTTGATCGAGTAGTGAAAGCATTTGATCCATCAGATCAGTGCTTGATCTTCTACAAGCGAAAGCCCGGGAGACGGCATTGTAGATCGAGGCCCAACCTCGGGGTCACCGTCCGAAAGCGATTCAGCCAAAGCGCTCAACCTCGGAGTCACACTGCGGCTCGGGGGCTACACCTATTGCTTGCGCTCGTGCGCACCCGTAGGATCGAAATTGGATTCACGCCGCTAACCTCGATCGATAAACCCGATGGATCCCTCAAGCGATTCTACGATTTGCTCGACGGCTCGAGGGCTACTATGTGGGGTAAATATTAGTGATGCCACGTGGCATGGATTAGCATCGCTAAACGTGAACTAACCATGGGCCACAAAACTAGGCCAAATCGAAATGCAGCCCATGACTTTGGCCGGAGCAGCCAAAATGGGCTCATACCGAACATTTAAGACCGGTGCCAAGCGCGGCCCATAATCGCTTAACGGAGCGATTGAGGATACCATGCCTCGCTCGACCCCAACGAAGGGGTCGGGGATGCCGCACCTCACTCGACCCTAGCGGGAGGGGTCGATCATGGCTTGTCCCGTTCCAAAACCCTAAAAGGAGTCAAAGGGGGCACTCGGACCTAAGAAACGAGGGCCCCACCTTCCTTCATTACTCCAGCCGTCCGAGCATCCACGGTGGCGCCGCACAAACAAAGCCCCCCCCACCCCCACCCTCGTTAGAGGGCGCGACGACAAGATGGGACTCAACGAGTGATTCAACCGGTGGAGTTAAGGAAATGAGATCCCGTATCCGTCGCATTAATGGACACAGATCTGATTCAAAAACATCTCGCCAACCACTACGTGACAAAAACCGTTAGAGGCGAGCGGGTCTCGACCCTGCCCCCTAGCGCGCATGCTTTCCCTTACTCGACCCATGGCTTCCAGAGTCAAGGGAGGCAGAAAACCAGCTTACACCACTATACCCTCTCGCGGAGGTTACGAGAACTTGTGCGGCTACAATGACGGACGTCAAATCCCCGAGCCACCCTACTACGGAAACATTATCATGCCTCCTCTAATAGATGCCACTAGCCGATCGAAGAAACTGGACCGAAACATCGAGTTTTTAGGTGGCACGCTATAAATCCACGAGTTGCCCTTCAGATCCCAGCTGCGTGCGTCAGTCCGGCTCGACAGAGACGAGGAGAAGAAATCGGTCACTCAGCAGGAATCGACCTCTTCCTTGCAGCATTCAAATGGACAAGACGTGCGTCGTCACAACGGCCATTTTGCCGCCGCCGGAGCCAGCAGCCGGCGACAAGAATAGTGGACGGCCTCGGCCGTCTGATCCGCGTGCACTCGCGCTCGCCGTCGTCACGTACAGCTCCGCGGTCACAGCTTGGCGGGCGCGCCGCGAGCCATGGGACCTGGCATTCATCTTCGGCGCCTACGCCGCCGTGGCCGGGCTCCTCCTCTGCCTCCGCCGCGCCGAGCAGATCACGCCGGATTCACCGGCCGCCGAGAGGAACCGGCTGCACGCTGCGGTGTGGGCGCTGTCCACCGCACTGAGCTGCGCGTTCGCGTACCGGGCGTCCCTGCTCATGCCGCCGGCTCTGGTGGTCGTCATCTGGAGCACGACGCCGTTCGTTGTGCTCTTTGGTTTTTACATGCTAGTGCTCTGTAACTCTGAATACCAACAGCATCAGAGTGTGGACGCAGTTGAGTGGGGTGACGATCGCAAGCGCCTCCTCATCAACAAGATTTAGGCCTACTGACGAAACGGTGTAGCAACTGAGCTTGATCTGCGTCGAGGAGTGATATATATGCTACTACTAGTAGCATATAAACAACAGGTCCAATAATGCCTTTATATCGTATAATTGTCCGTACCTAGTTGGAGGTATACCTACATGAATATGCTTTGCTTTTTTCTAAATTGACTAGTCTACTCAAAAAGATAACTGATCAGAAGCTTCTCGACCAACAAAAGTGGCTGGGCTCCGATCAACTTGAAAGGCAATCGAAACTAAAGATCCAAGCCCATCCACACTTGCATCCGCCGACGCTGAGTTCATAGCCACACAACCGTTCTATGTCATTGCGCTACGGCTAGATCCTTGAGATGCAGAAGCAAATACATATAATCGGCGACATGACGATTGGTGTATTATCTTTATCTAACGTACTACTCTCTTACTAAATTGTTGTCGCCGTTGACTTTTTCTTAAGTTTGACCATTTGTCTTATTCAAATAAAGTTTAAAAAATATGATATTTTTTCTTAGAATATGTTTTATCACTAAAGAAACTTGAAATATAGCATATAACTTTTAGTATTTGAAGAAAATTTTTAAATAAGACGAATGGTCAAACGTTACGAAAAAAGTTAATGACGACAACAATTTAGTAAAGGAGGGAGTACATGAATCGATGCGTGTGCCTTTCTCTCTCGTAGTCAACCCCAAATCAATAGATTTTACAATTACAAACACCAAACTCATCAATATTATAAGCCAATCTTCTAAATGAAATAAGCCCATCGTTCATTGCAAACAAATACTACCTCTGTTACTTTATATAGTCATTCTTTCCTTTTTTGACATCACCTTAATCATTCGTCTTATTCAAATTTTTAAATAAAAATAACAAAAACAAATGAGTCATACTTGAAATCTATACCATAATAAAACAAATCATATAAAAATAAATAATAATTTTATAAAATTTTTAAATAAGATGAATGGTCAAACATGATTTTAAAAAGTAAAAAATGTTTAAATTTAGGAATGGAGGGAGTAGTAGTTATTTTCCTAAATGTATTGATGCAGTAAACATATAGTCGTGTGTTGTTAGAGGGTTAAACCTTTTCTTTTTTAAGAAATAGAGTGGTTGAACATGGCTACCTCTTATGCCATTGGTCTGATAAAGGGTAGAATATTGGTATTCTAAACATCTTTATAAAATGTTGATTCTGATCTGCTAAAGGGTAGACTCTTAGCTTGGCTTTTGAGCTTAATGCCATTACCGTTTTGTGATGATTGTAATAATTGATAACTACTTGTTTGCAACAGCTGAAATATCGATACATTATTATTATCTTTTCTAAAAGGAATGTTGTAGAATGTAGATAGTCTTAAACAAGCGGAAGATCTCAAGTGAACAAATTCATAATAAAAACCTAATGAACTGAATTACATCTATTTTTTAGCTTGGTCGTAAGTTCGACCAAAAGCATGATGAATACTAGATTGTAAATTATGTGTTGCATGTTAATTCGTCCATTATGGAACCCTGATGGACGGCCAGCAGCAAATCTTTAGAATCGTTTGATCAAGTTATAGTTGTTATAAGAAAAAAGTAAATTATTCTGATGAATAAACAAAGCTGCTGCCTTTTTAGACCTCTCTTGTGGATTCCAAGCACTGACGTCATGTTACGTTACACCCGGAATCACATGACGGAGCACGGACGCAGGAAAAGGAACGGAAAGAGCGCGCCCGGGATTTGCTGTCCCGTTTCTGCTTTCTACTAGGCGACGACGGGCGGTTGCTAAGCTAAGCAAAGCAGACCAGCTGTCTCCAGCCTTTTAATCCCAGGTTGTTAATTAACTCAAATTTCAAACTTACGAAAAAAACCAGCCGTTTATAAATGCACTGGCGCAAGCACACGGAAAAGAGTAACAGAACAGAGAAAAAAATCGAATTTGAGCGAGAGAAAAAATAATCAGTTCGAGCTCGCCACAGCGAGAAGCGACTCCCAAGCGACAGCTAGCGAGCGAGCGAGCGAGAAGGGCGTGGGCGCGGGCGCCGGGCATGGAGAGCGAGATGGCGGAGGAGCCGGCCGCACGCGGCGCGGGCGGGCAGCTGGCGGCGGTCGCGGAGGAGGGGAAGGGGAGGCGGAGGCGGCACCGGCGGCGGTGGGGTCGAGCAAGACCATGGAGCGCGTGGCGGCCGCGAAGAAGTTCATCGAGGACCACTACCGCGCGCAGATGAAGAACATCCAGGAGCGCAAAGAAAGGTACTGGAACCCGAGACCCCGCTTCAATTTCTGATCAGAGCCATGAACTAGAAGTACTCGTGCGCGTTTGATTTGACTAGATCTCGCGTTGGGGCGAGCTGATCGAGGAGTTCGAGCTGCGAGCAGGGACGTTAGGGGAAGCTGGTATCCTTTGATGCCTGCTGTCGGGGTGCTGTTCGATGAGGGTTTCAGGTGCTCCTTAAGCTGAATTGGTAGTGTTTTGGAGCCTTTTGCAGGGTTTTTGGCTGTGGAATGTGACTTTAGGTCCTGATTGGAGGGATGTACTAGTATCGGTTAAGTCAATTGAGCTGTTGCTCATAAATTGATTGAGCTGTTGCTTGTCGTGACTCGAGCTAAGCAGATTGCGGCATTGCGCTGTGGTAGTGGCTATTGGTTTCAGGACGGCTTTCCGTTACTAGAATGGAGTTGTTAGTCGTTTATGGAAGTACCTGTTCAGTGACATGTTGACAATTGACATTGGACATGCTGATATCTAACAGTCTTTATATACGACACAACAAATTTCAACCAGATAAATGGAATTTACTCTGTCAGAAAGTAATTTCAAGCAAACACATCGATAGGGAATCCACATGTCATGCATGTCCGCTTAGGAGTGACCTGACTTGTACTTTCTTGGTGTGTTTGCTTGCTGCCATCATACCACACATTATTCTTTTGCTTCATTTATGCACTAGTAGCGCCTTTTCCAAAATCAGTGCATCGATATTTTGTACCATTTGTGGATGGTTATGGCACACCATCAAACCTTTGAGATGATGTCACACTCTCAGACTTATTTTTGACTTAAATTCTCAACATAGTCAAACTTTTGGCACATTTTCTTTCTCAGTATCTTCATCATGGTCCTGAGTCCTCAGTATACCAACCTATATGTCGACAACAAATTGAAATCAAGCAAGACACAATGGAGTTACCTAAATTGAATAACTATTACCTTTATACTCTTAGTCTTATTCTATAGAGTTATTTTGCTCAGTACCATTGAAAAGGTGCTGGAGTTGTAAAATACTATCTCAATTAGTCTGAGTTGAAAATGCCATCCCAAAGCTATTGATAGTTGCAAAATGTTATGGCAGTCAGCTTTTTTGCGAAGTGCAAACAGAAAGTCCTGGTGTGGAAAGAATTTTGTGAAAAATGACTAACTTGCCCCTGCATGGTTTGTCTTCCTACCTCATGAATCCTCAGTACACCGAGCAAGAGGAGGAGCTATGCAAACAGAACGTGCAGGGACTAATCACAAGCTTGAGCACTAAGCAGTGGGCAGTGGCACTGTTGTGTATGTTGATTGAGCTCGTCAAGCTGTGGAGATTTTGACAGCACCTGCCGTGCTTACTAGCTTAATAAGGCGCTGAGATCATTAATCTGTGAGCATAGATCTTGAGTGACCTTTTTCCACTAGAGCTGCAGTGCTGCACCTTTCGCATGGCCTCAGCTGAATGCCGGGCATCGGAGGATTGCCTAGAGACTGGACAATAACACAGAGATGCGTTGTAGATACGGAATTTTGAAGAAGAGAAACCTGAGGGTTAATATATCTTTCCGTTGCCTCTTAATCTTGTCTGGACGGAAATGATCACAGGATGGCATCCTGCAACTCAACACATTTCAATAACATTTTTCAACACAACTCATTTGCAATAGTATTTTACAACCTCAGCACGTGTGCGATGGTATTGAGCAAAATAACTATTCTATAGGAGTATTTATTAAGTATTTATTTTATTTTATTTTTCGATTCATGTTGAAATGTATCTTTCACCATTTACCGCCCATATCCAGTACTTTTTATCACCATATTTATGTAGCTCTCACATATAATGTGTATGCAGGCGCTTGATTTTGGAACAACAGCTAGCTTCTTCACAAGTGCCCAGGGAAGAGCAGATAAACTTAATAAAGGATTTGGAGAGAAAGGAGACTGAATACATGAGACTTAAAAGACATAGAATTTGTGTGGATGACTTTGAATTGCTCACCATCATTGGAAGAGGCGCTTTTGGGGAGGTATAGATATTCACGTTTTTGCAAGCATGCTCACTATTCATTTGGTAGCTTATTAAATTTGAGATATTTTCTCAGTAAGCTGTTCTTACTAGCCAAATGAACATGTTAGGCGCAATAACATTTCCAGTTAGTCCATAACCTCTATAAAATGCCTGCAGATTGCAATGGTCGTTTGCGATCCATGAGCTTGTTTGTATACATAAGTGTGGCAGCTTAATTTTTGTTATTCTAACAGGTTCGACTATGTCGGGAGAAGTCTTCTGGTAACATTTATGCAATGAAAAAGCTGAAAAAGTCTGAAATGGTTGTCAGGGGGCAGGTAAGGAAAAGGGCACTACGGTTATTGAGGCCTCTTTTTTTCCTATTATTGCACTTTTATTATGATATCCCTGGCCTAAGAATTTCAGTGATATAAAAGCAATATTGTCACTATAAGTAATGATAATTGCCATCATGGTAGGGAGCAAAAAGGCTTGTACATGCCCCTTTGTTTTATTGTTTCAAGTTTTTACTCAATTGTTTTTCATGAATTTTGGTGATAGGCTGCTTTATATTCTTATTCATATAATTTAGAGAGAAATTATGTATTTTACAAAGTTACATGACGACTCTACAGAACGAAAATTAAACAAAATAAAATGTCTGATTAGAGCTGTTTTCAGTTTCAAATCTTCCCGTTTATGCTTACAGGCCTGATATGTTGATTTTCTAGCTTTAATATACAACAGTTTTTTTTTATTTGCTAAGGGTGTATCTAGTATGTTTATATGTCAATTATTCTCATGTCTATTAGGTGGAGCATGTTAGAGCTGAACGAAACTTGCTCGCTGAAGTTGGTAGCCACTGCATTGTGAAACTGTATTATTCTTTCCAAGATGCTGAATATCTCTACCTCATCATGGAGTACCTCCCGGGAGGTGACATGATGACCCTCCTCATGAGAGCGGATACCTTGACTGAAGACGTGGCTCGCTTCTACATTGCCGAGACTGTGCTTGCCATTGAATCCATTCATAAACATAACTATATTCACAGGTAACATGTTTCTGAATGTGATTGAAGTTCTATTCTTTGCCTACCCCAACTTGCTTTGGACTAAAAGGCTAACTTGTAGTTGTTGTAAACATGTTTACTCAAATTTCCTTTTGGTTTATTATACTTACAGGGATATAAAGCCTGACAACCTACTTCTAGATAAGAATGGCCACATGAAATTGTCAGATTTTGGGCTGTGCAAGCCAATTGACTGTTCAAAATTATCAACGTTGAATGAAGATGAACCCATGACTGATGAAAACCTTAGGGAGTCCATGGACATTGATCGTTCTTTCTCAGATACAGCAAATGGTAGGCGGTGGAGGAGTCCAAATGAACAACTTCAGCACTGGCAAAAGAACAGGAGAAAGCTGGTACATATGTCTCTTTTATTGAGCATCTTAGTTCTTGCAGTAACCTGCTCTTAAAATCATAATTTCTGAGGAAAATAGTTTTGTCTCTGTATGTTCCTCACAAGAAGTACAAATGGATTTTCAGGCATTTTCTACTGTTGGGACGCCTGACTATATTGCTCCAGAGGTTCTATTGAAGAAGGGATATGGAGTAGAGTGTGACTGGTATGTTGAGGAATTTGAGTTCACATCTTTAAGTTATTATTTTTTCTTTCCGCAAAACTAATCTTTATTTTGATATTTGCCTGCAGGTGGTCTCTTGGTGCAATCATGTATGAAATGCTTGTTGGGTACCCACCATTTTATTCTGATGACCCAATAACGACATGCCGAAAGGTTTAGTCTTCTGACAACTGAACAATTTCTTTGATGCTTGTTGAGTCCTGCCACTGGGTGCACTGGAGTGTATACCTTGTAGTAGCTCGATATTATTGGTGTTGCTATTGCAGATTAGTAAGTTAGTATGATGATTAATGATGACTTAGACATTTTGCTGAAAAAGAAAATTACATTTGATTACTTCATCTATGGTCCGTTAGAACTTTTCTTTTTCATGCCTGAAAGCATCCTATCAAGCATGACATTGGGAAAGACACAACTAAGATGAATATGCCAAAACAGTACAAATGGGAGCTCTCTGGGTTCTTTGTGGCTTGCTCAGTATTGCAAAGTTATACTTGGATCTTCTGAGACGAGGCCCCAAAAGCAAAGTAACATGTATTTTGGTATTTTTAATTCATAGATACCTTTGATGCTGATCTATTTCGAAGCACTGGAATTTTTTGTCTTTAGATCATCAATTGGTGTTAGGTACCTATATTTTAGATCTCACAATAATGCATAAAGCTGGCACTAAGCAGTTAGCCCTCTCTTTTTTATTATTAATTAGTAGTGACTTCATTTTATTATTTTTTAGATTGTGCATTGGAGAAACTATTTGAAATTTCCAGACAATCCAAGGTTGTCTGTTGAAGCAAAGGATCTCATTTGTCGGTTACTATGTGATGTTGATCACAGGATTGGCAGCGGTGGGGCAGATCAAATAAAGGTATTTATATCTTATTATTAAGTAGTAAGCAGAGTAGTTATATATAATACTCTTTGCTTTTTTATATCCTATCGAACATGGCATTGGGTAAATTATCATCTTCAATTTGGATGACATGATTCTCCTTTTATATTCTTGTAAGTCTAAACATTCGTATCGTCCTTTCTCAGGCTCATCCTTGGTTTAAGGGAGTTGAATGGAATAGGCTTTATGAAATGGAGGCAGCATTTAAACCTCAAGTAAATGATGAGCTGGACACGCAGAATTTCATGAAGTTTGAGGAAGTAAGAAAATAATTTTTCGTTTGTAGTCTGTGTGTGCAGTGACATTCAAGTTACAGAGGATTGTTCAATACATACTCATGTGGTGTTCTTTCTACTTTTATATATACTTTTCTGATGTGCATAGATTGTTAATGGTCATATACTCTGGACTTTTTCTGCAGTCAGACCCAGCTCCAAGAAGAACAAGTTCTGGGCCCTCGAGGAAGGTATGAACCCTACTTCTTAAGTCTGATATTTAGTAAAGGTAGTCTGAATGTGCATTCAGCATTAAGCCCCAGTTTTTGCATTATATTTTACAGCACTATATCGATAATACATTTTCTTTTTGCGTTTCATTCTATGAAGTTTCATTATTTACTTATTTAATTTACTCTTTGTAAGGTAAATAAGCAGAGCAGTTATAAGACTATTCACACTAATGTATTCTAGCTCTATTAACTAAATATATGGTTTATAATGCTGCATGCCTTTGGACTGCTGTTACTAGTGAATTGCCATCGTTTGATGAAACTTCCCATGCCCTTATTATAGATTTTTCTGTGACTTTGCATGACTGCCTTGAACACAGTATATTTTCTATTTTAATAAACAGTTTAAGGTTATGGGATAGGCCTGTATCTGAACGTAACAAAGTACATGCCTTTATTTATTTATTCGCACTGAAGTTGAACATTGTTTTGGATCATTGTTGCAGATGATGCTTAATTCTAAAGATCTTAGCTTTGTGGGGTACACATACAAAAACTTTGAAGCAGTTAAAGGCTTGCATCAGTCTGCAGGTATGATCTTTTTCCCCTGACATCATCAAATCTGATTTGAACTTTTTACTTAGATTAGCATAACTACTTGACATGAACGGTAGCATGTTTTCAACTATAGCAATTAACACCCTTACCAAATACTCCCTGTCACTTAAAATATATGACTATATGTCCATTTAGGTTTGTCCCAGTGATAGAGTAGATCTCTCACGCAGATCAAGAAAACCTCTGAACCTCATTTCCTCCACTCTTACACAGCAGCCATGTTGCCCATGTGAGTGGACCGGGCCTTAAGCCGTGATTTGGTGCGGAGTTGAAGGAGGGGATTTTTACCCAGGCCATGTAAATTTGCTTGCATTGGCATTCGAACCCGGGTTACTATGGTCCTGCTTGGAAATCTTAGCCATTACGCTAATAGGCCTTCCTCTTCACCAATAATAGCTAAAAATTAATTAGAGATTGAATAAATGTTGCTAGATTCATCCTGGGAAAATACTTCCAAAATATTTAACTTACGTTTGAAACAGTAACTTCATAGGTACTATATGAAGGCTTGTCTATGATCTGATTGACTCATATATATATATATATATATATATATATATATATATTTATATTTATATATATATATTTATTTATTTATTGGAGGGAGCACAAAGTCTTGATTGCTGTGGGAGTTTTGGAGCACTTTTTTTTCTCCTTTTTAGACCTTTCCTTTTGTTATGTTTTCAGTGATACTTTGGTGGGTTCTTTGTTGCATCTTATTTTTTAACACTTGCCAGTTGACTAGCATACAGCTTTTGTTTAAACCAGATAATCATGGAAAGAAAAACGAGGTCCTTAGTTGTAGTTACTAGATAATGTTTTGAAATATCTTGTTTCCATTACCTCAGTTCTAGAAATTTGGTTTATCTTACTGCAGTTAGCTCTTCTTAATTTTGGGCATTTTTTTGTTTATCTCATGAAGTGCTTTGATCACTATCTACAGTAAGCCAAAAGATTGTGCATTATCTCATATGGTTTAGGTTACTAGTTTCATTTCTTACTTGTGTACCATGTATGCTTACAGATCTTCAAAGAAGCTCTTCACTTACAAGGCGTTCTGTTGACTCGACATCTGGTAGTTTTTTTGTTTCTTTTGGCTACTCATATTCTTGTGTAATCTTTTGATCTTTATCTTATTTGAACACCTACAATCACAGATACAACAGACATGGAGTCATCAACAGAACCAAACGGAAGGGACACACACATGCGCACTATTTCAGCTGATGACCCTATGGTGCAATGATCTGCCCTTCTGGCATCTTTAGTCCCCTATCCTGCAGCAGAAATGCAGAATCCCTGTGCCTCGATGGCGTGGCTTTATCCCAGTGGACCTGCTTGTCAGGTCTCGCGCCCGCCTACTCGTTGGCAACCATCATGCTGTAGTTGTATAAACTTAGAGGTGTTCAGCGCCAGTATGTTTACAGTATGCTTCTTGGCGCTGGTTGCCCAGGTTGGCATGGTATTAGATTGTTGCCTTCCTTGTGGCACTTCTTTTTGGGTTCAACTTATCTTGCAGGAAAGAAAGAGATTGAACTGTGTTAGGATGGCCATTGTTGTTTATTGCCTCGTTTTCTTTTTACATGGTGTCTGTTTGATGCCCACGAGATCTTCCTTTGGCGCTTATTTAGGGATAGATTCACTTGAAAATTTCCAGTTTAATTGTTAATTGGCGCCATGACGGGGGCAATGTTCAGTGTAGCTAATTGATATTATTAGTCGCGATGGTGTTTGGAGACGTACTGAAGAAATCTGAATGCGACGGAGTAACCTGTTCTCTTGGACGTTCTTCTGGAGTCCTCTGCCTTGCCCGTCAAACAGGGCCGGTGGTACTGGTACCCGTCAAAATCACAAACGTGTTCGATAGGGGATGGCAATGCTGCCACGGAAGAGGCGAACAGACAGCGAACCATTCGACCTTCGCAATCACTGGTTTCATTGATGTGGTCGGAGCCTTCGCAGTTATGAAGCTTATCCTGTGTCGTTCGTCGAATCCTCCACTTATAGCTGCAATTGTTTTGATTCTTTTGAAAAAGAGAAAAAAAGCACACACACGTACAATACACACATATGACATGCATATACATACCTCAACATATGAGCACCATACACCACATGCATCTACATGATTAGTTTTGTAAACAAATGTACCATTAGTGTCTTTCCTCGTCCTAGTCTTGTGAAGGCACTTGACCTGAACTGTTGAGAGTTTGAGACCCACAATTCATGCAGGTCGATGCATTGGGGCCACTGATCGGCTATATGGTATTACTATTCCTGACAACTAATTCGAAAATTAGTATCACAGTGCAAATTTGTAATGATCAGCCTCGATGTGGGAAAATAGATCAGCCGACTAAATGGACAAACTACCCGTGTCAGAAAATCTTCCTAAAGATCGACATGCGGCCTCTGAGAGCTGCTTAGCACCAGTGCAAAACTAAACTCTTGAAACACGGTGAATCACGTGTATCGAGGCGTGCTAGCTAGTTTTCCCCGTAAACAAGTAAAGATAAGGTAGAGCACGTAAAATTTCCAGGTCACTGCCGAGATAGGCTGATGTGTCATGTTAGCAGATAGGGCAAATCGGCCTAATGGTATAGATCACGCGCGCATAAGACGCAAACAGTGCAAAATTGGTCAAACGGAAAATAAAGGCAAAACAGAGCAAATTGACCGATTTCACGGAATGAACAACTAATCGTGATCAAACAGTAAATTTATTTTAGTCTTCTTAATCACGTGTTGATACAAATAACCTAGTTCAAGTTCTACTCGATCTACAAATTTAGAATCTATTGTACATACGAGTAAAAACAACAACGTGATAGCAACCGACTAAACACCCCGGAAGAATGGTTATAACCAACTACACCCATAATCTACAAATCCCTACATGCACTCTATTGTGAGCCATGTCCACAAATCCATCAACAAACCACACATTGATCACCTCACGGCAGACATCCCTATCGAGGAATTAAACTAGGGCCCGTGGCGAATCGTACGCTTTCAATTCTCCGTAGCTGCTGAGAAATTAATAGCAATGCCTTCGGACGGGAAGAATGCAGATAGCCATCGAGCATTTGGGAACCACTGGATGAGATTATGTTCGATCAACAATACTGCAAGATTACTACAAGTCTTTTTGCCGAGTAAATTCTCCGTAAAACATGGAATGGCGGAACTAGCGATCACGGCTGGCCATGATCCCACACGACAACCTTGTGCTCCTCCCCCGACACCATGGATCCTTCTCTCCTGGATTTTCAGCCGGGTCTCAGCTTTCAGTTGGCCGTGTGGTCTCCGTTTGGCCGATCTGTTCATTTTGATCTTGCTTCCGGTCGTGTTCTTTTGTGCTGCTTATTTCGGTGGGGCGATGTAAATTTTGCCTCAACGAAAAGACTGTTGGATTTCTTCTCCAAGCTTCCATTTGTGGCTTAGGTTTTCATGTTGAACATGTCCAAGACACAGATTTGAAGTTTCTGGTTTCTTGGAAAGATGTTGGTTTTGCTATCTACAATCTTAAGTCTTTTGAGTGTGAATTATTCAAAATCTTTTTCCACCTCTCGGGGCTGGGGCAGTGGTGGTGCTCATTTGGATGAAGTAAGAATTTTTTATAGGGAGGAATCAGATTCTTGGACCTTGGCTCGGTGGAAAAATGGGAAGTCTGTCTTATGCTCATATCGCCCGACGACAACAAGCACTCATGGGGGCCAATGCAATCCCTCTTCCCCAACAGAGCCACCAATCGGTGTTTGATCGTCTTCGGGGTCCATGAATATCTGTTTTTGATTGACTCAAGGAAGCGAAGAACAAGGCAGTGATTGAGGAAATCTCTTGAGAGAGACGGGTGATTCAAAATTCAAAGCAGCCACAACAGGCCCGTTTGATTCAGAAGTGGGTGCCCAAGAGGGATGCTAGGATTGCTAGGCTCAAATGCCCAACGTGTCTTGCTACGGGCCACTATAGATGGAATTGTTGCAACCCAATTAAATGCCTAGCCTGCAACGGTGAGGGACACATGCGGCAGGACCGTAGGAAGTTGAAGGGACCCAAGTTTTCTGGTCGGTTCTATCCAAGCTTGGACCCAGGTCAATGGGACAATCATAAAGTACGCATCTAGTTCACCCCGCAGTAGCCAATGGCCGATGGGGCCAACACGAGTGGGCCCGGAGTATTCATGACTTGGGAGCAATTTGCGTATGTGTTTTTGATAGGACCAAACGGGGATGGAAACTCTTCACATTCCATACCGAGTACAACTCTACAACTCAACGCTCCTCTACCTCAAAACCCTCGCCCGACCGAAGCAAACACCGTACCTTGGAACCTGCTCCAATCGCAGCCACAAGCTTCGGCTACTCCGTCGTCTACCCTAGCCGGGGAGTCGGCAATGGTGTATCTATGCTCGGACTCCCAACCCTTCATGCCGGTGGGCTTCTAGTTCATTGATGTTCGAATCGCCCTCTCTCTGCTCCAACTGTCACCCGACGTACTCTACCTCGTCATGAAGATTGGGCCATTGCTCACATCAACCCACTTCCGAACTAGGTATTCTTCCATGAGATGAGAAACATGCTAAGGGGATTTTTGATTAGTGATGTAGAATTTAGCTTCCAAAGGCATAATAAGGGTAGAAATTATAGAGGCCTCGAACTTTAACCGTGACTCGCTGGCTTATGCTCTTGGGGTCCCTCTTACTCGGTCCATTGTGTGTATTGAGAGTGCTTTACAACCTTTGGCTGGCTAACGTTTTGGTAAGAAGACTACAACAGGATGTCCAGGATTATAATTCGTGCTTGTGTCACAGATTTGGAGGATATTCCTCGGTTTATTATGGTCACGGATGGAGAAGGCTTTGAGGGAGGTGCTTCAAGCATGATCTACCGGGTGGTCCGCCTATGGATGAAGATCAGCCACCACGGGGTGGCAATGGGGGAAATTTGCCTTTTGATTTCTTTGGATATAGTCAGCCTGGTGCAGGCCCATTTGCTCACCTAGGGATTGATGCAGATATGGAGAATGCTTCACAATCCAACCATGTTGAATGGGGACATTGGTTGCAAATGCCGGTTAATAACCCACCTGATATAGCCCCAGCTACAAATGACATATTGCCACAAAATGTGTACCAAATAGAGGAAGTTTTGCAACTTCCTTTTGATCTTAATGAGATGGTGTAGGAGGAGGAAGAGGGGAATGATGCTAAAGTGGTGCATATAATCCCCGATCTTAACATTCACCCTCCACAAGCTGACATTCAGGAGGATCAACAGGTTGAGGAAGAAGATCCAACCCATGGTGTCAATCTTAATCTTCCTTTGCTACACTACAACACAAACCACCCTGCAGCAACATTTGGCTGTCAACGGTTAACAAATGCGTTGCAAGACTCCCTCCCCGCTTGTAAATAAGATGTGGGTCCCGCCACCCTTCAGTCCATCTACCCTGCGTTGCACGCTCGGATGCGAAATCAGGTTTCGTTTCCCCTGTTTTCTTGGCTTCTTGGCGGCGGCGGCGGCGGCGGCATCGACCAGCCACTAGACTCCCCATCAAGCAGCCCGCGCTGGTGATGCCGGCAGCTGGCCGATGTAGCCTTTCTCGACACCCCGCATCCATCCTTCTCTCTCCCCTAACAGTGCAGCCATATTGGTAGCTTGTTCTGCCGGCAGTAGTGGCGACACCAATTCCCAACAAGCTCCAATCCGGTGTCAACTGGTTGAGATCCACAGCGTTGAGCACGTTGTGGGCGGCGGACAGATCTGCAAATCCCGTCAAACAGCCACACCCTGAGGTATTCCTGCCCGCTCCTTGTTTTCATTGTAGTTGCAGATCCAACTAGGAATTTGCTAGCTGATTTACTTGGCAAATCGGATGGGTTTTTTTTAGGGCTGCATATCAGCCGGCTTTATGATGTGGGCAACAGAACATCTTTATGTTGTTAAGTTCTATGCCATTGAAGTGTTCGATAAAATTCCTAAAGTAATAGAACCGTGGTCTCATCAGGCGTATCCATATAATCCCTAAGTTTCCTTTCAATCCCTAACCGATTGACTTAATTTTGTTCATGTAACTAGTTCTGTTTGATCCTGATTTCAGATTTTGCTTAGCATACTGTGGTCGGTGATGGATGATAACCAGAGTACTGCATTCAATTAAGGTACGGATAATCCTTGCAAAAAATGTGCAATATCTACATTCTGCCATTCTTTAACTGTAATCCATGAGGAAATAGTGGTTTGTCCGTCGAAGGCATAACACATGAAGAATTCTTTTTCAGGATGCCTGGTAGTATTCAGAGAGTTCATATGGCGAGTAGATGCATAAGGGATGAAGAGTTCTTTTTGTAGGATGCCTGGCCGTATTCAGATAAATCATATGGCGAGTAAATGCATAAGGGAATAACTTTGGATTTAGTTAGTGCAGAGAATAAACTAGAGAGAAACATATGAAATAAGGAATCCATTCTAAGACAATTTAGAATCATTTAGGTTTATGTTTTTTTTTAGTCATGTTATGAATCAGTTCCCTGTGACAGTTTAAAGGCCTCTGTTGTAACAAAAAAATTTGTATGGTGATCAATACATATTTGAGTGAAATTTTCTTGTAAATTGTTCTCAAGCACCTTCCGGAGTGAAATTTTTATTTGTTTTTACTGTTATACAACATCTATTTCTTACAAAATGCTTCATTATAAATCGAATAATCTCTACTGCATACTGTACCAAAAATAAATTCCAGATTGTTTTATACCAACAAATACAAGTGTTGCTATTAGCTTATATATATCCGGTGCAAGTCAGCAACACTTATTCACTCACGGTACCAACGCTTCTTTATGTGTTGCAAAAGAACCTTGCAACGCCACATCTAGCAACGGATGCAAATGCGTTGGTAAATACCCTTGCAACGCTTAAATGGACTTCTAGCAACACATGTATATGTTGCTAAAGGGGTGTTTCTCTTGTAGTGCTAGTGGATTTTTTACAAGTGTAGGATGAGAATTTTATGGAAATTAATGATCTTGCTCTGCCCCACTAGAACATTGAGCAAGGGCAGCCTACCAACATTGTGGTCTTGGGTGGAGCTGCTGGCACCGAAAGCAGTGTCAACTTCCCTCCTAATCAGAATGTGGACATTGATCTTCTACTCCAGGACATCAATGGCGTGGGAAACATGATGAATGATGTTGAGGCCCATCCTGTACCCAATCAACAATAGATTAATCTGAACATTGGATTTGCTCTGCTTCTAGAAATTGGTGTTGATCCAATGGTCTAGGAATTCAGTGAAAGGTATGGTAATCTGCACAAAAGAAAGCCGGATGGAGTCGGATTATGGGCACAACACTTTGCCCCACCCGGCAGCTCTTCTATAGGCTTCCAAATTCTAGTGGAATGGTCTGACTTCTTCACTACACTCGCTTCTCTCCCCAACTCACTTTCATTGGTCCAAGAACTTCCTCACCTCTAGAGCATGGGAGCATGTTTCCAAAGTAACTTTGTCCGACTCTATGGGTTTTATCATACCACCCAAATGCCCCTTAACTTCACCCCCTCCTTGCACATCAGTGGTCATTTCAGAAATAGGGGAAGAATAAACCATCAAGCAGTCTTCACTGTCCCTAAAGAGGAGTTGGCCCTGCAGTCTAAGGAAACTCCAATTGCCATGACCAAAATTTGAAAGCAGAAGAGGATAGAATTGGTTGAAACAAATGTCATAAGGAGCCCAAGAATTAAGATGCTCAACAATGGCTTCCGAGGCAAAACATGTTGTGACAGGAACTGTCTAGAGCTCAATGGATCCACCGACGATTTCGAAGAAAATCATTAAGAACTTGGGTGAGACTTTCTGCAATATAAATCCTAGCAAGCCGATCGATGCATCACCGAGTAAGAGGAACAACCATCCTCGTCCATTGGAGACCCTGGTAAGGCTACATCCAAGAAGAAGACCTCAAAGAAAGATGACAACAATGAAGATACAACCAAGAAAAAGCCCAAGAAGCAATGAGGAAGCCGAATGGACCGTCATGCTCGTTTATTTTGTGTCTTCTAATATTATGTTTGCCACAAACTGTGATGGCCTTTACTTTATGAACTCAGTTGCTAGGTCTGAAATAAGTGGGATGTTATCTAATATGTTAGGGTTTTTATATTGCCTTGTCTCTATAAAGTCTGGTCCCGTCCAAGTAACTCAAGTCTGGTCATATCCAAGCATCTCAAGTCTAGTCCTCTCCAGCAAGCTACTTATGTAATGCTCGAGGTTTCTTCTTGTTGGAGGTGTTATGCACCTCCGGTTCAAAGTTTCTTTTCAATTTTGGTTTTAATGGATATACAAATGAATGCTTCGGTAGGCAATGGAAAGTTCTAAATCGGAATATCATAGGGATAAATTCCGATTCCAAGTGGAAGGCAATCAAGAGTAAAATTGGTGAAGCAAATTGTGCTTTCATTTGCTTGCAAGAGAATAAAAGGGAACATTTTGACATTAATTATATTAAACACTTATGTCCTCCCACCTTTGATCGATTTGAATTTATGCCTTCCATTGGTGCATCGAGGGGTGCATTACGGTTTGGAATAGTTGTCGGTTCCATGGATCCTTGGAATTTATGAATGAATATGGCCTGACAGGTGAAGCTCAAATCCACACACTCAGATCTGCATTGGTACCTAACAAATATTTATGGACCCTGTGAGTTTGAGCTAAATCAACCCTTTTTATACCGGTTTCAAGATGTTGAAATGCCTAATGAGTGCAATTGGTTAATAACAGGAGATTTAATCTCTTCAAATCCCATGATAATAGGAACAAGCCTAGTGGTAATGTAAATGAAATGCTGGCCTTTAATGCAGCTATTAGTGCTCTGAGTGTTACTGAATTGCCGCTAAAAGGTAGAAAATATAATTGGAGTAATATGCAGCAAATTCCCCTTCCGGTCAAAGCTAGACTGGTCTTTCACCTCTACCAATTAGGTGATTGATTTCACTTCTATTCCAAAGCCAAAGGTTTTAGGTTTGAGAATTATTGAATGGAGCATGAAGAATTTATGCATAAATCACAAGAGAGATGGAATATACCTGTATATCAAGAGGATAGTGCAAGAAGAATAACAACAAAATTCAAGAACCTAAGGAGAGTGTTGAAATGTTGGGTATCAAAGCTTTCCAACCTTGCAGCTACCATAGATAAGATTGAAGAGTTCATGGACCTCGATGTAGTGGAATGGAATTTATCATAGTTAGTGAAAAATATTCAAACCTCCTCCATTGGCAGAACATCTACTGGAAACAAAGAGATATCAAGTTGTGACGCCCCACTCTAGGGAATACACTGTGCATACGTAAATCTCTGGAACAATAGTTGGTACACACATAGATGATGCAAATCCGATACAACAACCTTTATTAATTCCTCAAAGGGATACAACTAGGCGAGACATGGTCTGGATTACAATCAAAGAGGTGGATAGACCAGCCTCACATAAAAGAAAACACACCGGAAAGCTTCATAAACTCCACAGGCAACATCGAGTGAAGGACGCGACCTACTCCTTGTCTTCATAATAATCTCCATCTTTGTCTGAATGATTAAGCAACGGGTGAGTACATAAGGTACTCAACAAGCTCTACCACTAACAATGAATAATAATATACATGTATTTGGATGTGGTCAAGGTATAGCTAAGGTTTTGCGAAAGCGCGGATGCAATGGGCTCACTACAGAAACAAAGGGATTCTTGAAGGGGAAAACATTTTATAATTTTAGTTGGTTGGACCTGGAGGGATATTCATCGATCCCGATAGTTCCCATAATTTTAGATGAGCCTTCCGACTCGAGGTCATAGCAGCTCTGGCACTACATGCCAACACCATTTCCAAAACTCATGGACACAAGGCTGCCCACTTACACATCAAGAGTTTAGTATTTGTGGATAATCAACGAGAGATCAAGGTTTGGTGTGTCAATATACCGTGACAATAGACATCCGGATAGTTTTATACACTCTGCAGAGGTTGGTACACTTCACCCACAAGCTATATGTTCTTGGCTACGAAACACATAACGGTGCCATCGCAACTAGGCACGCTCACAAGTCCACCCTGAATGCCCGGGGACCCGACAGAGATGACACAAGCATACCGTCCACCATATATGTGCAAAGTACTAGACTTCGCCAAATAAACCATCCCTAGACCTCCGTCATCTACTACACCCGGTGGAACTTCTTGCTGCATAACCTAAGATTTGGTGCACAGTCCTACCCGTAGCAGGTTCCGTGGTTGTACACTAAATCACCAATTTGGGGTCCGAAGAACTGATCCTTATATGGCAGGGCAAACACTCGTCCATCGCAAATGGGCATCATCACCTATACATTAAGTACTCTACACCAGTAGTAGGAGTTCTGCCCACGACCGGTAACTTTCCCACCCAACTTCATCTTAACATAGTTGGTCTAATCACCCACCCATCAACACACACCACCAAACTCATTTTCACAAGATTTTCATAAACAAGGTGGATGATGATAGATAGTAACAGTTCTTCAGCATGATACTACAGCATTATCATTAACATAGTTAACAACAATATCTAGGTTGATCTAGTGGTCTACGGCCAATCAAGGGTTTAATGTTCATATATATAGTGATTTGAACATTAACATACAACAACTGGGGTCTAGCAAAATAGGTATGAAACTCCATTGAAACTCCCATTGAGAACATAGAGTTTCATCCCAACACATTTTGACCAGTCTCAATGCAAAAAATAGATATTAATTCCCTTAATTTAATTTAATGATATAACTTGCCTATGAAATTATCAGACGAAACTATGCATTAAGAGAGACAGTTTCATAGATTAAACTAAATCTTCAAATCTGATGTGACACTCTTAAAAAGTATGAGATGAAACTATGCATTGAGTAATCTGTAGATAGCCTAGCTAGGAGGCGTTGAAATCCTAACCATTAAAAGATTATAAGTACTAGCAGCTAAGATTCTGAAAGGCCACAATGCTTCGTTCCGATGCGATATGTTTTGGTTCTCGATGGCATGGACAATCTGATAGATCTGGTAAGTTCTCTTTATATTACTATATCGGCATGTCCTATATAACAAAGAACAAATTAATACGATCATTTGTTGTAACTGCTTCGTCTTTTCTTCATTTGTTATAACACACAGACCATCACTACGGGAAAAACGATATATGCCGAGTGCCTCAATTTTTGCCGAGTGTATTTACTCGGACACTCGGCAAACAACATATTTGCCGAGTGTCGAAGGAAATACACTCGGTAAAATAAATGCACTCGGTAAAAACCTCTTTGCCGAGTGTAAAAAAATACACTCGGCAAAGAGCTTTTTTGCCGAGTGTATTATTTTTTACACTCGGCAAAAATAATGTCTTGCCGAATGTTTTCTTTACACTCGGCAAACAATTAATATTTTTTTCTTTTCTAACCTCAAAAATTTTCCTACTCTATATATGTAACATGAGTTACTCCAGGTTAAAATTTGGTATTTTTTTTGTCTTTATTGCTATATTTACTTAATTAATTTCATTTCAAGCAATTTTTCAATAAAATCAAATTTGAACTACAAGTGATTCAAATAATAAAATAAAATCAATACGAAAATTATACTCATGTTATATAGCCCAATTTATGATCTTACCCATGAAAGGAAAAGAAATTTGACATATATCTTTTCAGAAATATGACCACTAACGTATGTCCGAATGATTTTTAAATTATAGAAAAATCAAATAAAGTCAGAAAATCATAATATTTGTTATGGTGCGACGCTATCACACGTGGAGGCTATGATAAATAATAGAGAAGATTTCGTAGAAGTTTACACCTACATTGCTTACAAAACTAGGAATCTCCAAATAATAACTATGGAGTTGAGAATGAGTTATTAAAATTTGGAATCAAATTGATAAATATATTGTATTTTGACTTCAAATCATTTTGTATAGTTAATAGATCATACATAACCGTGTCATGCTAAAATTTGATTATTTTTAAATTTATTTGCTATTTTTTTTAAAAAAATTGAAGTACAATGGATTTTTTTTGCCGAGTGTCGGAAAAAACACTCGGCAAAGAAACGATTTGCCGAGTGTTTCTTTGCCGAGTGTTTTTTGTCGACACTCGGCAAACACGCCACCTCGGTGATCCGTCTCCACAAAATGGTGCTCTCCGATTGGTCCAAGAAAAAACAACGGATTCCTCTCCGTCTCTCTCTTATCTCTCAAACGAACGGCCTCACGCCCTCTCATCTCTCTCTATCTTATCTCTTCCAGGCTTCCAGGCTTCTCATCTCTCTCTATCTTATCTCTTCCAGGCTGCTAGCGAGGGACGGCGGCCTCCAGGCTGCGCGGGTGGCGGCCTCCAGGCAGCGCGAGCGCTGCGGAAGGCGGCGGCCGCGGCAGGCGCGACGGAGCGCAGGCACGCGTCGGCCGTCGAGCGTGGCGGAGCTTTGCCGAGTGCCCGAGTGAAAGCACTCGGCAAAGGACCATTTACCGATAAGAGCTATGCCGTCGGTCCTTTGCCGAGTGCGGCACTCGGCAAAATCTTTTGCCGAGTGTTTTAGTGTGTTTGCCGAGTGCATCTAACACTCGGCAAACTGCAGCTTTCCCGTAGTGCATATACTTTTTCGAACAATGAGCAGGAGGCCAGGAGCACTGCTCTTTCATGTAAGAAAAGAAGCATGGAACACAGAACATATATCACAACAAGGAACGAATGTGAATCACTGCTTTTTTACCTTTGCTTGTGACCGGCGCATGAAGTGTGGTATATCGAATATATGGTGCCACACACGGACGAAACGTACGTGATTCCAGCGAGTATTCAGAAGCCAAGTCTCGCATCAACTCATTACCTATATATATGTTTCTTTGTTTGAGTGGATCCACACACAGCATCGCCCATGAATAGTGCATTTTAATCAGATCATATAGAGCTTGCGAGGTAACCCACATCCATTCCGTTGAAGTGATAGGTTTGTATATATATACACGGTATGTAAGAAATGGTAGCCACAACAACTGTTACACTCTTCTTATCACGTGGGATTAATTAATCAAGAATGCCATTTTAAGAAGTATCAGCATCTCGGGCTCTACTGTATGTATCCATGTCGTCTTGAATAGGTTAGGGACAGGGCTAATTTGGTGACCAATCGCTGCATTGTTTACATAAAAAAATGACACGGTTGGCGTTATGGGCTTAAGGCCATTCTCAGTGCATCCTTTCATTTCACAGTTTTCAAGTATGACACGTTAGTTTTTTAATTTTTTGTATGAAATGAAACTACATCTCTCAGTGCACACTTTCTTTTCACATTTTCATAGGCGTGATAAACACATTAAATTGTTACTAGGTGGTACTTAGTTATTGGTTGAGAGTGTTGAGAATGAAAGAAAATGCTCTCAATGCACTTTTATTTGTCTTTCATTAATTTGGAAAAAAAGCCCATGACCTTTCACTAGGATGAAAGGCTTCCTCTCTCTTTCCTATTAATTATCTCGTCATGTCATCTATTTTGCTGATGTGGCAACTAATTAATGTTAAATGAAAGATGCAAGTTTCATTTGCATTAAATAGTATGCCATGTAGGCAAAACTGATGATGTGGCATAGAATTTATTAGGAAAGAGAAGAATTGGGTTTCATAGGGATGAAACTTGGTTTACACGGTTACCAAAACTTTGAAACTAAAATGAAACTCCATTGAGAGGGTTTGGGTTTCATCTCTACACATTAAGCAATTCCTATTGGTCACTTAGAAGAAATATTTAAGTGATAACTAAGCATATGAAACCGTGAAATGAAACTTAGCATTGAGAGACCTTATTTCATTTATCTATTCAAACACAATGGAATGACATGGCACTCTTGGAAACAACGCAATGAAACTTTGCACTGAGAATGGCCTAAATAAGAAGAATCTATCGTTGTTTAGGAGATGATGGTGTAAATATTTTTTGGGAAGAGTCTAATTTAATTAGTATTTGGTCATCGATTCTGAATATCTATATTAATATGCATCTGTTGATGCAAACTTCCATCATGATTTTGTTTTCACTATACTAGAGCTTTTGATATGTAGTTTTACATTTTAAATCATTTAATTTAATTCAATGATTTCATCAAATTTTTGGTGAAGGTTACATAGTTCACAAGGCTAAATCTTTTTCTGGTTGACCATTTCATTCCTCAAATGACGCAACCTCATTTATGGTGTGCATTTGTTCTATTCAGTTCCTCTTATATCCGATGCCTCCTTTTATATATCCAATCATTCATGGGGCCTGACAATTGGTTAATCATAGACATATTTTAGTTAATGGTCGTATAGTTGATATACCAAGATATTATTACTAGCTACCAAGGTTAACCAAAGATCAAAACGCCTTGTTCAAAATTGCTAAAGCATCTGATGGTTGAAACATTGTTTCGGGAGGAAGAACCGGTGATCGATAAGCACACAAAACCGTCCATTCCGGTTCTACATTTGTTTGAATCAAATGTTTCGGCAATTGAATCCAACGCCTTGTTGGCTATAATATATTCACCAGGGCATGCAAGATATGATTTTCTTTTCATGTTCATCCTAGAGTTTGGCGACTTCCATTTGTAGTTTAAATTTTACACGAGCATTATTACCGTGTATTTACCGAGCTTATCGTCTGTGTATTTGTTTCAGAAGAAGATATGGCAGGAGTGGTGCATCTGTGGAAAGAATGGGGACTCCACGCGCTGGTGCTGTTGAGCTTCACACTGCAGGTGATGCTCCTCCTTCTGGCGGAGTTCCGGCGACGAATCGACTCCGGCAAGCTTAGGGCCTTGATTTGGTCGGCGTACATGCTGGCTGACTCGGTAGCGATCTACACCATCGGGCACCTGTCGGCGACGAGCCAGGCGGCTGAGCACCAGGCCATGGCCCTCTGGGCGCCGCTGCTGCTGGTGCACCTTGGCGGGCAGGACAACATAACGGCCTATGCCATGGAGGACAACCGGCTGTGGCTGCGCCACCTGGAGACGCTCGCCGTGCAGGCCACCGGAGCCGCCTACGTCCTCTACGTGTCCGCCCTGCAGGCACCTGCCGGCGACGGCCGGCTCCGGCGTGCCGGCGTCCTCCTCTTCGTGGTCGGCGTGGCCAAGTACGGGGAGAGGGTGCTGGCGCTCGTGCGCGCCAACAGCAGCCCGTCCGGCATGAGCTACGACGTTGCTCACAGAACGGGCGGCACAATCTGCGGCACTTCCGAGCTGACGAAGACGGACACGGAAACCTTGCTGCAGGTGGCTCACGGCCTGCTGGATGTTGCCAAGGACCTGATCAAGGCTCCGCGACCGTTCATCAACGTGGTCCTGGACCACAAGAGAGAGCTGAGAGGGCGCGTGCTGTGCCGGGTGGCCGAGATGCAGCTGTCCTTGATGCACGACGTGCTGTACAGCAAGGCGGAGGTGGTCCACACATGGTACGGCCTGTGCGTCCGTGCCTTCTCCTGGGTGGCCACGGCCGTTGCCTTGTTATTGTTTCATCGGCATCTACTAGTTGGTAGCAGTATTGGTAGGAAAGAAGATGCTATAGTCACCTACGCCTTGTTGGCTGGGGCCGTCGTCCTGGAGACCGTGTCAGGGCTGAGAGTCATGCTCTCCACCTGGACATGGAGTTTCCTGTGGTCTAGCCTCCTATGTTGTTGTTGCCCGATTGTGCACGTAGCATTTGCATCTCTCCGCCGGTGCATCCACGCCGGCGACTGCCTGCTTCCCAGGACCTGGTCGGGCTCCATGGGCCAGCACAATCTCTTCCAGATGTGCTCCTCCGCGGCGGCGAGGCCGGTCGCGGGCAAGCTTGCGCGACGGATGAAGGTGGAGGACTGGTGGAACACCTTGGCCTACTCGCACTCGGCCCGCGTGTCACCCCGGATCAAGGAGCTCCTGGTGGAGCAGGTGGCGCGGAGCGTGAAGGTGCCCGAGGACAGCCCCACCCACATCCGCAACTCCAGGGGCCGAGCGGCCCTCGAGCGCTGGGCCTCGGCCCACCGCGACGACGAGGGCCCGTCGACCGCCCCCACCGGTGAACGCTGGCTGCGCCGCACGGCCCAGGACGGCACTGAGATCTCCGGGTACTGGCCCACCGTGAAGACGAAGCTCCTGCTAGACAGCGTGGTCGGCTTTGAATTCGTGGACAGCATTCTTGCGTGGCACGTGGCCACCGACGCCTACCTTTGCTGGTACGAGCGGCGCCTCAGGGAGACGCGACAGGAGGGGGACGGTGGTGACCTTGCCAGGGACGTCAAGGCGCTGTCGAACTACATGCTGTTCCTGCTCGCCGCGCGCCCCACATGCTGCCCCTTCCTGCCAGCCGCACCAGCTACGCCAAGGCGTGCTCCGACCTCATCAAGGCCGCAGCAAGGCCTTCCGCCTGCGCTGCCTCCGCCGAGGATCTGGTCCGCACCACGGTTCTTGATGCTCTGCACAGTGACCTGATGCACAATGATTCGATCCGACATGGATCCGAGATCGGCAGGTGCCTCATCGACGACTTGAAAGCCGCACCCGCAGCCGCCGGGATGAAGCTCCAGCTGATCGCGCAGGTGTGGCTGGAGATGCTGTGCTACGCCGGTGCCCATTGCAGCGCGCATTCTCATGCCGTGCAGCTTAGCAACGGCAGCGAGCTCGTCACCCTGGCCGCCCTCCTGGTACGGTACTGTGAAAGAGGCACCCTCTTGCCTTCTGAGCATTAATTCAACCTCTGGTACTCGTAGCGTCTGAATAATACATGTCTCTGATGGGTGGAGCTATATATATACCGTATTGCATCCTCCTCATCTGAATAATTTGTACTGGCGTGTGTATACCTAGTTTACCTTGTAACGTGCCAAGCCTTTTAATGTTTTTTTCAGTAAGTAGTAATATGTATACCTTTGCTTATTATCTCATCTCTACACAGCACATCTAATCAGGCAAGAGTTGCGCTTTCGTATTGATTATAAGGGGAATGAGTACTTATCATTCGGCTGTTTTTCTAATTGGAATTCAATCGATTTTTCTGGACCAATCACAATCACACACGATATTATGCTCTTTTCAGCTAGATCATCGATTGCATTTTAAAATGCTTATCACTCAAATGTTGTTATTAGGAGTCGCTTTAAAAAACGACCGAAATCAAGAAGGCAAACAAACGAATTTTCGACCCTATCTATTGGCGCAAGAATTTTCCATCATTTTGCAGCTGATGAGAGTTAGGATAGAGAAATAATTATGCAAGTTAATGATTCGAATGACTACTGGAATGCAAGCCGCTGTAGTGTGAGTGGCCTCTGTAACTGTAAGGTAAACTTTTTTTTCTCACCACCAGCACACACGTCACGTGTCTAATCCCTTTCCAAAAAAAAAAAACCAACTGAGGGTAAAAAGTAACGCTAACACAAAGTAGCTCCATTCCGTAAATTTGGCATGGAAATATCATCATCATGACTTGGAGTATCTGAACAGTTAGAAATGATTGCATTTTTGAATCTGAAGACCCCATGGTGGATAAATGTAGGGCTAAATTTGTCGAGAATTTTTCTTGTTGTTACGTAGGGTAAAACTAAAATACTTCCATGAAATTAGGCATCGGCTAGATACCCTCCTGTAATCTTTTTTTTTTGTCTTTCCATTGTTCTTTTTAACAGTTGTACATGACTTGTTTTTTATGTTTAATTAATATATCCTATAGGGCCTTGGACCTCTAGTTTCATAAAAAAAACTGGGTCCAACTCTCTCCATGAAACATGGTCGTTTGCGATGCATGGGCTTGTTTGTATACGAGTGTTCCAGCTAAATTTTTGTTATTCTAACAGGTTCCACTATGTTAGGAGTAGTCTTCTCGCAACATTTATGAAATGAGTAAGTCTGAAATGATTGTCAGGGGCAGGTAAGGAAAAGGGCACCACAGATATTGAGGCCTTTGTTTCTTTCTTTTTCTATTATTGCACTTTTATTATGATATCCCTGGCCCTAAGATTTCAGTCACCCACCGTTGATGTAATATGTGGTCTGCCACAATTTATAATGAAATTGTTCACGGTGGCCAGTCTTTAGCCCACTGTAGTGTTCCTAAAAAAATATTTCAGTGATGTAAAAGCAATATTCTTATTATAAATAATGATCCTTGCCATTGTTTTATTGTTTGCAGTTTTTATTGAATTCGTTTTCATGGATTTTCGTGATAGGATGCTTTATATTCTCTATTCTCATAATTTTGAGAGAAATTGTGTATTTCACAAAGTTGCATAGATTGAGCAGTAATTCTTTTGGGTGGGTCAAAGAGAGTTGGGATCATGATGATGTTCAGGCTTCCTTGAATGCTTGTATTGCGGCATGTTTGGGCGATACACCCTTTTGGGATCGGAATCCATAAGCGAGGCGAGTAGCAGGTAGGCAAGCTTAGGCAAATCTCAATGGGAGTGTCATGACGAGTGTCATGAGCATTAAATTTACTAACATGGCATAAGAGAGAAGAGAAGAAGTGTCATGGGGTGAGAGATAATATCATCACCATGACCCTCCACTAGCACCGTTCTTGAGAATATCTTCTTGATAACTGTGTGATGACACTCTTCATTGAGACCGGTCTTAGTAAAAGGTTGGGGTAGTTGTGCGGCCAGGCAGAAAAGTGAGGTTTGGGTAGTTGTGGGGCCAGGCAGAAAAGTGAGGTTTGGGTTAGTATGTGGGTTACAAGTAGGAAGGGAAGACAAAGGAAAAAATGGTCTCACAACTGTTTACACGCATACAAGTTAGGTTGTACTTAGGTTTTGTACACTATGCATCCTATACCAATCTTGGATCGGTAGTTGGTACGAACAACACGAATTCTCAAATCCATACACTACGGTATAAAGGGAAGACTTACCATACATGACTTAATTACAATCTATAGCAGTAGAAGAAAGTAAGGTAACTGCATTGCACTTCTAATTCCAACTCCACATGCAATTTGAGCACACGATGAAACCTAACCGAGATCATCTTTGGGGAGCTCTTCAACTCAAAACTATATAAGCAAATAGTGAGTACATAAGGTCCAATGAGAGCCGGACATGTGGGCCAATTAGAGCTAGCCAAGTGGACCAATCATTGATAGACATGTGGTCCAATACGAACCCGACACGTGGACCAATCGAGCCGGACATGTGGTCCAATGAGAGCTAGACACGTGGTCCAGTGAGAGCCAAACACGTGGTCCATTGGAAGCCTGGCACATGGTCCAATGAGAACCACACATGTGGCCTGCCACGTTGTTCTGCGTTCTCATCTACCAGCATGGCCATCGCCACGCCATGTCATCTGCCGTGTCATTTGCCGGCGTGACCGAGCCACGTAGGATTACCATGTCACGGCCAGCGTGGCCAACCACGTCGCCAAATGAGTTTTGTGACGTGGGCCTCTTTCGTCATAAAACACACTACATCTATGGTGAAGTTCGCAATTCGTCATAAGGAATCAATGCTAACGCTCCATTTTTTACGAATTCAAATTCGTCATAAATTCATCACAAAACATTCCCGGTGACGAATATTGGTTCAATCGTGACGAAAATGAAACGTCATAGGTGTCGCCTTTTCTAGTGGTATGACTAAAGGCTTAGTGTTTATGACAGCCAACAAGCATGTGGGATTCACTAAGAATAGGTATCAAGGAGCAAAAAAGTACCTCAATGCTTAGTGGGTTGGCCCTTAGGGAGCATTACTGTCGGTTCTCGACACCTTCTAATCCATACCATCAAACATCATGCATTCACTCATCTAGGGATATAGTAACACTAATCGATGTGAGCCCAAGGCATTAGCGTGTCGATACCGTGACAACGGCTATCCGGATGAAAATACACTATGTAGAGGTTGCAATTACCCACAAGCTATGCTCTCTTGGCAAGGGAGTGACATAGCGTTCACCATCTTCCCATACACCACTACAAACCCACCACGAGATGTTAGAGGTACCATCATTATGAGATTATGTGGGCTATGAAACCAATAGGGTAACACCAACCCTTGTCATTCGTAACCTCCCTTCTCCTGAGTGGACTTATTTGCAGCAACACATGGAGAGGTTCCATGGTTGTACGTAAATCATCAAGTTGAGCTCCAACGAAATGGTCCTTATGAGGCAAGGGCAAACACTCGTCCATGTCAAGAGGATCTATCCGAAAGCTACGAACACCTAGCACATCATAACCATCACTACGAGGCTCGCCCTCAAGCCAAGCCTAGACATCATCACCTCACCTAGTAATCCATTATTGTTGCTACCATCCATCCCAACTATTTACTCACACCACCAAACCTCACTTGACACGGTTATCCCATAAAAGAAAATTAATTGATAAAGGTGTGGAGATGAGCATCGCGGGGTTTGAAAGTTGTCTAGAGGGGGGGGGTGAATAGGCAACCTAAAACCAAAACCTGAAATTCACAAAGAACTTCGCACCAAGTTAAATTCCGAGACGGAACTTCGTCAACCACGGAACTTCCTTCGCCGACGGAACTTCCTTCGTTGACGGAACTTCCGTCGGACAAATAATCAATCTCGATGGGATGCGGAAAATAAGAGGGAACTCACAAATCTACTTGAATAGAAATGTAGATCCAAGGTCTAGGAACCTCCTCCCTGCAAGGCTTAGCTAGCAAAGCAACACACAAGTAGATCGGGCACAATATGTGATAAGCAAAAACAAGAACAAGAGCAAGAACAAAAACAAGCACACAAGGATTTATTTCCCGGAGTTCAACAACCAAGTTGTCTACGTCTCCGTTGAGGGATCCACGAAGGACCGAGTCTCTTTCAACTCATAACCTCACCAAGCAATCACCAAGATCAAGCTTGGGCCACCAAGCAATCACCAAGATCGAGCCGGGGCTTCACTAAGTTTGCTTCTTCCCTTTCGGAGGCGAAGCCGACCTGCACAAACTTTCCCAATGGCTCACCACAAGATTGGGAGCTCTAGGGTGACGCCTAGCCACCTAGGGGACAAATCCCCAAGAG
Source organism: Chloris gayana (assembly GCA_031894775.1). Lineage (NCBI taxonomy): Eukaryota > Viridiplantae > Streptophyta > Magnoliopsida > Poales > Poaceae > Chloris > Chloris gayana. The sequence goes on along the minus strand of JAUNZO010001027.1, from coordinate 76,242 downwards.
TAATAAGTGAATCGAAGCTTGTGAGTGAGGGAATCAAGATGCTCAAGTTTGGGAATGGAGTTTGAATGCTTGGATGATTTGGTTTTCCTCTCTTTTGGATTTGGATCTCAAGAATGAGTGGAGAGGGAGAGCAAGGAGTTGGAGCACGAAACCTAGGGTTTCAAATGAAGTCTCTCTCCTCTCTCACGGAGTGGAAGGGAGGTATTTATAGATGGGGTCCAAATAGAGCCGTTGCTAGGTAAAGATGGGGATTGACGGAACTTCGTGTGCGACTCGCCCCATTAGGTCAAACACGAAACATGCCGAGACGGTACTTCGGTTAGAGTTGGAACTTCCGTCCCAAACTCTCTGGAACCGACGGAACTTCCGTCGGCCCGGACGGAACTTCCGTCGGGCAAGATTTGAACTGAAAAGCTCCGGGAACGGTACTTCCGTCACGTTTGGTACTTCCGTCCCAAACTCTCTAGAACTCGACGGAACTTCCTTCACCGACGGAACTTCCTTCGTGATTGGTTCACTAGTTGAATTTGACCCCTTTTTGGTTTCTTTTGTGGTTAGAAAGTCATCCAAGACTTTTTGGTACTTGAGCATAAGGATTCCCAACAAAAACAAGATTAGTTCACCCCTCTTAATAGTGCGGCTTGCCTAGACTCAAAGAAAGGATGAGAAAAGAGAACAACCACTTTGAGCTTGCATAGGGTTGATTTGTTGCCGCTTTCTTCACTTAATTTGATATTGGGGCTGCCACTTGTTTTCTTATTTCTTGAGCGTCATCACCTAGAGTTTGACTTGGAATTTCTCATCTTTGAAGATCATCTTCCTCATTGTATTCACAAGTCACTTGAGATCTTCAACATACTTGATACTTAGAAATATATAACTCTTGTTGCTTGGTACATCGACGTTGAGCTTCACCTTCCCTTCTCCTATGATCCAGTTCCTCGGCGCTAAGACACACTTGCCCTTCACTTTCACATGGTCCATTGGAATAGGTCATGCACAATTCTTCACCATCGAGCTAACTCAAGTCATACATAACTTGTATTCAATGTTACGCTTCTTATCAAAGATCTCCAATATTTATTTGATCAAGTTGCTTTAATCTTGAAATAGGTCTTGTCATAAAACTTCACTTGATCATTCCACTCTTGTTCATACATAAGCTTGTGTTTATGGAACCAATATATTTTAACCATTGTCTTTGTCCCATATCTTGAATTAGTGCACATATATGGACTTTTCAATATGTTCTTCATTCATGTACACTCACGAATATCTCACTGATCTTCATAATGTACATCCACAAATATAGTCCATACGAAATGCACTTACAATCTTCATTCCTGTTTAAGCATTCTCACAAGAGCATTAGACCTTTAATCATGTTGTCATTCAATACACCAAAACCCACAAGAAATCTTGATGCACTTTCAGGGTTCCTAAACATTTCTAAGTAGAACAACATCTCATACATTAGGATATAATGTCAAAGGATTTTTGGGTTATAAGGCATTAAGGTTATACACAAACAAGGTGAAGTTTTCTTAACTACAACACAATTACCATTTAAGCAAAGTGGGTAGTAATTATGTACAGCACTTATATCAACACTATAACTCAAGAGAGAATGCAAATATAGGATACTCCCTCCATCCCTAAATGTAGGGCTTTCTAACATTCAAACATGAAATTAGTCAATGTGTTAAAAGACTAGTATACCCTTCATTTTTACCTTTATCCACCCATCCATTAACTCTCCCACCAACCCTAGAGTTTGTCTTATCTACAAAACGCCCTACATTTAGGAAAAAATCCAAACTCCAAAACGCTCTACATTTAGGGACCGAGAGAGTATGTCATAAGTAGGTGCTAGCTAAGAATCATCGGATAGATGTGATCGACAAAGTTAGAGCTCGTATAAAAAAATGAAGTTAGAGCTTGCTTGGAAAATGCTACATTTTTTCCTAATGCTAGACTTCTGTGTTTTCGTGCATTCTATCAAATCCAGGTGTCGAGGTCCTTTCTAGTGATTTGGGCTTTCAGGCTTGTCTCCAGAGCTGGGATCCTTCAGCTTCTCGTTAGGTCCTTAATTTACAACTAAACGTAATACTAGCTTAGGAAAAAATAAAATAAAATAGAAATAAGAGACAAATAGACTCTAGATAAAAGATCAAGAGATTCAGTGAATACCGGTGGAGGAGTTTGTAAATCAGATCTTGGGCAAGATCCAATTTACACGGATTCAGACTGTGGTCGGATAGGATTAGGATGGATGCTTGGGACAACGTGTAGATTACGGTTTATTTGTAGGGTTACTATATTCAGTGGCGAAGCCAGGATCGAAATCTACCTATGGCGAACATACTACTACTAATTTATTTAAAATTCAATAATACCTCAAAATTGTAAGACGATGTAAAATGTTGATAAGTAATGGTTGATTGAACAGTACTTGTATAAGTATTAAGCGCGGCGCGGTCGTGGAAGATCGACCCTCTGATTTTTCATGGCTTGAAAGTACTTCATGATTGTATCAGTATCAAGTCTTTTAAATATTTCCTTCTCGATGTAGCATATCATTAAATAATTGAGCCATTCATCATCCATCTTGTTACGTAGAGCGGTCTTGATAATTTTCATTGCTGAAAAGGCTCTTTCCACAGATGTTGTTGCTACTGGAAGGAGTAGTGCTAGCTCAATTAGACGATAGACCAATGGAAACATCAAATGTCTTTCAGTTTCAACCATCTTCACTGACAAACTTGCAAAATCATGGCAGCTAGTGAAATCATTAACTCTTCTAACATGATGAATGAAGATTTGAAGTTGATCCTTTATATTTGAAAGATCATCAGTGGAAAAATCAGCATCATAAATCCCTGCTAACTTCACAAGTTTGTCCACATTGAACTTAGAAAATGACTCCCTTGGATCAAGACAAGAAAAGCACACAAGTAACTCGGAAAAAACTTCATTAAAGCGATGATTCATCTCTGTGTTTATAGCATCTACAACAGCATAGAAAGTGTCAACACGATAATGATGCTCTTCAGTGATCATAATCCCTTTTTGTTGCCTTGAGCGGCCCCATCTTGGTCTTGGTGCATTCATAGATGTTATCTTAATTTTCTTTGCTTCACAAAATGTTGTAACTTCAGAAAATAATTCCTCCCAACCATTTTCTCTCAAGTCAACCAATCGTGCTTTCACATCAACAAGTAGTGATACGGCTTGAACAATATTCTGATCTCTCTTTTGCAAAAGAAGTGACAACTCATTTGATGGCCTGTCCGACGCAAATCATCGAGGCTAGCATCTCGCTGATTCCGTTTGCAAATCATCGAGGCTAGCATCTCGCTGATTCGATGGCCTGTCCGACGCCATCGAGGAGAGAACGTCGTCACAGCCGCCGTGGCGCCGCCTGTCGAAAACAGTTCTAGATCGATCGCGTCGTCGCTTGCGGCTTCCGATCCGTAGATCCGTGCGACCGTGCCGTCAGGTTAGGCCTAGGCAGAAAGGAGTCAGCGGCCAGCCCACGTAGCAATTTTGGTAGGATCGATCGCATAAGGGCAAGTCACGACCGCCTCTCTCTGCCTCACGCCGTAACGCGCGCGATGCCGTGATCACATACCATACAGCACGTAGACTCTTGTCCTGGCTCTGGCTGCCTCACGTCACGCACACAACCTGATTGCCTGACTCAAGCTCTAAGCCGTAAGTCGTAAGGCCCATAACTGAACTGCTGGGCCTGGGCGTCGTAAAAAAAATTTGGTGCGGCACCTGGTATCGCGAGAGCCATGGCTCGCCATACCGGTGGCTTCGCCACTGACTATGTTAGGATCTAATGAAGGGGATTAACACCAATAAACAAAAAAATAATTAAAAGAAACAGAACAATCACCTTGAACAAGGTTTAATTTTAGATTTTCAAGAATTTTGTTTCTCTACGGTTCTAGTTTAAGTAATTCAGTAGGGTTTTTGTTTGAAAGTAATTTGCGAGGTGCTTAACACCTATAATTTTAAATTCATGATGATCTGTTTGAAAGTAATTTCTAGTGAATTGCCCATCGTTTGATCAAACTTCCCGTGGCCTTGTTACAGAATTTTCTGCGACTTTACATGAACATGGTAGATTTTGTATTTTAATAAACAGTTTTAGGTTATGGGTTGATTCAATGTCCTTTTCCCTCAACCCACATCACTTTCATATATATGCCAATGGATATGCCTTATCTCACGTAAGAAAGTACGTGCCTTTATTTATTTGTTCGCTCTGAAGTCAAGCATTGTTTTGGATCATTGTTGCAGATGATGATTAATTCTAATGATCTTACAAAAAATTTCAAGCGGTAAAATGCCTACATCAGTCTGCAGGTATAATTTTTTTCCTCCTGATGACATCAGTGTATGAGATATGATGATACAGGCATCTACAGCTCGACCTTGTAGGCACCGGAGCACGCTCTCGGCCACCTGCTTCGTCGCGGCCCACCCAACAGGCTCAGCAGCGTCGGGCCTTCCTCACGGCGGGAGAGAGCAGGGCCAGTTGCATTTTTCCTTTGATTTCAACCAAGTTTAGAGGCAAATTCGTATGGTCTGTTCAGGCTGTTTGGCCAGCTTCTAGAGGGCAAAAGTAGGACCGGTGCAGGTGCAGACTCCGTTTTAGGGGCCCTTCCAAACAGGGTCTTCATTGCGATTTCGTAGTGTTTGGAGACTTGCTAGAGAATCTGAACACGGGCGATGGAGTAACCTGTTATCTTGGCTGTTCTTCTGGAGTCCTCTGCCAAGTTAGCAAGGTCTTGCCCGTCAATCAGGGCGGCGGTACCTGTCAAAATCACAAACGTGTTCGGACCGTAGGGGACGGCAATGCTGCCACGGAAGAGGCGAACAGACAGCCAACCATTCAACCTTTGCAATCACTGCTTTTGTCGATGTGATCGGAGCCTTCACAGTGAATTATCCGTTGTCGTTCGTCGAGGCAATTGTTGCAGTGCTTTGATTTTTTTGAATGAAAAAACAAATGCACACGCACACGTACAATACTCACACATATGACATATGCCGCATAGTTACCTTAACATAGGAGCACCGCTGCACGTCTGCACCACATGCATCTACATGATTAGTTTTTGTAAACTTTTCCTTTCAACATAATGAATTGTTCGGGAAGTAAAGTGAATTTTTCTCTTATCCAAATTACACATCGAATAAAATCTTGGCTCACTTTACTCCCTCAAGTAATAAGTAATTTATGTTGACTCAATTTACTCCCTTATATAATTTCTCTTTTTTTTTCTTTTGTACGATTTGAATTTGAAGTTTAAATTTTGCATGATGCTAGATGGTACCATTCTCTATATAAAGTTTTTATTGGTTTTGTTAACTCTGGTACCACCCAAAAAGAATTGCCTTTTATTTTCAAATAAAATTGTCATATCCATACATATAGGGATGAAATAAAAATGATAATTATCAGTTAACAAAAACTCATTTTCGATTTTACCGATCACACATGAAAATGATATTCTGAAGAAACATAACATTAGTGGTAGTAAAAACAATTATAGAGTCATCTGATAGTGTACACTTATTTATTTATGTTGTGACACAAGAAATTACTGAAAGAAAGACAGTAGAAATTCCCACTTTGATTATAACATATCACTAAATGTCATTTCTTTCTGCACAAATAATGCTCCTTGGTTACCTCCTTCCATATAGACAGATTAGTGCTAGTCTTTCTTATTTACTTTTCAGATGCATAACTGTGTTGCGTTAGTACTCACAATATAAATTTTATTTGGCACAAAACATATAGTCACATTCTCAATTATTAAAATAAATTCTATGTCTCATCTACACCTCGGTATCCATATTTTTATTAGAAAATTTGAATCCTGATTTATATCGTCTTTTATAGTCGCAATAATCTTGTTTCTGACTTTTTCAAATATTGACAGCATATTTATACCCGCAATATTTTTTTGACTTTTTGATAATATTGACATCATATTTGTTTTTGTCAGTACCATTTTGTTATTTTTTTCATATTCGTTATACTACCAACATGCACAATTTATTTCTCGGTGGAAGTGAATTTAGAAGGAGGTGGGAGATCGGGTTGGTGGTGCTGACCGGATTTCCTTTTGGTTGTTTCCTTCCTTGGGAAGAAACAGAAAAAGGAAATTAAATTTGTCAAGGTTTTATCTCGGCACTAAACTACCTAGTCCCGTACGGATCTGAAAGTCAATGGTGCAACACAAGAACACACATGGATTTTAGATAGATTCAGACCCCTCAATCAAGAGTAATACCCTACATATTGCATGAGTTGTATTGCCTTAGAAGATTGCTATTGCAAATTGTGTAGATTTTTTCGAGGGATCCCTGCCACCGCCTTATATATCCGGAGAGGCAGGGTTCCATGCAGAATCCTAATCAGTTACAAGATGTACATAATTAGAAACTCTATCTCGTAAGCTTCTTTATCAATTCGAGTCCTACTCGGCCAGTCTTGTACTTGGTGATTACGCCAAATAAATCGGTAGAATTGTCCGCCTTTGTTTCCATACCGGTATATGGAACCTTCTAGTATCTTCTATCGATCGGACACCACTCTGTGGACCCTTCCGACCGGCAGTACCTATTCGATGATCCACTATGTCCTCCATGAATAATCTTTCGAGTAATGTATACCCATAGGATAAGTACTCGTCAAAATCCTGTGGGGGAAGAGAGTTTGGGAAGAGGTGGGCGGTTTGGTGGGGCTGATTGAACTATTTGATTTTATCGAGACCGTTAGATCTTCATAAAATCCAACAATCTATCACTTCTCTTTTTCTATTAATGTGAGAATTTCTAGGTCTTGAGAGCGAACGTGGAGGCAACTTTTCACCTTCAAATATCAAGAGATTAGATGTTCAATTAGTATTTACGGTTGTCCGTCGTCTTCTAACTATTGAAGGATAATCTCCATTGTCGTTGAACGGACTTGATCTGAACTGTTGGGAAGTTGAGACCCACATTCATGCAGCTAGAATCATGGTTCACATAACCGGTAAAAACCGACAGGTTATCCCAATTAACCGGGAACTACTCCGGCCGGTTCGACCGATTAATCCGAGAAACTGTAGCAAATCGTTTAACCAGCAGTTTTTTTGGTTAACCAACCAGTTATTCCGACTCCAAACCGCTGCAAGTTTTTCAGTTATGTGAACCTTGGCTAGAATCAACTGACCGACCTAGGCATCGAGGCTCAAGGTCCAGTTCCTCGAAGCATAGTCACACTACAAGAATAAACACTTGATTTTTGCAGTTATCAGGATCCTAAATAGAAATGGGAATTACTAGGATTGAGCTACTGTGTACTCGTGAGTTGCACTTAAAACTTTAGTTGATAGGAAATTCACTTATAAGTGTTGATACTCCCTCATACCTCAACATAAAATAGGATCGGGTTGGCCAGAATTTATTATATTTTAGTAAATCTATTGTGACTCAAATTCATGACATCTAATTTTGACACCATATTAAATCACTTAACTTGCAAACTATACCAAAAAAATATAAGCTGGTGAGAAAGGACAAAATGCTAATCGTTAAATTAAATATCCTTCATAGAAAAGCTGGTAGCATCAAGGACGTCGTCCACGTTATGTAGACCTTCTTATTTGTTTTGGATGGCTATGATTACAAAAGGTGACTCTGATGTTTTGAATTCATAAAATTTAAATGAAAGGAAGACATGTAGGTATTAATTAATATTTTGTATTATTCTAGACCAAGGTTCAACGATTTGGTTAAGATCTTTGATGGGGATAAAAGGCTTTTACGAACGTGAGTAAAACAGAAGAAAATTATAGAGTATGTTCGCGTAGGGAAAGTTAGGCAACATGGAGTATCTTTGCGGATTACAGTGGCTTATTCTACATTAGGAAAGTTTGAATAGGGAACAAAGGTTTTTAAGTCAAGTTTTGAATTCAGCTCTAATGAAAAATCCATGCACGCGATCAGCTTCTTCCAAAGAGTCCAACCTTCTCTCCTGATTACGTGTTTGGCAGATAAATGAAATGCTTAACCTCGATCAAAGGGCAGAATTTTTGCTAAACTAGCAGGATTGTCAAACTAATTAGGCTCTAATCGTGTCGTGAAGGGAACAAAATCCTAGCAGGCCAAAATAGTGACACCAGCAAGTACCCCATCGCCGTCCCGCATATTATTCAGAGAAGTCATGATGATGGAGATGGAGACGACTGCGAAGTCCTCTTCCAGTTCCGGCCAAGGATGCGGAGTCTGCCGGAGAAGGCACGGCAGGTCGACGATGACGCCACTATGGGCACGTGATCCCAGCAAGGACACCGATCACGGACAAACTGAAGACTGCCCGTCCGACTTCGATGTGTCCCCGGCCGACCGGATGGTGAAATGGAGATGCGGCAGCTGGGGTCAACTTCACCTCGTCTCCAGCCAGCCAGCGGGTAACCCAGTAGCCGGCGTGCAGCTTCGTCCGTGCCTTCTTCTTTTATTCTTCTCTCTTAAGCTTGGCTAGAGTTTTTAGTTCTGCTATACTATTTGTGTGGTGCTAGAGACATGTTCACAGATTTTTTTCCCTCCAAAATCAATTATTTTTTTGCAACATTAAAATTTAATTGCTGAATAATGAAACTATACTATTGGAAAAATGAACATACACTACTGGAACAATGGACTAGTTGTGTATTCTGATTGTTCTAGTAGCACATTTTCATAATTTTAAAGTTCAATTTGAATGTCCCAAAATGCATCGGATTTTGGAAAAGAATTTTGTGGTCAAATAAATAGCAAAGCTCTTAAATTATAAAGTTAAGAATCGATCTCCGACAAATACCATGTGGGTTCGTCTTTGATAATGCTATAGTAAAACTACAGATTGAGTCCTCCACTTCGCAGGATTGCAAATTTTGCACCGATTTTACCATAAAATTCTTATTTATTTCGATTATATGGAAACCACACATTTGGATTCTGACGGTAAGATGACTACAAATGTTAGGCATTTGGATTGTAACGGTAACATGACTATTAAGTACTCATAGCCTCCTTGTGATGACTATTAAATACCAATTATATGGAAACCACAGATTTGGATTCTGACGGCAAGATGACTACAAATGTTAGGCATTTGGATTGCACAAGTATATAATTTTGTGGCATGAGCCGCGCGCACACACACACACTCTCAGTAGCTTTGAATTCAGTAGTCAAGGCAACATCATTATTTTCGTGTCCGGCGAAAGGTCACAGAAGCATGGAGATTCAAATGAAAAATCTTAAACTGGATCGGACGAACCATCGCGAAGAAAATCTGAACGGTGCTGATAATCTTCTTTTTTCTTTTTTGTGATCATGTCGATAAGCTTTCGGTGAAAAGAAGATGGGAAAAAAAGAGCGAATTCATGCGAATGTACTGAACAGAATCAATATGGGATTGATCCCTTCCTGCCGTACGCTCGTTTTCTTCAACCCGCGTACCAGATGACTTGCACTCTTGCAGACTCGCAGTTTCCGATTTTTACAAGTACTGCATGCTAACTACTCTAGCTTGGACGAGGTTGATTCTTTACTCACATGCTTCTTTTTTATTCAGATGAGTTTCACACACATGTATAATTCTAAGATGTTAATAATTAATCGCCAAATAGTCCAGAAATTCCCTCTTTTATTCGATTATTACACACAAATTCCATATAGGAAGGGCACTGGAAATAACGAAAATAAAACAATTATTTTGAACTTCTTTTGTTCTCCACTAGCAAGATCCAAATTCCACTGCACGTGCCAATTAGTTGCAAAAGGGTCTAAGCAAGTGGGATAACTACATTGTTAATGATCTAGATGACAAGTACGTCGTTGTCAAGCAATGCCTACCTCTCCAATAAGACCAAGGAGAGATAAGAGAGCGAGGGGATATGAAAAGATACGACAAAAAGATTGAATGATTTATGACGCCGACTATAGTAATATTTTTACTTTGGGCATAATAAATTCATGAATTGCACTCGTTAGAGAATGAAGGGCATACATGAATTGCACTCGAGAGCCCCCACACACGCGGTATATATTTTCTGTCCTAAAAAGATGAGAGTTGTTAATTTTCAGTTGACAATCAAACGTCCAACACCACTAGATCGAAATCAAATGGTCTACAAAAGATATTTCTTTTCTATATAGCATACTATATATTAATAGATTTTTCTCCTCTATCTACATGCTACATAACCCAACAAAAATTAATATTAATACAAACTATGTTGATTGAAACTTTCTAAACTTTTAGGATGAAACATGTAAAAAAACTAAATGTATTGGTATCATAATCCACTTATATATCGATGAAAGGTTGATACGTGCCAAGCGCAAATTAGCTAGGGGCCAGGGTGCACGTCTTAATCATTGGATCACATCGCACACATACTTGAATTGACATGTGACATATCTTTGAAAGCAGAACACACAGCAGCAGTCCAAAGAATTGACATGTGACGCATCTCAGAACCTTCGGATCTGCTTTGGGAAGCGTCCACGAAGCTTTGCAGAGGTTGCGCTCATGATGTATAAATAGCCAAGACCTGCATGCCAGAAAAATTATTCAGATACAGGGCGGCTTAATTAGCTTTAGTCTTTAGCAGTAGTGCAACTAGCTAGTGCTGCTGCTCAGCTCTAGTGGTGGTACATGCGATGGCGGCTTCGCTAGGACTAATAAACCCTGAAGCTTTCTTCAACCCGTGCTCCTCTTACTCGACCTCCCCTTCATGGCGGCAGACTACATGCCGAGCTTCCCGGCGAGCGCCGATGCCGCCGCCTTCTCCACCGAGCTCGACGATCATCGTCGCTTTGATCACTTTGATTACTCTCCGGCATCAATCTTCGCTGACGTCGGCGGCGGAGATGACCACAGCGAGAAAAAGATGTACGTACTGAATTAAGTTGCGCTTGATTTTTTTTTCTGTTTGGATATTTCTGTTGTTGCTTACTATTAGTTCTTTGGTATTTTATCAGGAGGTACCAGGATGATGAGTCGAGGGCGCGAGTGAATGGAAGGATTGGGTTCAGAACGAGATCAGAGGTGGAGATTCTTGATGACGGCTTCAAGTGGAGGAAATACGGAAAGAAGGCAGTCAAGAACAGCCCAAACCCAAGGTAGATACACCAAACACATGAAGTTCTTTAAAAAAAAATCGCTGGTCTTATAAATTTCTGAATTCTGATGGCCGTTTTTTCTGCTTGCAGGAACTACTACCGGTGCTCGGCGGAGGGTTGCGGTGTGAAGAAGCGCGTCGAACGCGACCGCAACGATCCCCGTTACGTCATCACCACCTACGACGGCATCCACAACCACGCCAGCCCCGCCGCCATCATGCAGTACGGCGGTGGCGGAGTTGGCTTCTACAGCCCTCAGCACAGCGGCTCGCCGCCGGCCGCCGCCTCCTACTCATCAGGCTCGATCTTCTAATATCTTGTACCAAGCATGGGCATGAACTGGCCCGGAGTTATACTCAATAGGATGTAAAAGATGAAACAGGGCAGTGAATTCCGACCTGCTGTTTGTAGCTTGATTTTTTTCACTGTGCAACACTAGAACTTAGGTAGAGAATGGTAGAACTGTTCTTGATGTATCATGATAATGACTGCAAAGCTTTTTGTGACTTTTCTTTGTTCCTGTTTTGGAGATGCAATTTTCTCCAGCGCTTTTTGTATGCATGTGTGATGAGGATTGAGGAGTTCCTGAAAGGATTCTAGCTTCAGTAATTCTCAACAACTAGCTTACCAAAATAAGCTGAAACTTGATTATTGTCGCACCTTGATACCAATTATATATGCGCCAAATAAATGATGGTGGCTTTTAAAAGATTATTATGCACTGTATCATATTGTCGATGACTGGAACACTGTTTCTGTATGATAGTGATTCATATAGTTGCTGGTGTATCTCACCAATCAAGCAATGTTTTGACAAGTCTAGTAAAAGCATTCAGGCAAGAGGAGACAGCGTCAGTGCCTAGTGAATGTAAACGTATAGCAGGGCCAACAAAGAGGACCAGCAAATAGAACATGCTTGATTCTTAATTTTTCGATAGTAGTATGAGTCAGCAATATTGGAATTTGGTAATTTCTACAGATAAAATCGTATTAATATCTTGGTTAGTGATCAGGAGGAAGAAACCGTGCAACACATCTTGGTGGGATGTGTCTTTGCCAGAGATTTCTGGTTCAGAATTCTACAGGCTTTTAATTTGCAGCGGCTGGCCCCCCAAATCGAGGAGATAGATTTTGCCTCCTGGTGAAGAAAGGCCTCAAAAAGAGTGGCAAAGCTCAAAGCAACATCGCAAGGGTCTTAATACGCTGATTATCCTTGGAGGATGGACAATTTGGAAGCACACGAACGTTGTTGTGTTTGATGGTATATCTCCTAATATCCATTTCGCTGTGGATAACCTCATGCTAGAGGCTCAGCTCTGGACGTATGCAGGAGCCAGAAGCCTGAGGGAATTAGTTCTAGGAAGGTCTGCTCAGCTCTGGATAAGTAGCCGAGTGTTTCAGGTCTGGCCTTTTCTTTTGGTGTTTTATAGTCAACTTTTTCAGGTTATATACCTCCTCATGACTTGGTCCTAGCTTGAGGGGGCTTATATGGACCTTTTTCTCTTCCTATAATATAATACAATGATATGTAGCTCTCCTGTGTATTCGAGAAAAAGAAATTATATTAATATAAAGGCTCTATTTCTTTCTTAACACCTTAAGGCTAGATGAAACTCCAATATCAGTATCTTAGAGTGAAGCTTCATCGATCAGATTGAGGCGACCTGCCAGGGTAACAAAATGCGGTCTAAGATCTTTCCAATCCGGTGGTGTATGAATGAATGATGAGATAACTGTGTGTGACGTCAATGGGAACGACATTTTTTTAGATAACGGAACAGGGTTCCTGCCTCTACACAAAGGGAACGACATTTGAGTTTCACCATGCATTTCTTAGGTGGTACTACCTGTTAAACCACTTTACCTCGCATGAATCTTTATATAATTAATGTTCTAGTTGCAAAAGATGTTTTCTTCAATAGAAGTTATGTAATATACTAATCTGCTCCAAAATCGTTGCCGTTATTAACTTTTTTTATTGTGTTTGACCATTCATCTTATTTAAAAACTTCTGAAAATATAATATATTTTGTTGGAATATATTTTATCACTAAATAACTTAAAATAGAACATTTGTATCTTTCTAAAAAAATGTTCTCTTTTATCAGTATCTTTTCTCAGTTTTTGTGTTGCAGACGTTTCTCAAACCTTTTGTTTAGCTACAAGGAAAAATAAATGAGGATGGAGAAGTATTATATGTTTGTATCTACAAATTTAGTGCGTGTATTATTTTGAGGGAAAAGTGCGTGTAATACAAAACATTCTCAATTTGAGTCATGACGAGCAACTAATTGCGAAACAAAAGGTTTGGCAGATCACACTTTAGCCATGTTACCAATGCACGTTTTCTGCCAAACTGAACCACACTTTGCCTAACTTTACCTACCAGGCGCCATCTGCCTGCGACACGAGCCCAGTTCGAGGCCATTCCCAAATTCCCCAAATCACAGCTTTGCCTCAGCCGCAGCCCGCAGGCCATCTCGCAGCTGTTCCTGCCGGCAGCCGCACCGCCTCTAGCCTTCTCGTGGGCGCCGCTCGCTCCATCTCCCGGACCTTACCATATCCTTCCGCCGCCCCCCGCGCCTCACATCGATTGCGCGCTGTAGTGGCTTCCTGTTCGTTGAATCTCCTGGCGGTGACCGCTGGGTGCGATGTTTGAAGGCCAAGAAGAACCAGAGGGCGCAGGTGATTTGGATTCGTGAAATCTCGCTCGTAGTATCAAAGTGACAACTTTCTTGTAGAATCAAATGACTGCCTTGATTGCTTGGCTTGAGTAGGCACGGCTACGGCTTAGTTTGGTTCATGTATTGCAAACAATTTCGGGAAAGGTGTAGATAGTTGTTTTATTAGTAATACCTTTTCTGATGAAAATGTCATGAGTGTCCTTTTCTGCTGCTTGATTAAACCTGTATCTGTCCGTTATCTCCGTGGTAGAGTTATATGCTCTGTTCAGTGTTTGAAAGAAAAAGTAAATGGTTGCATGTTACAGTATGTAACATTTTTTTATTTTTCTCACATCTTGTTGTGAGATAGATTATTTTTTCAATTAGTAATTTTTATTCCCTTTCATTTTGGTGATGTCTTGTTAAATTACATGCTTTTGGGAGTAGTAGTGAAAGTTATGCAATTAAGAGTGGTTGACGATGTTCATCTTTTTGTTACTTCAATTGAAACTAATAGTTGATGCAACACAAATGTCAGCATGAAACGTGAACATGGTGTTGCACATTGGTTCACTGTATACTTGTTGTTAGCCTTTGCCCCTATATGTGTTCGGATAGTCATTTTGTGTTTTCCATCCTTATTGGTCTTCTTAACATGGGACAGAGCCCAGAACAAATGAGCAAGGACTATGTGTGTTTACGGAATTTGTATATGGATCCATTTTCATGGCTCCTTGCAGAGGAGCAATGCTTTCTAACAAAATTGGGCTTTCTTGGGCGTAATAGCTTTAACATTTAAGGCCTCACTAGATCAAATGGATTACTAAATCCCTGCAGTTTTGGAATGCCAATCTTGTTTACTGAATGAATTGAATAACACTTTTTGCAATGCGACATCTTAGATTCATTTGACTTGGCCTAGGTTATTAAGTCTAGTATATGTAGATGTTTACAATACCATTGCAAAGAAGTATGAACGTGGCCTTGTGGGTTTGTTGATTGACATGCTCAGTGACAATGAAGAGAGGATTTGAACCTGATAGAAAAGATTTTGAATCTCATAGGCTTTTCCTTCCTGGCCCTTGTAAAAAATTAAATTTGTATCATGTCTTGTGATGCAAAATTAGATACTCTTTAAATGGCCGAGCTTGGATATTGGATAGTGAAGAAAGTTGGTATAAGACATTAGTAACATCATAGGGTGTCATCTAAGAAGTTGGTCTCAAAGATCACGGTGAGCTGAATCAAGAATTGATAGTGGATCAATGGGAGTGACTTTGACTCATGCTCTTGGGGTGAGGAATTTAAATTTATGTTCACTGCTATGTACTCCCTCCGTTCCAAATTATATGACATTCTAGAGTCATCCAGTTTTCTCAAATTATAAGACGCCCTCACATCTCAATGCACCTTTTTCTGTTCCCAATGCATCCCTGTCTCTATCTCTCCTTGTTTTCTGTGCAACACACCTTTTCATATCTCCGTAATTCCGGTGCCCAGAGCTAAAACATCATATAATTTGAAACGGAGGGAGTACCAGTTTTCAGTGGCAAGTTCTGTTTTGGTGATCACAACATACCTGGGCACGCTTTTCATTAAGAAGAAACTTCGTTTTGCAATTATCTTCAACTACCTTGTGCATCAGTTGACATGAGTTTCAAGTACTTCTTTGTGTTGTTCGAAAAGGCGAGAACCTTGCTGCAATATTAATGTCCTGTTTATGAAAAGACCTTTGTGGTTTGTGCTTACTGTCAATATACCTTCTTATTTTGTAGATCATATTATGGACCTAGGAGAAGGAAGTAACACTCCTAGAGTCAAAAGGGCAAAAGCTACAAATTGGCCGAGAGTGATGTCTAAGTTTTTGCTTGATTGGTACCTTGAGAAGAAAAAAGGACTGCCGCCGAAGGCCAAGTTCAAGAAGGAACACCATGTCTGGTGCGCATCTGCAGTAAACACAAAATTCAAAAAAACTTTTTCTGTTGATCAGGTCCATCGCCATTTTAGGCGTTTCAAAGAGATTTGGCTTATTGTGACCCGGTATGCCGATGAGGATGGAAGCATGTTTGACAATAAACACAAAATGCTTGTACTTCCTCCGTCCAAAATGGCTCGTTTACCTGTAAGTATTATGTCATTGGGAAATTCAGTTCTTTTTTACTCAATGAGCTAATGAACATTTTTCTTGTATAGATAACAGAACGTGCTATTATTGCCAAGCCCATTCCATTCTTTGATCATCTACTAGCTCTCTTCAGTGATGGCCAACTGGATGCTGTCTGCATGAGAAACCCTGTGCTGCTTTATGAGTCTGATGAAGAGTTGGAAGCCCAGGACGCTCTGAATGTCATAGCCACTTGTGCAGAAACAAATGAAGAGGGGGAAGAAGATACAAACAAACACGGGACAGAAAAAAAGATGGGGCAGAGATGGACAACATAGTGCGGGAGGGTGAAGACAATCACCATGAGGTGGCAGCAAGTAGTGGCGAGGTGCCTTGTGAAGTGATGTCAGGCACTAGTCCACCATCTGCACAGCCATCTGGGTCTGTCGAGAGTACATTAGCTGCTCTCAAGCCTAGTGCAACAAAGATGAAAGTAATCAGCAAAGCAAAACCAAGTCCAAAGCTGCAGGCTCCAGTTCTGCGTAATGGCAGGAATATAAACATGTTAAACAGCAACTTAGGGATTCGTGACAGTGTTATAAAACCAGTTCAGGCATCAACATCGGACCCAAATGCACCTCTGTGGAACATGCTAAAGGAAATTCCAATGACACCTGCCGATAGGCTATCGGTTGGAATGTATCTTTGTAAGCCAGAACTTGAAGTGCATCGGAGCTTTTTCATGAACATGGGCAAAGAGTACCTTGAAGCATGGACCCGCAAGTTTTTGTCTGCAGAGGAACCTGGGGCCTTGTAGTTAGAGAACTCAGCCCGGATCGAGCTTCTTCCATGCAGCTATATCACTGTTGTCCATATGGTCTTGCATATGTTCCACAATTGATGCACATGTTGTGCTTAATCCGGATTGGAGGAACCTGGAGCCTTGTAGTTAGAGAACTGAATTCAGATTGAGCTTCCTTGCAGCTGCGTTATAGTTAGCATGTAGTAGTCTATGTGGGCCTTTGTAGCCCTAGATACACATGTTCTACAATTTATGCACATCTTGTTCTTGAAGTTTAGGTGAATATTAGTTAGGTAGTCATCATGTAACTTAATCCGTGGACAAGTTAACCTATTGGGATCGTGAGCATTTTAAGACTTTTTTGCTATGATCTGTCCAAGTTGTAGATGATAACTGAAATGGTCTAATGTTCTTTGAGTCATTTTTTCGGAGTGTCATCTTTCTTCGAGTTAAATAATTTCGGGGGTTAGTTTAAAAAAACTAATCTGGGGGGGGGTTGAAAAGGGATGTCAACTTTCTTAGTTATCTGATTTTGAGGTTTTGACAAGGGATGCTACGCAGTCGACCTCCGTATGATAATGGATGCACTCTCATGATTGATCAATCCTTTATCCTCCAATATTTCAAAAAGAAAAATTGCATTTTGCTGGACAAATATAAAAAAATCGGATCAAAAGGACTTCGTCCATACAACAATGAATGATTCTCACGCCATCCACTTAGGCCAGTCTCAATGGCAAGCTGAGACATCACATAAGATAAAAGAGACGTCACATAAGCTAAAATGATCATATGACAAAGTAATTAAGATGAAAGTGATGAAATGATGTTTCATAGGTATAAAACTCTAATAAAACTCTCATTGATGACATATCCTAACATATTTTGACCAATTTAAATACAACAGCTATATGTTAATCTAATGCTACAACTTGTCTATGAAATCGTGAGATGAACTGTGTATTGAGGCCGTTCTCAGTGGATTTGGTATTTATTAGGTGACATGCGACACTCTTTGTAAGTGCCACTATGCATTAAGACTGGCCGTACATAACATTGCCATCCTCTGCGGTAAAATTTCTTTATGTCCTAGACAATCTCTACGATGCCAATAGAACTAGCGCACATTCATGAAATACTAATGAAGTCTTATTCGTTCCATCTGATTGAAATTGAAGGAGGCTTAAGAATTATTCTAGGTCAGGAATCAATGATCGCTTGTTTCCATTCCGGATAAGAGGTGGATAATCAATCCGGATCACAAGCTGTAGGAAATGGCCGAAATGGATCCTATCCTATTTCGTTCTGGACCTGATGGTACAAGATTTTTTCCACGAGTGATTTCATTCCGGGCCAATTCGTTCCCTCAACGCGGAATGGACCTCATTCTGACCCATTTTGGTGGAAACGAACAAGTCCGAAGTAAGTATATGCAAAATGGCCCCTAGGTGTTATTAGTCATGTCCAAACGGGCTACCTGGTAGGTATGGCCCACGCACGAAATGGCCTGACCCATTTAAATTCGGACTAGCACGGCACGTAATTCATTTCGGGCCATGCCGTGCAGGTCCATGTGTCTGGGTCACCGTCCACGGCACGTACGAATTGAGACAGTCGTGTCGGGTCGGTCCGTCAAGCACGGCAGCTCACAAGAGCACATCAGCTCAATAACGTAAAGACGGCAAAAATGTGAGGAAAATATGCGTGAGATAGGCTTCAAACATGGAACCTCATTCCTAGAAGCGTGAAGTCTTACCACCACGCCAGATTTATTATATATTGTGCATAAGGATTTTAAATCTATTTATTATTAATAAACTATTACTGGGTCATCTCATAAACGGATCGTGGCATGCCGCCCGTCGAGCCGACGTCTCGGGCCGAGCACGGCACGAGGCCTTGTGCCGGGCCGGCTGGCCTGGCACGAAATTATTTCAGACCATTCTAGACTCGTGTCGGGCCTTTTTGCGTGCTTTGGGCAGCCCATGAAGCCCAGCCCGTTTGGACAGCAGTAGGTGTTACTAGAATTCGATCTTCTTTATTCTGACTTATCGATTCTTAGTCAATTTCAGCATACATAGTTTTTGGTCTTCCATATAGTACCTATTTCTAAAAGTATAGTTATCCTTTTCGAAGAAAATTATGAACCAGAAAGTTCTTGAACTAAAAAAGACAACACGACAGGGGAAGTCTATGTCCCTCTTCCTGAGGTGACGGGCGGAACCCTAGCCACCAACCCCGTTGTTCCCGGTCTTCCCTCGCCTCCTCCCATGCCCTACTGCCGCTCGAGCGTGCTGCGAGCCTAAGCTGCGCAGCCGCGAGGAAGGCGGCGGTTGGGCATCATTTCTCTACCACTACCCCCACCCCCACCCCCACCTCTCCCCCTCCGCCCCCCCCAATGGCAGCGACGAGCCTAGTTTCATTGGATCGGGGGCCTAGATGCCCGAATCTGCCACGACGCCGGCGCCATGGCGGTGGCGTGTTGGGCGACGTGGCAGCGTGCGATGGGCGATGCGGCGTCGGCGGAAGCGTGCTGGGTGATTGGCGACCACACGGCGCCGGCATGCGTGCTGGATGACGTGGCACCGGTGAAGGCGTGCGGGGCGACGGCTCGGCTCGATGTGGTGCTGGTGACGATGCGCTAGGCGATGCGTCATGGTGGCAGCGCGCTACGATGTGGCACCGGTGGAGGCGCGTTGGGCAACGACGCGGCGCTGGTGACAACGTGTTGGGCGACGCTGCGTCGGCACCGGCGTGCCATGCGACGGCACCTCGCCTGTTCCCGTCGTCGCTGTTGTCAACTCCTCCGGGAGCGACTCTCACGGCAGCAGACCAGGGAGTTGATGAAGCTGCGGACGATGGCGGGCCCGCCGTCACGCTGTATGTGTGGTAGTGCGCTGTGAGGCGGCACACGTCGAGCGGTTATTGGCCATCTTCGGTTTTCATGAGCGTAAGTCCCGATCCGGCTTGCCGGACTAGGTGACATCTAAGCATCATGACCTTCTTGAAGGCGTCAACCTGAGGCAACTCCTATTCTTAGCGGTGTCCATGTCGTGTGTGTTTCCGTGCGTGTGTCCGTGTGGGTGTGTTGTGTTCATGTGTGGGTGAGTGTGTTGTGTGTATGTTACGTTGTATGTTTGTCGGACCGCCACAGGTTTTTATCTCGTTTTCAATATAATGAAACGTAACTTTTCTGCATTTTCGAGAGAAAATATTGTGAAGCAGGGCATAGCCCTAAAATTAGAAAAATAAAATTGAGCAGGTATCGGTCGGTGGTTTACGAACTGTTTTCATCCGTACCAAAAATCCAATCGATGTGGATTATGCGGTCACGCTCACGCAAAACACAGAGGGCACTCCGTATCAGAACATTTCTAAGCAGAACGTACGCGGCCAGAAGCAAAGCAAATCCACGTGGCAGCTCAAGTCACTGCAGTCTCACAGCTCATGCACTGTGCACCTACTACCTCATAAGAGCAAGTATTATAGCTGGCTCAAAGCGGGTGAAATCTTACGTGGCATTGGGAGAAAACTAGAGAGAGAAGAGAACGGGCGATCCGCGAAGCGCCGGCACTCGGGCGGGCGAAAAGCAGTCATTGGTCTGCTGCCACCAATCAACCAATCAATCCCTTTCACGCATTGAAAAGCAGCGGATCCCACCACCACTGCTCAGCGCGAGTCGCCCGCGGGCGAGCGAAACTATTAGCCTTGCTCTAATGTAAGCATTCCTATAATTTCGAGATAAGAATAGTCAAGGTGAGAAAAGT
Organism: Chloris gayana; assembly: GCA_031894775.1. Classification (NCBI taxonomy): domain Eukaryota; kingdom Viridiplantae; phylum Streptophyta; class Magnoliopsida; order Poales; family Poaceae; genus Chloris; species Chloris gayana. The sequence continues at coordinate 55,728 of JAUNZO010001027.1, read as the reverse complement.
CATATATATCCCCTTATTTTATATTACCTCATCAATTCATCACCCACCCACTAACCCATCAAATTTTGTCTTATTCCTAGTAATACATTTAAAGGCCTCAAATACTTACATTGTGGAATGAAGGAAGTACTGATGTACAACACCGGGCAGCGAAATGGAGCGCGCTGCACGCCTCGGTAAATAAAGTTGACAGCTCGCCAGCGCCTCAGTAAATAAAGTTGATAGCTCGCCCGTTGTGAAATCACTGGGGTGCCAAATGCAATGAACATCTGCAGAGAACGAGTCCAGAAGTAGAGCGTCTGGTCCAGGTGGCAGTCCAGGTCACTTTGATTGATCACCGATGTGCAACATGCCAATATATAATTACTACGTGTCCGTCCACTGGTAAGCCAGCCTACAACCGGCCAGTGAAGTCAAACGCGGTCTGCACGCCCGACCAAGGTCGTGTTCTCCGCGAGGCGTGAGCTCTGTAGATAAAGATAGCAACTTTGCCATTCCCCATCGTGAAATCACCTGCCAAATGAAATGAACATCACCGTGACCAGGTCCTCGCCGGTGCTCGTCGGCCCGTCCACCCCTCCGCCGCCGGCGTCGCCGCGGCACATCGGCCTCTCGTCCTTCGACAAGGCCCTCGCCTTCTTCCCCGTGACCTCGTTCCACGTCTTCGACCACGGCGTCCCCGACCCCGCCGAGACCGTGCGGCGCGCCATGGCCCGCGCCCTCGTCCACTACTTCCCCGTCGCCGGCCGCCTCGTCGTCGCCGGCGGCGATGACCTCAGCATCGCGTGCACCGGCGAGGGCGTGGCCTTCGCCGCCGCGAAGGCCGACTGCTCCCTGGCCGACGTCAAGCTCCTCGACCCACCCTTCGGCAACAACAGGTCGCTGATGAGGGACCTCTCCTTCGCCGGCGGCGGCGGCGAGGGGTTCCGGGCGTCGGACCCGCTGCTGCTGGTGCAGGTGACGGAGTTCGCCTGCGGCGGGTTCGTGCTCGCGGTGACGCGCAACCACGCCGTCGCCGACGGCACGGGGTTCGCGCAGTTCCTCCGCGCCGCCGGCGAGCTCGCGCGCGGCGCGCCACGCCCGTCCGTCCTCCCCGTCGCCTGCGGCGACGCCGCCCTCCCGGCGCTGCCGCCGGCCGTCGCCGCCATGGAGGGGGCGCTGCTCACGCTCGCGCCGCGGGACTTCGCCTACCTCGACATCACCGTCCCCTTCGGCTGCATCAACCGCGTCAAGTCCGAGTTCGCCGCCGCCGGAGGCGACGAGGAGGGCGGCAAGTGCACGGTCTTCGAGGCCGTCGTGGCCGTGCTCTGGCGCTGCCGCACGCGCGCCGTCATGGCTGACGCTGACGCCCCGGCCCCGCTCGTCTTCGCGGCCAGCGTGCGCGAGCTGGTGGGGGCCCAGCGCGGGTACTACGGCAACTGCATCACCTCGGCGTTGGCCGTCCCCACCAGCGGCGAGGTGGCCCACGGCAGCGTCGTCGACGTGGTCAAGATGATCAAGCGCGCGAAGCGGCGGATGCTGCGCCAGTTCAGGTTCAATAAGCAGCAGAAGGACGCCGGCGAAGACGAGGAAGAAGGAAATGGTCATCATCAGGACCTGCTGCTGCAGGACGACGAGGTGATGTTCGGGTACAACGCGCTGGACGTGACGAGCTGGCGCAACCTGGGCGCCGACGCGGTGGACTTCGGCGGCGGGAGGCCGGCGAGGGTGATGTGCCGCTTCGACCGGATGCCGGTGCCCTACTGCGTGGCGTGCCCGCCGTGCAAGGGCAAGGACGGGGCCAACGTATTGGCGCGGTGCGTCAGGGAGGAACACGTGGACGCCTTCCTGATCGAGTTGGCAAAGTTTATTTACGAGTAATGACGTCTCGCTTGGTGAGTGCTAGCAGTAGGCTTTTTGTCCATGTCGTTGCTGCGTCACGAGACCATGGACTTTTGATGCGCTACTGTTAAAAAACTGGTCTTCTTATCTCCTACTACACTAATCAAGAGTGTAAAAGGAGATCGGACAAACTAGAGTCAGCAGAATTATATTGGGAAAAACTCAAATGTCAAGCCGCTCTCAATCAAGAAACCAAAGTCATGATGTGATTTTGCAATCCGAGATAGTGATGAGTCCGGAGCAGGTCGTTTGATTCTCCAAGTGGGTGATCACAAAGCCGGCCGCGATTGACTTGGGGCATAGAAGAAAATGTAGGAATGGTGGAGCAGAAGTCTTTCAAATCATGTCAGTTACCTCCCTCAACTCTTGGGCTTGTTCGGTTTTCATCATTTAATTACAAAATCGGATAGGATGATCCCATCAACTCTTGATTCCGTTCGTTTTTTCTCCCTCAGTGGTTTTCACGGTGGTTTTGATTGACGCGGTATGTGCCCCCTCCCCTTCTCTCCCCTGGCTGCAGCATCGCCTCCGGTCCTGTCGACACGCAACAAGCCGCCTAGTCACGTCGGCGCAACATGCCGCCAGCCTCACCACATAGGCCCGGCGGAGCTCCACCTTTGCCATGTGTGTTGCGCGACCAGGTCCTCAGCTCCTCGCAGATTGGGGGAGGAGGCTAGATTGGAGCAGGATTGGGTGGTGGATGTTGGAGCTTCTCCTCGACGACGTGGTCGATGGCGCGACGAACCAGAGCATAGAGCAGCAGTAGGAGGAGGAGGAGGAGGGCGACGGACACGGAAACAGCGACACAACACCCGCCGAGGATGGGGTCGACGTGAGGTCGGAGACACGAAAGAGACAAGCAGAGGTCGGACCGCCGCGACCCGCCCGGTCACGCTCTCGCCTACGTCACCTCCGTGCCCGGCCAGGCTTGATCCCATCCGCGTCTGCCCATGACGTGCCCGACGCGGCTAGATCCTACCCACACCTACGGCGTGGAGGCCTGAGGAGGCATGCACATCCAGGGGTAGGAGGCGGCGAGGCTCGCGACGTCTTGTGCACCGACATGACCGGAGGTGGCGCGCGCAGCCAAGGGAGAGAGAGGAGGGAGGGAGATGGAAAAAAATGTGACAACCGAACAGAATCAGGAGATGAGGGAGGAAATTCCGGTTTTATAATTGAAGTATAAAATCCGAACAAGCGCGAGAGTTGAGGTAAATAGGACTGCTTAAACGGTCCCCGGGACACAAGGTTCTCAAACCATTTGCCCAGCCGACAAGGCCCATATCGATGATACATGACCCGATCTCGCAGGTCGCAGCACCTCGTACCCCTTTTCTGAATATTGTACGGTTCTCAAAGGCAACAGGACATCTAGCGACAATCCACTATCCGTCTTAAGCACTGATGACACGATGCGCCAGTAGTGGTGCATGAACAGCGTGATGTCACAAATGCGGTGTGAAATGACGATACATTAAAATAAGGTGTTGGAAGGCAACATTGTCAAAAGCCAACCATAAGTGTTGCCCACTTATTTACGTGAAGTTTTGGCACAAATAATGTCACAACTGAAGCGACAAAAGCATACATCGTTTCCTAATAACTATTTAGCATTGCACAAGCTTGGTACAAATTTAACAAACAGCACTTCCTGCAAGCAAATAACTTTAGAAAAGGCTGCAGCTCTTTACATGTTTACTAATAGCGAAAACTCTTTACATTCGGGTGGGGTGGGGCATGAATCTGGTAGTTCATTCACGTAGGTGTAGAATAATTTAGCTGATAGATTTGATGGAGCTTGACCTAAAGAACAGTGCACAAGAGAATTAGTTTTGAGCTGTCCACCTAATGTACATATAAAAAACAAAGTTTGAATGCACGGAATAGATTAGTCATCAATCGGACCTGCTTATCTTATCAGATGGATCAGTGTTGTCCAGTAGTGACTCAATAGCGCCCTTGTCAAAATTCCCTGACTCTATGGCCAGTTGCAAACCCTGGAATGTAATTCGATTATACAAAAGTCAGCCTACTTCTTTCAGCAAGTTAACTAAAGGCTACTGTCTCAAAAAAAAAAAAAAAAACACAACTCACCTGTATCAATTTTTGACCACCGAAAGGCTTCCGTGTCACTTTTGGGCCTTCCTGTAGCAATTAAACAATGAATGTTAAGTAGGCCAGACAAACAGCCTAGGAGCATGCAACACTAATGTGAATACACATAGGTACCAGGCGTTCTGGCAGTTTTCCACCATTTTGCTCTATGAATTGGCATAGGTACATCACACCAGCACATGAGAAGTCCTGTACAAGGCAGTGTACTTTGGTTAATATAACAAAAAAAATAGTACACCAAACTTAAACAATTATCCGAATGGCACTGCAGCCGTTTTTACCCAAAGCATGCAACAAGATCAAATTTTTTAATAATTCCGCGTGAAAATTAGGACAGCTCTAACAGCTCTAATAAGATATTTATTACACGCTAAATTGGAGGGCCAATATTCATGTACCCTCCAAACATATTATTGGACTACTTTTTAAAAGATGGCAAGCTGGATTGAAATAATAACTCTGAATGAGAGAAGACCTACCTGTTTGGCTTCCATTGAGTCAATTTTTCCATCCTGCACAAGTACGAGGGGTTAATACAAGTCAGAAAATGATTAGATGAGGTTACTTGTGTATTTTGTATACACTTACCAGACCCCAGACCAAGTCTTTGATGTTTTTGATTTCAGAACCAATATTCTCAAGCTTCAGTCGAGCATCAGTAACCTGAATAGCAAAGTATTTGAAAATTATAAGAACAATGCACACTTACAGAGGATAATAGATTAGTTTAGTATAACAAAATTAAGGGTAAACAAACTGCAATGTATAATAAGTTGTGTTAAAGGAAAAGTACATCGTCTCTTATTTGTCCAGATAGAGCCTTTTGCTGATCCAATTTGTCATCCAACTTTTCAATGCGCTGTGTCAAATGTCTTTTAGCAGCCTGCATAGAAAACAAAGGTTAGAAATATACAGGTTGTCTTAATGATGAAAACATGTGGCAGAAAGACAGCCCGTAACTTCCAAAAACCAAAGATAGCAACACAACTGACAGATTGTTGGCACAAATGGATAGTGAGGGAATACTTACAGCAAGAGAGCTTTGCACTTGCTCCAAGTGCTTCGTCATACTTGAAACAGCATTCGCCATGTTGCGCTTAGTGACATACATTAGATCAGAGAACGAGATGCCCTGGATCACAATAAAAGTTAATAATTCTTTTCAACAATACAATTAATGAATAACTGGTAATGGAAGAGTGATTCAAGAAGTAAAAGCTACTGTCTTATGAAGAAAAGGAACATGAACCACACCTAAATTAGCTTTAGGAACAATTTTGGCAGTTTAGATACTGCTAGTATAAAATAAAAGAAATTATACAATATACAGGAAACATACTTTCCACCACATGTAACCATAACCCAGTGCTCCCACAGTTGCTACAGGTATTATCAGGCCTGATAGTCCTGCAAGATGAATAAAAAATATATTATCAGGTTTATCACCAAACATATAATATGATGAAAACAATCAGAACTTTATTTTTTCAGCTTGATCCCTTTTACAAGCCGTTCATAGCTAGCAAGACAAACCTGCTTGTCCAGAACCTCCATTAACAACAGTTACTGAACGCGAAGAAGACATTTGTCGGACCTCCATGGCTAGGCGACGAATCTATCAGGATTGCAATTCACTTTCATGTGAGAATACTATCATGCATGCATTAAGGATAAATGAAATCTGCGTTGTAACAAGTCAAAAGGCAGGCAAGTGTATATTAAAGAATTTGTCTAGGAAATACAGCAACCACATGCAAGATATCGAAATTTGTCTAAGGAATTAGTGCAAAGCCAACACAGTTTCAACAGTGCTAAGAGTTCTGAATTCCACAACCAACACAAACAATAACCAGTAGCAGAATAATTGTCCTAATTATGTTCCTTCAACAATGTTTTTCTGTTGTAGAACTTGCTTTATGATATCTCCATGAAAAAAAAATCAAGTGCACTTGAAGTTTTCAACAAAACTGGATGATTGCATAAGAAAGAGTTCACTGCACAAGAAAACATGCGGGAGGCAATGATAAAACATTCACTGCAGTGTTGTACACTACAACAAACATTAGACGAGTTCAGATAAAAGGATTTGTCTCTCGTAGTTATATATTGGGGACAACCATGTGTGTGAAGAAGAACCATATTAAAAGGAAAGCATGTATGTGATGTAGTGGACCAACATGAAGAACCAGATCTTGTTTTGGTATTAGTTATATAATTATTCACTACAAAGAGCTTAGCAAACATTATGACCCTGTTTGGATGTTACTGTTTCCAAAAAAGAGTATACAGAGACTATGGTTTTAAAAACTACAAGCGTGCAATAAAACAGTTCAGAAAAATAAACATTGAACAAGAAAGAATCCAATGAATGAAAAAACATTGAAATTAATCCCTTCTTTTCAAAGACATGCATGTGCTTGAGAACAAACAATATTAAAAGAAAGGTGCAGTTGAGGACCATCATGGAGAACTGCGAGCTATATTTTAATATTAGTGCAAAATGTTATATGTGTACAAAGAATTTAGCAAATATAAACTCCAACTCTTTGTAATACCAAAAGAAGTTACACAAGAATACCCCACCATCTTAGCTAAGAAATGTTTGGTCACTTTTACAAATATAACATATGGAAACATGTAGTCCACCACTATGCAAAAAGAAGAACTAACATCAGAACACACAATAATCTCAGCAAAGCAATGTCTGGTCAGTATTAGGGATCTAGCACATTTATTCTCTAGTGACGTTTCCCGTCTAGAAAATTAGAAGACACTATTAGGGATATTATTATTACTACAGGAAACGAATAAACCAATAGCATTCAATGCATTCCATGTTTTCTACTTCTGAAATTGGTCGTTCACAGAGACAAAATCATTCATGGGTTACTGAAACGGAATCATTCATAGGTAACAATAGGCGCGAGTGAATATTCGCAAATAAAAATCCTAGCTAAAGCTAACTACGGCCACATCTCAACCCACGGCCAACATAAGAAACCAAACTAATCATCGGAAGAGCAGGGAGACCACACAAACCTGCGTGGCAAGCGCTTCGTCGGCGTTGGATTCCCCTTCACCGCCGCCTTTCCCTTTGTTCCCCTTGTCCAGTACCTCCTGCAAATCCACACAGCACAAATCAGAAACCCAACCATGTCAATAGCACGCTCCCGGGATCAGGACGCCGGATCACGAGCGAGCTTCAAGGTGGGAGAGCGTCGCCCGGCGAGAAGATGCAACGCACCTGAATCTCGCCGATGATCTCGGCGAGGCGGCCATTGCGGAGGACGATGGAGCCGGTCACGCCAGCGCCGACGAGAACGACGACGCGGGTGAGGCCCATGCCCGCCTGCACCAACGCCATGGCTGCGGGCGGGCCGCGTGCGAGGAGAAGGAAGCCGCGGAGGAAACCCTAGCGAGGCAGAGGCGGGCGAGGTGCGGAGTGCGGCGGGGGTAGGGGGTTGAGCTGGTTTGGAGGAGAGCGATGCGATGAGAGAGAAAAGAGCAGGCCGGGTAGAGGTGGGGCCTATATGGCGGCGGAAGGTAACTCGGTCGGCACGGGCTGCGGGGTTAAAACGAACACCGCACGCTGCACGTATTTGATTTTGAGATGATAGCGTCAATTAGTATATATTTCGAGGAGACCTTTTCCTCGACGATAAATCTCTAATTATATCATAGGAGAATTTGATTTGCATTATTGAGTTCTCCTCTCTCACGAGCCTAATAAAGTACTACTTGTGTCTCATTGAAAGTGTTTTTTTTATTTTTAGAAAATCAGCTTTGATCATTCATTTTTTATAAATAATGCAAATCTTATTTGTTATTGTACAATTTATTTCATTATTGAGGATACTTTAGTGATAATATCTTTGTTTTAATATTTATATTATAATTTTGAATAGGACAAATGGTCAAAGTTGATTTATAAAAGTTAAAAATGAAACTTTCAATGGAATGGAGAAAGAATAAACTATATGTTCTACTATATATGTAGAAAATAATACTTTTACAAATTAGATATAACATAGATCTAGATACTTATATACAAGTATGAGTACTCAGCTATATGAACACATGCACACACACTATCTCTATATAGGTCAAGAAGTTACCACAATGTATCTTGTGTTGATAGGGATATTACCTACTATTAAAAGAATTATTCATAAATATAACACATCTATAAAATCTGAAATTTAAACCCCATGGATTGATTCCACTCAAAAATAGTGAATCCTATATGTTTTACTATGTGTGCAGAAATAATATGTGAAACCTATTTTTTATATCAAATCATAAAAGTTTCAAAAAAGAAAAAGCATGCTTAGGATCTTACTTATTGTTTAAAGAGTGGTTACATACTAGTTTCATTTCTTAAAAGTTAACACTAATTAAGGGCCTATTCGGTGTGGCCAAAGTACGAAATCAGATGATCAGTATGGTAAAAGACACGTCCGGTTACGGTTGGTCCGAAATGAAATAGAATTCATTTTATTCATTTCGTACAACTTATAGCTGGATTGATTTTCCATCACTCTTGAGGTTCGGACTGAAACAAATGGTTCACTTATTCCTAGCCCATAACTATTCTTGACCTATTTTAATCCTCTCAAACTGAACAGGGCCTAAGAGATGTTAAATTGACAAAACCCAAAACACGAGTATTTGAAAAGGAAAAGGGGATGAATGTGGTATAATTTATCTTACAATATGAATTTTCCTGAATCAAGTTGATTTTTGATTTTCCTTTTTGCTGATCTCGATCGCCAGCTCATCTACATAGTCCACGTTTCCTTGAAAGATCAAAAGAACGAGGATGTTTTTTAGAGTAAAAGAAGCTACCACCGAGTATTATATTTGGGCTGCCATTATATTTTCCCTAAGCCCGCGGCAAGAAAACAAAGCAGATACAAATGCTTTCTTAATTGTGTGTATTCTCTCATGTATTACATGGCAGAATGGATTGTCGACCAATGAATCGATGACTTTGACCACACGTAGAGGTACGAGGAATGGGCACCTTTTCCAAAGAGCCGGACAGGCAGCACAAATTGCCAAGAGTTTAGTCTGTTCCTCCGAGAACACAACTAAATAAAGGTTAAGTGTTGGTCTAAAAAAAAAGGTTAAGTGCTAGAGATTATGTTTAAAAAATATAAATAATGCTGTTAGTCCAGAATTATAATTAAAAACTGAATATCAAAGGGCTGCTAGTTTCTACCACTATCATTTTTCCTTATCTAGTTGTGAATTTACTCTTAATCTGATTTTTTTATCATAGATTTTCGTGATTCCTATGGGTTTCATCTCTAGTTTACTCTAACTTGTTTGGGATAAAAGGCTTTATTGTTGTTTGTATCATAGCTTTTTGAACTTTCTATCACGACTATGTCGGCAGCAGTTTGATGAAGTCAAGGGTGCATTTTGCACAGTTTATTAAAGTACTTATAAAAGTGCTTATGGATAAGCACTTTAGTGTCAAACAAGAAAAAACACTTATGGGATATAATAAGTATCTATAAACACTTTGTAACTTTGTACTAGCATAAACACTTTGGATAAAGTAACAAAAGGTAGTTTATTCTGCTTATGATTCTCAATAAGTATATGTATAATCAGTTTTGCCAAATAGTGTCAAACTTCTTATGCTATACTGTATATAAGTAAGAATAAGTAGTTTTGATATATACACTCACTTCACAAGAAGAATACCAAGTTTTCCTAGCCACGGTGCCACACACGTATTGTTGCCTCTCAACAAAGGGTTAGGTTGGAAGAATTGAGCGGTATGAGCGAGTCACAAGGTGGAGTCAGGTTTGGGGAGATGAACGTATCAGGTCAGGGGTATTTTGGTCTCTCTCATATTTTCTTTTTCTAAAAACACCTGGTAAAAGATACCTCCAGTAAAAAAACTTGTGGTTTTCCCTCAAAAAAAACTTGTATAAAATCACAAATTTGGAGTTACAATCACAATTGACTCTCAAATAATCAATGGTAGAATCACAATTTCCCCAATAATCAATATGTTATGTTGAAATAATTCTTTATATATATCCTACTCATAATTGACAAAAGAGAACTGACATGATCATTGTAAAACTGTATAAATGAATATGGGTTAATTGTAAAATAGCACTTCTAAGGAGTGGCTATTCTAGAGTATCTCTCCTAAAGAGTGACTCTCCAAAATAGCACCTTTGACTGCAGTTTTCATACCACACATGGCCTTACATGTTTCTTTATTTTTATTTTCCTCCCAAAACCAATTCGAAATTGCCCCTGCATCTACTGAAATTGATCGACTCGTGTTTTTGTTTGTTTCTCAACCAATTTGGAGGAGTGGTGGCTCCGAACGTGCTAGGCGAGCAGGCGAGCGCGTGGCTGACTGTTGTGCACGGGTGCTCGCCATGGATTCCACGGCTCCCAGCAGCGAGGAGGCAAGGGCAAAAGCGTCCTTTCTAAATTAGTTTTGGGGAGGAAAATAAAAAGGAAACAGGTAATGCTAGCGTGTTGTGAAAACTGCAATCAAGGGTGCTATTTTGGAGAGTCACTCCTTAAGAGTGCTATTCTGAAGTAGCCACTCCTTAGAAGTGCTATTTTGACAATTAACCCAATGAATATCACTCACAATCCCGGTCCACGTTTACCTCTGTATTATAAAAGAGGAGACAAATGTTCGGTGCAAAGGAGCCAATAATTCATTGATCATACCCCCAAAAACACTGATAACGGAAGAATTCTATGGTATTCCAGAGCAACACATTTTCGAGGTGTTGCCAGGATAAGGGATTTGGTAATTTGAGGCCCTATTTACATCGATAGCTAAGCGATTCCGTCGGTCAGCTGTGGAAATGTGAAACCTTCACTCGGACCCACCGCCTGAGCCCGGAGCACCTGCACTGCGGTAGGCGGCGGACTCTTCGGCGTAGCGCTGCTTGTCGGCTTGGGACTGCTCCACATATGGTTGTTTGTCCTCAGCTGCAAAATTTGGATGAGGGGCAACGATTAAAAACAGATGTTACCCACTACTCCTTCTACCATGTTTGTTTCTGTAAACACAAGGATGTAGACTATTACCAGTCATCGTTTTCCACTTCTCCCCGAGCTTCTTTGCGATTTCTGTGGTAGACAGTTCAGGATTGCTGTTCTTTACGTTCTGCATTAGAATATAAATTTCATTAAACATAACCAAATAAACTCGGATATAACTATTCAGATGTTTGAACCAACCTAGAACATAGAAAGAATTCCAGAGCTAAATAAAATCAAAACGATAGGAAATGAAACATGAACTTGATAGCTTAAAAAATGAACTAGGAAGTTTCTCAGTGTACCAAAATTTAGTCATGTAAAAAAATATGACATTTTCAAATTCAGGTTAGAAGTAACTTACAGCTCGTTCTGCCTTTGAGAAGTACATGAATGGAGCTATCGCTCTTTTAGGGGCATTCGGATCTTTCTTCTTCTTTGGCTTCCTTTTCTCAGATCCTTCATCAGCCCCAGCCTTGCGCATCCTCTTCACAGGTGGCGGCTTTGAGCTACTAGCTTCCTTTTTGGAAGATTTCTGGAATACACGGCTAATTAGCACATCGTATTTACTACAGAGTTCTGGTCCAAAATGGAAGTGTTATAAAGATTTATCACCTCCTTTTCTCCTCCACTCATACTAGCATCAGAGCCTTCCTCATCAGAATCATCAGTAGGAGATCCACTATCATCCTTCTCTGCTACAAAATCTTCATCCTAATGTTGTGAAACAAATCACATAAAATGTATGGGCAAATGTTTAATCCAGTCCTTGAAAAGCTTCACATATAAGATCAAAATAAATAGAGGAATACCTCTTCATCACTTTCATCATTGCCAGCCTGATTTTTAATTCGCTCCAGATGTGGATCAACAGAATCATCGTCAGTACTCTGAAGAACTGCTGTAACACCACCAGTGCTACCTTGGCCATCCCCGAGATTCATTATTTTCAAATGCCTACCACTTTCAAAATATTAAAAAAAAATCTTATCAGTTCCATATAATTAAGGCAGCAGGTATACTTAGAATAAAAACCCAAAAAAGGGATAATACCTCATGAAGTTGAATAGGTTATGATATTCATTCCTTTGTATGTTTCTAAATAGATGTTCTTGATCATTTTTCAGCTTTACCAAGAGGTCAAAATAGTGAGAAGACATACTAGCACCGCCAGCACCGTGACGCTCAAATTCAACATATTCAATCTACAGTAAATAAAAAGACATAGGAGATTAAACAAATAAATATTGGCAAGAAGCTAGCATTCACCATGGTAAAATTTCATTTTTTTTTAAAAAAAAGAACAGACCTCCTCATGCAGGATGAGTGTAGGCGGTTTTGGCAAAAAGAAGAAGCCCTTTTCAAGTGGATAAAGCAATCCATCTTCAGCTTTAAGTGATGATTTGACTGCATATCCATCCTGACAACTGCGGAATGTACTTGGCCTTGTCACTTTAGCACCCGAAAGGCCTTTAAGGACGATGGAAAATATCTCATGTATTAGACCCTACAAATTAAACACACAATTCCTTAGAGCTAATTAGTGAAGTAAACACTGATCAAATATACCAGAAAAAATGTTTGTAAAGAACAAATTATGAAGACATAAGGTTCCAGGATCGGCAACATAATATGATGCGGGAGGGTGGGAACTGATGAAAATAACATAGGATCTAGACAACGCTTTTATTTCATTACACACTTCAATACACGAAGTAAATCATTACACACTTTCAAGTACGTCTAGGGAACTTCACATAATGTCATCAAACAGAAACTATCCCATGTAATCCTGTGAATAAACATTTTTGCACAGAAATTGAATACTGACAAATCATAAGGAAATCAGTCAAAAGTAAAATGAACAGAAACTAGGACCCGTTTTCCAGATGATGAATGTTAAATAGATGCAAGCACAGATAATTCATTGAAAGTGGAAAAGACATATCACCCTGTAAGAACTCTGAAGATCTCTGCCCTTGTACTTCTCAGCTAAAACCTCCTCACTTAATGTCAGGTCCCTTGAAACTACAGTCTCTGTCTCAAACTGATCACAGACAAGTAGATAGTATTTATCAAAGGATGTCAGATCGAAATTTTATCCCAGTTAATGTGAAAAATGAATAGTTGTACAACACCTGAATAACAATGTGTGGGTATAATGTTTGTCCTTTTCGAATTGGTGGATCAAGTGTGATAACCACAAAGGTATGAGGGTTTGACGACTGCATAGGTGTAAAAGCAAGGGATGAAACCAACGTAGGTATTAGTCAAAAGTAAGCATAATAAAAATCACATGAAGACAGACATGAAAGAAATATAACCTTTGGCAAAACAAAAAGGCGAAGAATACTGCTATACTGGATTTTAAAATCATTAGCTTGCCCTTGGAGCCGCAAAAATGATGTGTGAAGCTCAATCCTGAATCTACCTCTGTAACAAAATAAACAAGCAATTGACTAACGTTTAGTATGTATATTAAACAAGATCTTCAATTAAGTGAAGCCCTGCTCCTTAGTAATAAGAATTTTGATTTCCACCTTGGTGTGAGGATTGCAATCCCATCAAATGAAACAACTGCTGTCTCTGATGAGCCGTCAGCATCAGCAAGAGCTGAGATCTCCTGCCATAACACCTGAAAAAAGGAGATTCTATAATTGCAGATATATGTGTATTCTTCCTAGTGTGCATATCACGCAAACTCACATGAGCCGGCGTACGGTGCTCATCTCCAACAAATTGAGTATTTGTAGTTGGTACATGAAAACTTAAATCCATCAGCGAATCTTTCTGCAGTCAAAATGAGGGAGCACGGAGTTTCATTCATATGTAACAGCAACAATAATCAATAAATAACAAAGAATAAAAATGGACTATATCAACCACAAGTCTGGATTTCTTATACACAGTATGCATCAATGTCTGTAAGCATGACAAACAACTTGAAAAGTTATCTAATGGTTATTTTGCTTAACCATTGGACCAGTTTGGCATATATTAGATCTATTGAAATAGCATCTCTGGAAGAATAGTCTTTTGTAAAAGAGTTACAGTGTTGGTACTAAGGTGGTGTTAAACCTAAGAGGGATAGTTTACTTTTAGCTTCATTCCCGGCAACCAGCCACAGTAACACATCCAATCAAACCAACAAAAATCTAGAGAGAAGATGAACGGAAACAAAATCAGGCAAATAACAAACCTCATTAGCCCCAGTAGTATCATCTAAATGGAACTCTAGAAGAACATCTGTCTTCCCTTGCATTTGAGTCTGCGACACATCGGCCAGAGACACTTCAAAGGCTTCCTGCGAACCAACATTAAAGCACAGCATATTCCCTGAAACGGAAAGAATAAGGAAACGAATCAAACAACGCAGAGATGAGCAAAAGTCAATGAAAATACATATAATACCATAGAAATTTTAGCTAACCATTGATTTCAATTCCACCCCAATTATGCCCAGTAACGGAAAGCTGCTTCTCTTCTGGTGTAATTCCCGTGCTCTTTTGTATGAAGCTAGTCAGGCTACTTACATCCTGCAAAAAGAAATGGAATAATTATGAAGTTACAGTATATAAATATTCTTTGAGGAATATTATATGAATACTCCAATTCTTACTTTTCAGCAATTCTTTGTGTTAGTTATACAGAAAGAATGAATAATTTCATAAAAATTAAAGCAATGGAAGAAATGTCACCTGTTCACGAAAGCCAAAGAATCTGTAAAAGAGGCCCTCCTTCGTTGCAACACCAAGCTGATATGATCTAGGGATCTTCATCCATTTTATACTAGTGATATCATCGTTATCAACCTCAATAACCTTTCCTCCACCTTGTTTCTTCCATGCGAGCCCTCCAGAGTAAAGTTTAAACTGTCCAGGGTTCTATAGAAGTGCAAACCATCACAGGACAGAGAATTTCAGTATCACAGTCGTGTAACAATTTGATAACCATAATAAAAAATAAAAACGTCATCAGTTTCGGTTGACTGTATTTCGTCTTCTTCAATGAAAAAAAACAGTGAAATAGATTGGTTCATAGTCCTTCAGAGTATTAACAATCAGACATACGGTGAGAGGGAAATCACAAGGATGGGAAAATAAATCGTACATTATATTTAAGTATGATAGTACCGATAAATTCCTTTAAATAAGAGTAATAATCCTTTGGTGTGGATCAACTCAGAATACAAATTCAGATATTAAACTTGTCTCAGTTATGGAGTCCATGGGTTTATGATTTTATAAAATTGTACAACATTTTGACAATCACACTTAATAGACCATTCGTACCGAATGCAATGATATAAAAATCAGTAAATGAGTATGGAATTCTTTGACAAACCCGAGAGAAAATGTCCAAGAGTTTAACTTCAATATTAAAGATAAGAAAATTCATTCCTAGGAAGGCATCATTCAGTAGTACTCCCTCCCTTACTAAATTGTTGTCGTCATTGACTTTTTCAGTAACGTTTGACCATTCGTCTTATTCAAAAAAGTTTAAGAAATATCATATATTTTGTTGGAATATGATTTATCACTAAAGAAACTTGAAATATAGCATATAACTTTTTGTATTTGAAGAAATTTTTTGAATAAGACGAATGGTCAAACGTTACTGAAAAAAGTCAACTGCGACAACAATTTAGTAAGGAAGTAGTAATTACTTACGAAGCTCAGGAGTCCATTGCATTTGATACAGAGGCCCACATTGTTCCATATTCTATAGGCATACTTAAAACTTATCATGTTCTTCTCAACAAACCCTAACACAGTAAGACGAGATGCCTCTAGAGAAATCAAGGGCCGTAAAGAAAAAAAAACAGTATGCAAAATTCGGGAGTCTAGCTCGCTCGGGAAATTGCCGCCGCAAAATCAAAATGTTCCAAGCAATAAACCCTAACGAAACGAGGCCTCAACTCGCCGTAAAGCACGGCGAGATGTAATCTAGACGGAAAGCGATGAAGGGGAGGGGGACTCACGCCGCCGCCGCGGCCACCGAGGGATATGTTGTTGAAGTGGTGGCCATCTGTCATCTCGCCCGCCGCCGCGCGCACAGCCGCCGATGGCCGCCGCCTCTAGAACCGTCTCGATTTCCCCTCTCTCGTGCGATCTGCGCGCGTCGCCTTGGTAGGGTGCGTGATCAGGGAGCTCCGCGTGGAGGGAGGGTGGCTCTGTTTTTCGGTGCTGGGAGGGGCGCGCGGCGTGTTAATATAGGCGTTGGGGCAGGGGCAGGGGCAGCGGAAGGGCCTCGGCTGAGGTGGGATTGTCAGAGCCGGCCACGTCAAAGATGAGAATGAGAGTTCAGTGGTGGCAAGTAGCAACTACTATCTCCGTCCAGAAATGTAAAAATTTCTTGACTTAGATATTAAGTTTAACTACTGTTTTATTTAAAAATTTTATTAAAATTTTATTTATTTTGTTAGAATTTATTTTATTTTTAGATATATTTTAAATATGTTATATTTATTTTTATATTTATATAAATATTTTGAATAAGATGAATGGTCAAACGAGAAATCAGAAAGACAACAAATCCTTACATTCATGAACGGAGGAAGTAGCAAGGAACAAAGGAAAACATTTGATGAAGACACTCCTAAAAGTATCTAAAAAAAATGCACCGAGTGTCATTGGCATGATAAGAAATTGTACCCCAAGAGCTTCAAGTCCAAACTTAGACACATTATTTTTTAAGGTAAATACTCTTATTAATCTAAGAAGCCACAGGGATTAGAGGGTTTAGGGAGACTTTCCCTAAGAGCATCTCTAACAGTTTCCAATAATTTTACTCCCAAAAGTTGGTTTTAGAGAGTTGTTATATCTATTGGGAGTAAAAAGAAGACATGCACTCCAATCGTTCTCAATAATCATTTTCTAAATAGTTAAACAACCTTTCGGGAGTGAGAATTAGGTGGCTAAATGTAGCAACCTTTAGGCTGTGGGTTGGGAGTTGGTAAATTTAGTAACCTAGTATAGGAAACGGTTGGAGAGTGATTTTTACTAATCACATCCTAAATTTTAATTTAGCAACCTCATTTAGAGAATGATTGGAGATGCTCTAAGTTACAAGTCCATTGCATCTTAACTACTTTAGAAATCTGATCTACCACCCGTAACCCTTCGATGCCACCTTTGGATTGAAGGAAAAACAAAGGAAATTTGGAGGATTGGAATTGTAAAAAAAATTCCTATTTAATCATTTGACTCATAGGAAAAACAAAGTATACTTTCTATAGGAATGGATTCATATGCTTGATTTGGGAGGAAATAAAGCAAGATGTTATACCTCTTTTTTCTTTTCTTTGTTTTCATGTAGAGCAAGAGTAAGCTATATATTCTAATATTTATTTGTTTTTCCTATGAGACTACCAAAGACCTTATCATCTCAATTCCTATGTTTTCAATTCCTATAGAATTTTAAAAGCATACCATCTCAATTCCTACATTTATCATATTCCTATGTTTTTCTATCCTACATTCCAAAAGGGCATCAGGAATATCAAATCAAGACAAATGACAATATAGTCCGAATTGTAAAACACACAAGAGTAACATATGTCCTCGTCGGGGACCCATGGTGTGATCGGTGGAATATGATGTATGACCGCAACGCTGACATTTTCCTTTAGCCTCCTTTGTGCACGCCGCTTAACCTATCGGTGGTCCCCCGATCGCCTCCACGGACTTAGCATTTGAGGTTGAAGAGTTTGAAGCCATAGATCTCGTAGATGCTTTACCGGACTTAAGCGAAATTGGACACATTCCCCATCACCGAATCCGAGGGACTCGGACGATGAACCTTGATGCCATCGGAGCTCAACCCGAACCATGGAGATGATGTGGCCACTCCTGCGATTAGTGGTGATCCAAACCATTATGCTTGTTAACTTGTTTTGACGGCGTGCCGGAGCATAGATGGGACTCCGGTAACCTTGCCAACGAGTAGGAGGTGTACCATCCTCCCCGGATCTTGCGCGCGAAGGTTCGATCCGGAGACCTCGCAAGAATCGGAGAGGCAGGGAGTCCTCGCTCTTCGAGTACCATGGGGGCCCTCCGGGGATCTACCGCCGCGACGCCGAAGTGTCGGCTCCGGTGGTTGGTGGCACAATTGGCACCCCACGGCCTTTAGGCCAACGAGTTGGCAAGGTGGCCGGATAGGTCAAAAACAATGGTGAGGAGGATCCAGGATCCTCCCGGATCGTGCTTCCGGCTTGGAAAGCAACTCCAACGAGGGTGGATGACATGCGTTGTTGGGATTGTGGTGACAGAATGGGTAAGGGTACAACGACCCACACGCGCGAGAACACATCGCCGCCCGGGGACACCAGGTGTCCGGGTGAGGGACGGCAAGTCGCTCCAACAACGTGATGCCGGTTAGTGTGGCGGACGCGATGCCCACCTTGGCCGCCGCCGCTGTCGTCGAAGAAATGCCTCCTCCGCCGCCGTGGCGGCGTGTGATGACATGGCAAGAGGGGTTGGGTGGTGTGGTGATGGTTGGCCAAGAGCCCCAAATTTGGGCTAGACCTCGCCGGATCTTGCGTAGTGGCGATCGGATCCGGCGAGCGTCCGGTCGGCACCGACGCTAACAGGGGAGGCGGAGACAGGAGTGAGGGGTGACGGTGGGGAAATGATTCCTATCATTACTTTATTCGAGCTCTCTCTCCCGGACACGAGCACGAAGACGAGGCCGCCAACAACAAGTAGAAGACCGACAACCATGGCGACTTGGTAGGGAGCGAGAGGAAGGGTCGACATGGGCCCAAGCTCCTGGATTGCGATAGCAACAAGACGAAAAACAAAGAGGAATCTACGAACTAGGCTACTTAGTGGAGGGCTTCCCTCTCCTTTCACCGCCCACGAGCATGCCGGAGGGAAAGGAGGGGCCCGGAAGGAGACACATTATAAAAATAATAAATCATGAAGCAAGAGGAAGAATACACAATATTGCATTTATTCTCTTTCTCCATCAAATATTTGTATCCTCTAAAGTGTGTTGAGTTTGGATTTAAATTTTTGTGCGAATATGTGTCCTCATGTGATTGACACGTTTGTATTATTCTTTCAAAAGGACCGCAAGGGAATAAAGAAAATTGGTTATAAGAGACGGTGAAACACCTTCCCTATATCTTCCTTACTAGTGTATTATCTTATTGTTATGAAACACTTAGTCACTTATTTTCTTTCAAAAAAACTTATCCCCCCCCCCCCCAAAAAAAAAAAAAACTTATATTTTTTCAAAAGGAAAATAATACAACATCGGTGCACTTGTGCACACATCAGATAAATATCTACCCTACAGGGAGTAACCTGATGTATAACTTCTCCCATAGACACGTATCTAATATTCTAACCTACTGGGAGGGAGTATCCTGATGTATCACTTCTTCCATAGTTCCTCGGATCCAAACTCCTTCTTTACATGACCATTTGACTCTGTTTTGGCTGCTAGTATAATGTCATTGATAAAACTTTTATCTGGGAATTCATCCGGCACTAAGCTTCTATATATATCAAATTGCACATCTGCTTCATCTTTCTTGTCTAAAAGTGCATAAACAATGCCCTGAAACAAAATTGACAGTCAGAACAAGCATAAAGGAAATTTAGGACACATCAATCAAATCCAGGTATGATCGATGAGGACCTGGCAAAGATGAGGTCGGAAATCTCGAGGATCCTCATTTATAAAATTTTGTAGTTTCTCCGATGCTGCATCCAACTCGCCCTGTATGCCAACAAAAGTTTCACTTACCCACTAGAAAACCAACATGAATTCAGAAGCCCATGCGATTTTTATTGTGGATATTTGTTACCTTGACAACATGCATTTGTGCAATCAAAAGCTTTATATCACGCTCTTTAGGCACCCTTTTCTCAGAAACGGCAAGGTGCAAAGCATTTTCAAGCATTTCAAAAGCACTAGGGCCTTCAAGTCTCTTATGCATACATAGTGCAAGGCCCTGCAAGACTGACAGGTGTTACTGCAGAAAGGTGAAATGTTTCAATAATATCACATAACAAGGACATAATAACAAAGTTTCTAGAAAATCTCAAGACTAGATTGCTGTTAATAATAAGCGGCGCATTCGAAAGTAAAACAGTTTTGCTGCATTTCTCAACCCATGAAGAAGCCTATGGTAGTTGCATTTTGCTAATTCAGAGAAGAGCCTCTTTATATAGCTATATAATATTTTCCATTATCTCAAAATGAATTATAAAAAGTGATTATCAATGCAAGGCTATGCCACAAACTATCTTTTGGAAAGGGTTGCTGGCACGTGACGATTCTCTCTCCAATCCTACAACTGAAAACAACCAGTAGTAGCCTTCAACTGGTTACCCATTGAATAGTGAAACAAAAATTTTTTTCCTACTTGGGAACTAGAATAGGTATGTGGACATAAAGCATAATTCGAGCCTATGCATCAGATAACTTCTACAAATCTACAATTTTCATGGAACTGTGGCATGGATTTTTTTCCCTCACCATTAATCTAACATTGCAATTGTCTTAGGTAACGGACAGAGTTATGCATGTCTTTGTATGTATGATCAGTGACCACCAAAATAGACAGATCAGTAATCGCAGTATATGCTATTATGATGCTTAACAGTGTGGCCAAATGAATAAGGCTGCACAATTCAGAAGAACATGTTGACTGTACCCACATGGAGAGCCGGAATGTGGAGGGGATCCTCCGCGAGGACCTCCCTGAACTGCCGCTCGGCCTCGGCGAGGTCCCCTCTGAGCTCGTGCAGCTGCGCCTCCAGCAGCCGCCACTCCACCTCGCCGGGCTCGGCCTCCCGCAGCCGACGGGCGTACCGCAGCGCGCCGTCCCAGTTGGCTCGCCTCATCTTGGCGTACAGCGCGCACTTGAGTGCGTCCACATCGCTCGGGTTGTGGCTCAGAATGGCGGAATACATCTTCACCTCATCGTCGGCCTCGACCTGCTCCTCCTCCTCCTCAGTCCTTTGCTGCATCAGTGCCTCGTCTTTCACAACTTTTACCTCCCCCTCTGATTTCTTGACTTCGTCCTCGCCCTGCTGCTTGACTTCTTCCGGTTCTTGTTCATCCTGCTGTTTGCTTTCTTCCGGTTCTTGCTTGTCCTGCTCTTCCATTTCTTGCGGTTGTTGGGTCGGCGTGGGAGCGGAAGCGAGGACAGGCGGTGGGCGGAGGCCGGATACGGAGAGGAGGGAGGCGAAGAGCAGGAAGAGAAGGGTTCTCGAGGCGCTCGCGACGGAGGAGAGGACGCCTGCGGTGGAGGGCTTGCAGGCGGAGGTGGAGACGCAAGAGGAGCGCGGCGGATTGGGAGGGATACGGGAGAGGGGAAGAAAGCGGCGGTGTTTGAGGGGAAAGGAGACCGAGGGTATGGCGACTGGTTTGCGGGGGATGGGGAGAAGGGAGGAGGAGAAGCCGGTGGACAGGAAGAAGCTAGTCGCCATGGCTGAGGGAAGTTTTTGCGAGGAAGAAAATTTGCTCTGCCGAGCCTAAAACCTCTGTTGATGGATTCCCCTTCTCTCTGGTTCTGGAGAACGGGGATAGGGAAGGCGCTACACTGAAAGTTGGCCCGACCCATTTGAAACAGTAGAACACGAAGAATTGATTTACTTTTGCCAAATATAGGAAACATCTCCATTTTGAAATCAGCTAAGAAAACCATGCCAACATTTTGTTCAAAATTCCCAAATACCTCTAATCAAATGCTTAGGAATGCGCCCTTTGGATTCTGAATTCGATCAAACAGAACTTGCCCAGCAAGCACAACAAATACACACTGATAATTTCTAGGGCCAACATCTACCATCACCAGATACCTCAGTCTGTTTTTTTCCCTCCCAATCCACAGGGACCAGGACCTATCTTACAATGTTGGCTACATGGCTTGGCCATGCACCACAAGCTCATAACAAACAAAAGAGACGAGACACCTAGACTATAAAAAAGGCAGCTCGCTACGACAAGATCAGGTGTTTTCAGCTGCAGCCTGTAAACAGTAAAGCTGAAGATGTATCATGTCATACAACGACATCTCTCTTCTTGGTTGCAGTTTTGGTGATGAACAAAACGCCACTGCACATACTGAAATTTTGTAAACAGAAGCTTTCCTAGATTAAAGAAAAGGAGATATAAACTAGCAGACTTCATGCTTCTTTCTTGTATTATATTAAGCAACACGTGCCTGCACATGTCCGACTAAATTGATTCTCTATCTTTTGCAATTTTTTTATCGAGATGCTTGTGCAGGTCTCCAGTCTAATTTCTTGAATCTTTCTTGTACGTCTCAGGCTTCAGAACTCCGACATAAGGCAGGTTTCGGTAGAGCTCCGCATAATCCATACCATAGCCAACAACAAAGTAATCTGGGCACTGAAAAGGAACAAAACAAATTAACAATTGTAAGTGGGGAATTGGAGAATAAATGTATGCTAGTGATACCTCACAACCAACCAAATATATTTGTAAAAACAAATTGCCAATTGCCATCAAGAACAGTTCAAGGAATACCTCAAAGCCACTGTAGAATTTTCCATCACCTACTAGCTCAATATTAAATTTCCTCCTTGCCGGTTTGTCAAGAAAAGTGCAAACAGATACAGCTGATGCACCCTTCTTTTTTAAATGAGCAATGAGACAGGAGAGAGTATTCCCTGTGTCCACAATATCTTCAACCTGCCAAGATATGAGATCACTGTCAAATTCCACATGACTGACCAACAAGTAGTAGGTACTAGTTGAGACAGGCTGACAGGCAGTTAGGAACTTTTACAGAGAATGAATAATCCAACTTAAAATAACCCAAAACCCAACAAAATGTATGTTCCCATAGTATTAATTTAACACCACCTAAGGCAAATTTCTCAGCTGGATACTCTTCTTACATCAATTGCTATCAATGGCCTGGTTAGTCATACAATTTCAATTGCACTGGCAGGATCCATTTTAGAGCCACACCAGAAGATGCAAATGATCTAAACAAATTTAAGTTCGAATTGACCAATATTTCACGTAAAAAACTGTTTTATAACAAGGTTGAGATTGTCATTTGTGGGTTGTGGCATTGACAAGTCACAATGGTTGCGTCCATGTTTTCAGCTGCTTATTTCATCGCATCAGTCACTATCCTGAGTTTCTTAAGTTAGTAGTTTAACTCTGAATTTAAGTAGTAACTTAAGACGTCTTGTCAGTCAACATAGTAGTTGCCTATACAAGGCACAAGCAGTGTTAAACATAGACGGCTCCTTGTACATCAACATCTCTTCACCTTGTCTCACCGAAAATATTGTATGCTCTATCAGTTTCAGAGCAGTACCACTTTATCCAACCAAGGATTGTTTTCCATTTAGAACAATTTCGTGCAAATTTTCAGGGACTTACTAGACGAGACGCAATACGTTCACCACGAAACATTACAGCATAGTGCAACAAATGGACAAAGAGAGCATCCATAAAAAAAAAGAACAAAGAGAGCAGAACAAAAGGAGGTATCCTTATATTTGTAGGGGATTTCCCCTGCAGTGAGAATAAACAAACGGAAACAAGGATGTAAAGGTCGCGTGAATCCTCCAGATCAACAAAGTTCGTCCGTGGACCAGAGTGAACAAATTTGTGGCACAGGACCGCACCAAAGGCAACCCCGAAAAGACGATATTTTCCTGCAGACCAGCTGGTAACGCAAAGAAGCAGAGACGTAACGACATTGCATCCACACGAGACGCGAGGACGAGGACCAGAGAGAGAGAGAGAGAGAGAGAGAGGGTGTGTGCTCACCACGACGACGTGCTTCCCGACAACGTCGACCTTGAGGTCGGAAGTGATCCGCGGCGCGCCGCATGACTCGGTGCCGGCGCCGTATGACTCGACGCGGACGAAGTCGACGGCGAGCGGCACGTCGACGCGGCGGACGAGGTCGGCGAGGAAGAGGAGCGCGCCCGTGGCGACGCCGACGACGACCGGCGGCTCCGGCAGCGCGCGCAGGTCGGCCGCGAGCTCGGCGGCGACCTCGCGCACGCGCGCGGCGACCTCGGCCTCCGTCCACAGCACGCGGTCGATGCCGGCCTCCGCGCTCACCATGGCGACAGCGGCGGCGGCGGCGGCGGGGGTCGGGGCTAGGGTTGTTCGGTGGCGGGAGGGGCGGAGCGCGGGGGATTTATTGGAGCGGTGGTGCGGCGGGGTTGCCCTGTTCCGCGAGTGGTGGAATTGGAAAGGCGCGGGGTTAGTGGGGGAGTGCGCCAGGATTCCGGAATCGAGCGCCGTCGTCGTCAACATGTTGGCCACCAGTACGGCGGTACCCGGAATCGTTTACGGTTGTTGCCCTGGTCCTGTTTGTTGATTGACCTGTCTCTCTGCCGTGCGGGAATCTCTTTCTCGCGCTGTTATTGTGTGTGAAAGGAGTGGGCCGCACAACAGCTCTCTTATCCAAGTGATGAAAACAGATTCCGGAAGAAACTTCAGCAAATTAACAAATGCGGAGTAGGATTCTCGTGTTCCTTGTGCACAAGATGCCGTGCTTCATCCAATCCCTCAACTATTTTTCTTAACACAGTTCCTCTACAATATCCGTGTGACGTAACTTATAACCTTCTACAAGATGACACACGAGATGCTTTAGTCAAATAGAGCCGAACGTTTGCATTCCATCTACGGAAAAAGCATATGTATTGTTGGTCATTTGATTGCACGTAATAAGTTTCTTCCGTCCGTCGGGTTAATTGTCAAAATAGCACTCCTAAGGAGTGGCTACTCCAGGATAGTACCCACAATTGGTGACTCTCCAAAATAACACTCTTGACTGGTGCTTTGGTCTCTCACATAGTATTACCTATTTTCCTTTTATTTTTCCTCCCAAAATCAAATTTGAGTGGACTTTTTTGCCCCTGGTTTGGATTTAGACATATTTAGGGTTAAAAAATTCAAAAAAAGGAAAAATAGACAAAAAATCAGAGGAACTTTTTTACAGTGTATAGAATTCAAAAAATTCAAAAAAAATTTGAAAAAATTCAATTTAGACATATTTAGGGTTAAAAAATTTGAAAAAAGGAAAAATAGACGAAAAAATCAGAGGGACTTTTTACACTGACTTTTTTACAGTGTAAAAAAGTCCCTCTGATTTTTTCGTCTATTTTTCCTTTTTTTCAAATTTTTTAACCCTAAATATGTCTAAATCCAAACCAGGGGCAAAAAAGTCCACTCGGATTTGGTTTTGGGAGGAAAAATAAAGGGAAAATAGGTAATGCTATGTGGAAGACCAAAGCACCAGTCAAGAGTGCTATTTTGAGAGTCACCAATTATGGGTGCTATTCTGGAGTGGCCACTCTTAGGAGTGCTAGTTTAGCAATTAACCCCGGTCCGTTTTCGTGTGTGTTAAGATACTCCTGCCTTGAATTAAATAATATAATACATCAAATCAGTAAAGCTTCAACAACATCAGAGTGGCGCAGCGGAAGCGTGGTGGGCCCATAACCGACAGGTCCCAGGATCGAAACCTGGCTCTGATAATTTCAGTGGGCTTCCGACCAATTTTTTTTTATATTTTCCTCCTTTGTAAAAAGACATTTTTATAAAGTAAAGAAAACACAGTTTTGACTTGAGAGCATATTCAACAAGTGAACTGGAGTGCCTTTTCTCCCATATAAAAGTTCCTCGAACAACATTAAAAGAACACCATTCACTTTCGGTCAGCTTACAAAATCTCAAGATCTATTTGTCCAAACAGTAAACATTCCAACCAAAGTTTTCATGTCACATTTTGAATATCTCAACATTGAAACTTGCAAAACATACCTATTTTTAATTTTCCAAAATTTCTTTAGAGACAACAATATCAGTTCAGAGCAGAAGCAGCATCCTTCTACAAAACGGGTCTCCAAGGTTGGGCGTTACTAGTTTACTACCAGAATCAACATTTGAACACACGCAAATCTTATATGGCAAAATAATGCCTCCATTCCAATTTATTTGTTATCGTAGGAGTGTTTTAGAGTGTTTAGATTTGAAGAATGTTCAATAAATTTGAATAGATGAAATTTTCAATTAATATGTTGACAAATAATTTGGTTTCAGAGGGATAGTAGTAGCAACTTAAATATCAAGTTTGTCATTATTTTTTTGCGAATATAAATTTTTGGTAAAATCAAGATTCAAGCGCGCACAGGCAAAAGGCGAGAGGGAAGAACAATTTTTTTTAGGCAGAGGCGAGGAAGAACCGTGAACAAAGAAAGGTGAACATCCAGCCCAAATTGCTAGACCGAATTGGTGGTACCCGAGACAAACCACTCAAGATGCTCCGAAACCCTCGCGCCGTCCTCCGCGCCGCCGCCGCCGTCTCCTATCTCCGACCGGCAGCGACCGCGGTCCGTCAAACCCTACCAAACGCGCCGTCCGCGTCCGCGCTTCCGGCGTGGCGAACCCTCCCGTCGGCATCCTCGGACAGCAGCCGCCGCGCCTTCTCTTCGGCGGCGGATTACGGAAAGGATGTGGACGAGGTGAACCGCAAGTTCGCGGAGGCGCGGGAGGAGATTGAGGCGGCCATGGATAGCAAGGAGACGGTCTATTTCAACGAGGAGGCCACCATCGCGCGCGACGCCGCCAACGAGGCGCTCGCCGCCTTCGACGCGCTCCTCGCGCGCCTCCCGCCCGCCGACGCCGACGCGCTCCGCCGCTCCATGGGGCTCAAGATGGAGCAGCTAAAGGCCGAGCTCAAGCAGCTCGAGGACTAGGCACTGGAGGTTTGTTTTTTTTCCTCTCTTTTTATGGAGGAAATTCGGGAAAACTAGCCGTACATTTGGTTGGAAATCGAGATGCCTAGGTGATTGATGAATAAATGTGTTCGAACAATCTGTTGCAACTGGCTATATGTTTCTTAGATGGGAGATCCAGAGCTACTGTTCCCAATTTGTTAACTTTTAGTTTTGAGTCGTTAGAAATTGGGAGATCCTAATGTGGCAGTGTGTTCCTGTGCTAGCAATGAGCTTCGTTTACACTTACTTTGTGCTTCATGATCCATGGATGGTTCACTGCTTAGTTTGTCTACTGGGCATCATATTGAAATTTGTTTTGAGCTATTTTGAGGCTTATTTCCATATTTCGAGGCAATTCGTGTTGGTAAATAAATTAATCAACCAAAAATACTGAGGCAACTCTTGTTTCTGAATAAGCTCAAGTTATGTCATGCCTGCTATTATTTGTAGAACTCGTATGTGTCATGTTATCTTCAGATGTTGGCCAAATCAAAATTTCATAATGATGTGGTTTGCCTTAAATATAAGGCAATATTCGATATGGATCACTTTATATCATGGTGAAGGTATATCAGTTAGGAAACCAAAAACAGTAAAATAGCACTTGTCAAGGAGTTTGCTCAGATTTATGCCACCCTAAATTCTAAAATCTTCTGAGGTCAGTTTGATTCTAGGCTGCCTCCTTTCTTATCACCAGCCCCGAGGATGTCGAATGTGACTAGGCTCTGTTTAGGCATTATTGTAGTAAGTTTTTACAGTTTCACTGAACGGGGTGTCAAAATGAAGCTGGATGAAATGGAAATCACCTCAAACTTCATGAACATTATGCAGATAGCTCCTACTATATTCTTGACTTTGAATTGGAAGCCACATTTTAGTACCTCTACATGGAGTAGTTGACAGGAACAAAACTAAGATAGACAATTAGGTTGGGATACCCACAAGGTAGACAGCACCAGGAGGCATTACAATTACTATTGTTATATAGAAAGTCCAAATTACTCCCCTCAAGTATAGCCAAAGTTTGGACAACCTCCTAAGCTATTGTTTGGTTCAGTTTACTCACCAAAACAGTATCATTTAGTTCAATCTGCCCGTTAAATACAACTTGTCTTTTTTCGTTTCTACATATACAAATGGAGTCTTAAAGTCAAAATTTCATAGGGTGGTAGTTGATATCACAATGCATATAAAAAATATGATTTTTTTGTAATTTTTTCATATGTTTTTATATTGCAGGGATTAATATACTGTTAAATGCCATTCTCTGTCAAAATAATGATAAAAAAATTCATGATGTATTTTTCTAACATGCGTTATGATGTGTTCTAACATCATATAAAAAATTTACCTTAAGACTCCACTTATGTGTGGAGAAACCAAAAAAAAATATGTTAGGGGGTAAAATGAGCCAGATTGCACTGTTTTAGGGTTAAACTGAACCAATAAATAGTTTAGGGGTTATCCGTACTTTAGCTATACTTGATTTTGAAATTGCAAGATCACACAAATCCTGAGTGTGGATTATGTTTCCACTTTGGAGAGGCTAATTGAGGCTGAAAGGAACCGTGCCCTATCCTTCCAAACTGAAACTCAAATGTAAAAGTTTTGCTTATTACTATGGTTACCATGTGTTATTTACAGAATCAAGTATTAAGTTTATTATGTCAGTTATAGCTGCTTTAGAGCACATTGATTTACCTGCTACTTGTCCTTCAAGCTGGTAAAGAAAAAGACTTCTTGAATTATCATTCTTCTAAAACATGATGGCATATTGTAGTTAATCTGTAACTTGAATTCATAGTGGTTTTGCATTTTTCTCTCATCTTTAGGTTCCACATGAAACTTTCATATCAGTTGAACTTGTGACATTATGCTGAACTCACTGGATCATATTATTTAGCTCCATGCAAGAGAATGCCAGCTACTTGATTCTGATATGATTTAGCTTCTTGGATAAGTTGCATGACATAGTGGGCTAGGATCTAGCAATTATTTGTTAAAAGTTTTTGCAACACTATTTTAGCATGATTTTATTAGCAGTTTCACTGAGTGAGGTGAGCATAGTTGATCGTAGTACCAAATGAAGATCAGTTGAATGAGAAATGCTTCCATACGTGTTGTTCATGAACACGATGAGATAGCTCCTAATGCTCTATTCCTGCCTATCAATTGGATGCTACTTTTTTTGACAAAAAATGGATGCCACTTATTTACACATGGGCGGTGGAGGGGAACAAAAGTAAAATAGATACTAATAAGTAGGGATGCCCATAAGCTATGTCACTGGGTGACACTTTAACATTTTCCGAAATCTTGGGGTCACACAAATCCAAAACGCAGGTTTTCTTAGTGTTTACCTATAAGATTTCCAGTTGTGAGGTTCGTGAGGCCAAAAGGGATTGTGCCCTGTCCTTGCAAACTGAACCCGAATGTGAATTGTTGTTTATTGCTATTATTTACGGAATTAAGTTTACTATTGGATATCAAGATTTGAAGCAAACTTCATATTTGGCAAGAGAATGCTTGTTGTCTGATTCTAATATTACTTACCTCCTTGATAATTTACATGGTATTTGGTCAGAAGCTCACTATTTGGAGAAAAATCCTTATATGCCATTGAAAATTTAACCAGTTTCTTATCTACCATGGAAAAAAGTCGAAGTTCCTTACTTACCATGCATCCAAATTTTGATGCCTCTTGTACTGCTACCCCCTCAATTCAATTCGTTGTCAAATTAGTTGTGAGCTGCTAAGCCTGAGTGATTTGTTGCATTATCATTAGTACCCTGTCTCCTTTTGGGGTGCGTTTGATTTGGAGTTAAAGATGGATGGGAAGGGTCATCCCTGTTTTGCTGGTTGAGGCTGAGGCAGCCGTGTCCGTTGTTTGATTGGGTGGATGGGGTGAGCCATACTTCTCTGTTTGGTGCAATGGATGAACGATGGATGGAGTGGCCTTAATCTGTGTTTGAAAAGATGGATAGGGATGAAAATGTAAGGTGGTTATGGTAGCCTTCATCTGTGAAGTGGACGGTTACCACTTATTAGTTCATCAATTTTATAATTTTGTTATATATTGATTTTTTTATCTATATACCAATTAATAGTTTCATGGCAGTTTTAATGATAATTATTCAGCCAAAAGAAATATTCGCATCACAAAACATTCCTTTTAGTATAATTTTTGTTCTAGAAGGTGATGAAATATAGCTAAGCATTATCTTTTAGTATGCAACGCACGTACTAAAATAAATATTTTTTGTTCTAGCAAGATTTTAATAGATACAAAATAGAAGAAGAAAAAGTAAATTACGTCTTGTTGGGCCGATTTCCAACCCACGATGGGGCACGCAGTGACCTTTGCCTTTAGTATACAACGAGAAAAGAACGTACTCTTCTTGCTCCTAGACACTTCTCCGTTTCTCTTTCTTGATGGAAACAAGCAATCCCCGCGCAGCTCCATCGGGAATGTTACCGTCCAGCAGCACCTTTGGGTTGTGGGGTTTGGGTTCGGGTTCTCAGGGTTCCATTTGTGGCCTCTGGCCTTAGAGAAGGAGTTCCGCGGGACCGGCAGTGGGCATCTCGTGCGGACTAGTTAGCGACGGGCGATAGCATGGTCAGCGACGATGGCGTTTGGGGGCGGTGCGTCGAGGCAGCGTTGCGCCGCTGGCCACCAGTGGTGGTGGGCGGTGTAGGGTGTGTCGTGAAGGTCGGTCTGATGGGGCGGGAACGGTGATCGGTGCTGAGGAAGAAGGAACCCGACATTAGGCTTAGGGGTGGAACTAAACCCTCCCCCGAGTCGGCCCCACGTCATTGATGAAGAAAACAAGATCCTTGCTTGTTGGTTTGCCAAACAAGAAGAAGAAGAAGAAGAAAACTTCTAGAGCGATTTGGATTATGTAGATTGTCTAGCGGGCTGTGAATTCTAATAGTTCAGAAACAAAAGAGGTCCAATTTCAGCTCAAAGGTGTTGGAAGTCCAAAATTTCAATTTGTTGGCCCATAGCTCCGCGAAAGAAGCCATGTGCTTGTCTTGACAAATGACGAGTACGTGTGAACACAAAATAAAAAAAAAGAGAGAGAGGAAAGGTCCACTCACACACGTTGGGAATTATTGTTGCTTGTCTTGACGAATTATATTATTGGTTGCTTTGACGAGTCCTTTCTAAAGAATTGATTAGAAACTCACAGCAGCCTTGACACTAGACATGAGCATTTCTTCTTTGGCATGGCAACGTATCATATGAGAATCACGTTCGTGTAAGAATTATAAGAACTCCAATCTGGATCACATGATCTCGATCCAAGTCGACGTATGAATTCAGATAAGACGGAGGATTTACAAAATCACCGCTCACTTAATCATACTTTTGTAGATTCTCCCTCCCACCTCTCTCTATGCACCCTCCTTGGATCAAGATCATGTGGTCCAGATTAAAGTTCTCATAATTCTAACAGAACCTGGTTCTCATAAGATACGTTGCCTTCTTCTTTTAAGATTATGTGACTGCATTTCCTTTATTTACCACACATTCTTTATCAAAGGTTGCGTTCGTTTCATGGCCGCTGAAATTTAGTAGTGTCACGTTAAAAAGAATCTTATTATTTATGAATATTTTGATTAATTTAATGATAAAACCGTTTGACAGATATGTGCTAATATTTGAGATGAATCTAATAAATTTAATTAATTTATGTTTTACTAAAGTGATACTACAGTAACCATCTTCCAATCGCGACTTAATTATCCTCATTAGATTCGTCTCACAAATTTAGCCTAGAGGCCTATAATTAATTTTGCAATTAACCTTTATTTAGTAGTTCTAAATAATAAGATTCTCTTTGATATGACAGCTATTAGTTTGATGAGTCATTCTAAACTGAGATACTACCTCCGTCCCAATAACTGGTACTGCAAACTTGATACCGAAAAGAGGATGTAGTCCGTTAATTTGGTGGCACATGACTCCACACGCGGGATGCGGTGCTCCAGTCCTAGCCCCGTAGGTGTATGTCACATTCCTTTTCACACCATCTCCTTCCAGGCTAAATATTATGTGTCTTTTTCTTAGAAAAGAGAATATGTATTCCAATCCCAATTGTCCAAAGTTTCACATCACAAGTCGAACACCAACAAGTTGATTATTACTAACCGAAAGCAATAAAAACTAAAAACCGCCAACACACTGAGCACCACACCACCCGAAAAGGCACTAAGGACCACAAATTCTATTAGTGAAACACTATCCATTGGAAACAAAAAATTTCATCATCGCCGATTCAAGCGTACGGAAAGCAGTTGATATGTGATCTGTCCCCAGTATGTCCCCCTCGAGGAACATCTGTAAAGGAGAAAAAACTCGCATATTGTTAACCACCATATCATTTTGACTCAGTCAAATTGCCCAACAAAAAGCAGCAGCGCCTAATAAAGATTGATACATACTTTTCTTTTCTACCCAATCTAGCCACCCATTAAACATATCAGATACATTTAAAGGTGGAGGTAAAAATTAAAGGTTACTTTTATAACTCTCCAAATAAACTTCACAACAATCAAAGAAAAGGTGCTGTACCGTTTCATCAAAGTTGCAATAACTACATTTTACACTACATTTCCATCTATATTTAGCCAAATTATTTTTAGTCAAGGTAACACCCTTGATCAGGTACCACCAGAAAAATTTTAACTTCTAAAGGCAATTTTATCTTCCAAACAGCATGTTTATGCGGTACAACATCAATGCGCCAAAGCTCTATACATAGAGCGTACATTAAAAATACCATTTTGTGTGACCGACCATTGAAATCTATCTCTGGTATTAGACAGCTCTATGTGCATTACTGTATCCACAAGGTGTTGCTAAGATAAAATATTATCACCAACAAGAGCTCTTTGGAAAGACCATTCAAAGGTTCAGCACACAACACCACATCAACAATACCACTTTCTTTCGCACAATATTATATATATATAGCGGAATAGAGATGTTTATAAGCAACATTACTAAGCCAAACATCTTCCCATAACTGAATTTGAGTACCATCACCTAAATTGGAAATAAAGCCCCCAAGCCCAAAAGTGATGTCAGTCAAGATGCCATAGGCCTTGCTCGGCAGCCGCTCTTCTAGCAGCCAGTTTAATTTTCTCTTTTCACATTCCATACTGTTGGTGACTGGCATAGTTGATTCTTTTTATATTACACAATATAACTCAGACACTCACAACGTACACATGCTCACCCCTATGAACATATGAACGAAAAACCTACTACTACGAACATCTTTGAAGGATGAGCCTGTAAATCCTCAAGATTAACGAAATCATCATTGACGTCCCCGCTCCGACAAGAAGCCCCTACAATGGCAGATTACTTTTGGGCCAATTTTAGTAGAAGCGGCCTAAAATTGACTCGACGCTACAAAATGTCGGCTATTTATAGTGGCGGGCGAAAAAGTGGCCCGTTATTACAAATTGGGCCCATCAGCCCAAGATCAACCCCTATTAAAATGTAACCTTAACACCGCCTCCTCTTCTCTCCTCCTCCCACGATAGCTCGCCCCCTCCCATAGTGCTCCTCCATGTCAGCGGTGACCGTGGCGAGGTTAGCTGCAGCCACATCTAATCGAAGCGAGCTCGACGACCGTGACCGGATCTGATGGGCCCCTCCTCCACTCCGGATCCCGCGGGTAGCGACCACGGTGAGCTGGCCTCCTCCTCCCCTCCAGATCCCGCGGCCATGCTAAGCTTGACCCTTCCGGATCTAGAGGTCACGATGAGCTCGACTGCGACCGGATTCGGCTGCCCCTCCTCCCTCTCGGTTCCGGCGGCCGAGTCGAGCTCGGCTGCTACTCGGATCCGGACAAATTTGCTTTTGAAAAGCAGGCTTTTTCTAGATGGGAGGAGCTTGTTCAATTTAGCCACTTGAATGTCTAGAAAACTCCCGAAGTTACGGGGTCATTTTGCCGAGTTCCTTCGACATGGTTCTCTCGTAAGGAGTTTGGCAGCGCCGATGCGGAGGAACGGAGGGAAGCTGCCGCCGCATTCTTTTCCTCCTTTGGTCTTAGAAAGCATACTAAACTTCACTCCAATCTTTCTCCATTAGCAACAAGAGCAGCTCTATCATGAGTTGGAAGAGGTAGGATTGCGTAGGTCGTATTTCTTAGGTTTTCTTTTTATCCCCCCTAACCTGATTTTGATGTCTTCTTCGTTCTCAGCCCAATCTTGTATGGGTTCCCAGACAGCTCACCGTACGAGCAGGTATCATACCTGTTTCAAGATTCTTGCTAAGCCCTTGCAACATATCCGGAAGTAAGTACATAGTGTAGAGGGAAAGAAATAGAATCTCGGGGAAAGAAACTAAGTGACTACCTGCGCTGTCACACGGCTCCATTTATCGAAGAAAGGGATCAGACTGCTGCCATTAAGGCAATGAAATTGACGAGGAAGAGTAAGGAGTTTGACAGCGCCGATGCAGAGAAACGGAGGGAAGCTAGAGTTTCCATTTTCTGGCTTATGCTCTTTCACCCCTCCTCCGCTCCACGCATGACAAGGTTGGCCGCGACAAGTTCCGACGGGGTGAGCTCGGCCGTGACCGGGTCGTCTTGTTGGCTTCTCTTCCTCTACACACGCGAGGGTCAAGCTCGGCGAGCTAGCGACGCTCCTTGGCCGACGGCGGAGCGCGAGCACGTCGGCTACGGCGATGCAATCCGGGGCCAACGTGAGCTCAACTTTTTTTTCTTTTTCTATTTGATTTGTAGTGTGGGTGGCGTTGGTCGCATCGCTACAACGTTTATTTTTAGCTTCACATGTGGTTGCACCCGTCGCTACAGTGTGTTTTGAGTCATCAATATAGTGTGCAATTATTGTAGTGCGGTGCTCACTGTTGATGGGAATATCACCTACTACTGAAAGCATAACGCTGCACAGTCGATCCTCTAGAATGGTAGATTTGGAGTCTCCACACGATGGGCTTCATCTAGGTGACAACAACGAACGACAGTGAATAGGGATGGCAATGGGTACCCGATATACCAGAAATCCTATGGGTAAAAATCTTATTAGGGAAAGGGTATGAGACATATACTGTACCCATGACTATAGGTACGGAAATGGGGTAAATTTTGTATCCGATAGGTACGTGGTATGGGTACGGCACCATAAACCCATCCCAAACCCTTTATTTAGGTGTGATTTATGGTTAATAGGTGAATTTATTATTTTTCTTGTAAAATTTATTAAAGTGCATGGGCTGAACAAAAATTCTCATCATAAAATTTATTCAAGTATTAAGAACTTGTCTAAAGTATCATGGGTATAAAAAACCCGTGAGCCGGTACTCGATTACTCGATGGATATGGGTATGAGATGAAACTTCAACCCAACCGCGAGTATGAGTATGATATGGTTTTACTTACATGGTATGTGTATGGATGACTAAAACCCGACGAGTTTTTACCCATTACTATCCCTAGTGAAGACATTGCAAAGTCCCCACCAAGAAAGAGCTTTCGATTTTACAGATGGAGGAAACAACAAGGAAGAAGAGGACACATCAACTCAGACGAGAAAAAGACGGAGGAGGAAAGCGCTGGCTGGTTTATTTCATAATACTTGCTTCGTACCTAAGACTTACATATAGCACGGCCTTATCATCACAAAATAATGTACCATTCGGTATTTCTCGGTAACACACGTCAACAGTAAAAGTCAACTTTATTACTACTAGAGAGTTAATTACAAGCTTGCACCGGCGAGTCCCATGCTATCAACATACTACAGTACAAGAGAACGCAGACGCAGAGAAGTTCTTTTATTTTGACGAGGAAGACAAATCACAATACGACAATACTAGGGACGTAAAAACCATAAGGAACAAGGAAGTAATGAATGATGCATTCCTAGCTTTGCTCTACACCATTTCGTCGGTAGATCTAACCTTCTCGTCGGGCTTGCTGTCACCTAATACATTGTTGTCGGCATCATTGCATTCCACGTCGCCCAATGTCTGGTACGTAGGCAGCAGCATATCATCGTCGTTGTAGACCACGTAGATGAACACGCACGACATGGCCGCCATCACGCACCAGACGAGCTCGGACACCGTCGGCCCGAGCTCGGCGACGCGGAACCCGAACACCCAGAAGAGGACGTCCACCACGACATCCTCGGCGGCCTTGACCCAGAACCCCCGCCCGCCGAGGGACGTGGCGTCCGGCTTGGCTTGGCCCGCCGGGCGGCGCACCGGCGGAGGCAGACGAACAACGAGGTGAGGACGGCGTGCGCGCCGGCGAAGAACGCCACCTGGCGCGGCTCGCGGCCCGCGAACCGCACCGTGTGGACCAATCCGTAGGACACGACGAGCAGCGCCGCGACCCGGCCGCACGCGCCGCCCGCGGCCGCCGCGCGGACCTTCCTGTGGTAGGGTGGGTACCGCGGTTCCGCCGCGGGCTGTTGGGACTGGGAGTCGGGGCTGGCGGTCGTCGTCGTCGCGGCCGCGGGGACATGGACGGTCTTCGCCGCACGCATCGTCCATATGGATCACCAGCTGCTTTTCTGCCATTGCCTGCCTCTGCAGAGTTTTGTTGCGCCAGTGGTGGCTCGCCGTATATTCCGATCTCTGTGATCTATTTTTAGGAATTATGTATGGATGATGCAGTGGTCATGGTAGCACACGTTCTGATCCCAGAACTACGGATTTGAGAAGATGCCAGAGCATCTCTCTGCTGGTCACTAGAGACGTAGTAACTTGCATCATTGTTGGTAGTTTTTCACGCTGGATTGATGCGACTCGCAAGAACTGCAGGATACAAACTAGTATATAATTAGCCCACGTCCTTTTTTCTCTAGATACTTCGTTACAGCTTAGCGACTCTTCTAGTATTTTATTAAAATATTAGAATTTTTTTTTGCAATTATAGAAAGGACAATGATTTCGTATAGAATGATCGATTTACCCATCTACTTATATATAAAAGATTCAACCCACTAACACGTTTTAATAGCTATTTCTCTCAATCCACGTTGTGCCACATCATTACAATTAATTTCAACCATTAAGATAAATAATAGATATTGAGATTAACACAATTAGTTCAAGATTATAACTTTAAAGTTAATATCTTTACTCCGCTGCAATGCGCGAGGTTATCAACCTAATATATATACAAAAGAAGGTCTAAATCCAACCGTTCGTCTCTCAACTCGTTCAGTTCAGTTTTGTCCCTCATCTTCTATTCCAGTTAATAAAGAGTGACAGAACCTGAATCAGAATGAAAGTTGAAGTAGACCAAAAATTGAACTTAATCGCAAAAGCATACATAGCTAGCTTTTCTTGGAAACGCTATACCTAGCTTAGAGCAGCTTATAAAACTCTGACCACAATCATTTTTTGATTTCTCTGCCTTAGTAGCTAAGCCTCCCATAATCACAATTAGAAATACTTTTAGATTTGTAAAGATAATACTAACTTTTATGATGGTAAACTATATGTTGAAGCACCCATTTGAGCCCAAAAAAGTCTTAAAGGTGTTGGGAAGTGTAAACTATACCAACTAGTTGATAACCCCACGCGTTGCAGCGGGCCTAAAAGATATTGTTAACTTTAAAATTATAATATTGAAATAATTGTGTTAATCTCTAATATTTATTCTTTATCTAATGGTTGAAATTAATTATGATGACGTGGCACAACTTGGATTGAGAGAAATAGTTAGTGGGTTGCATCTTTTATATATAAGTAGATCCATAAATTAGGCTATCTAGTAATCACTAATTGAATTTTTAGATAATCTTAACCTTCTCCAAAATAAGAAAAATAATAAATTAATTGTATCCTGATCAATATAAAATTTATAATTTATTATGGTTAGAGTTAGTGCAAAATTCTGAGTTATTTGTTTTTAATTCCAATTATTTTTTTGTCTGACAAGGCTAAAATTGATTACTAATAAAAAATTCTACATTTTTAGGACAGAATATATTCTGCATTTGCCCAACTGAAGGCCTAAAATCACGCTTAAGGCCCGAAGGCCCATTCCAACTCCACGTCCGCAACAGCCAGCCACTCCATAGAACGAGGCGCCCTATTTTCGCACTCAACGCTACCAAAAAAAAAAAAGAAGAAGAAAAAACGGCCATCCCTGCCGTTCCTCTTCTCGCACCTCTCGTCACATCACATCCCGACGGGATCGGTGGAGGTTGAAGCAGTTCTGCTCGTTTTCCCGCTACAACAACCGCAAGATCTCGCACCTCCCGCGGCGGCCGCTCCTCGCCGCCGGCAAGATGAGCCGTGGCCGCCGGGGCATCTTCGATGGGCTCCCCATCCCGGCGGACAAATCCGTAAGTCCTGGGTCTTCCCTTCCATTCCCTACTGTTTCGCCTCCCGCTGGATTCAATGTTGATCGGGAATTGTGATCGCCAATGCTATCTGTTTTTGGTGGTTCGGGTGATGCAGTACCTCAAAGAAGGGCTCCTGCGGATCGATGAGAGCTGGGCTGCGGCGCGGTTCGACTCGCTGCCGCACGTCGTACACATCCTGACCTCCAAGGATCGCGAGGGCGAGATCCAGTTCCTCAAGGAGCAGAGCGATCTCATTGAGGATGTTGTCGATGAGGTCGTGCATGCCTACCACCACGGCTTTAACAAGGCCATTCAGAACTACTCCCAGGTGCTTATCTATAGGATCTTTTCTTTGTTTTATACATTTCCCTAGCAAACCTTTCTTTTCCCCCTTGAGGTCAACACTCAACAGGCTACCTGTATCTTTTAAATTTAGCTTTTCGCTTTGTATGTCATGTTGGCAGATCCTGCGGTTGTTTAGTGACTCTGCAGAGAGCATTGCTGGACTCAAGGGGGAGATGGCAGATGCCAAGAAGTTGCTTAGCAGGAAGAATACGCACCTGGGGCAACTTTGGTACCGGTCCCTCACGCTGCGCCATGTCCTTTCCCTTTTGGATCAAGTCGAGGATGTCGCTAAGGTCAGTGTTTGACTTTCATCTCTTCCAACTGTACCCTTAATGTGTTGGCGACAAAATTATGTTATATGC
This sequence comes from Chloris gayana, assembly GCA_031894775.1. Taxonomy (NCBI): domain Eukaryota; kingdom Viridiplantae; phylum Streptophyta; class Magnoliopsida; order Poales; family Poaceae; genus Chloris; species Chloris gayana. Next base: position 16,916 of record JAUNZO010001027.1, on the reverse strand, counting down.
ACTATCTACATTGCCCTTGGTTGTGTTGCTATAGACACAATTGGTATTATTTACATATGTTATAGAAGTCATTGAAAAACCAGATTGTAAGAAAAAAGTCATAGCCAACCTCCATTATATATGTATCTAATCCCCAACCTTTACACTGATATGTGCATATCCACTTCCGACCTCAACTTTCGTTCTATCCCAAACTTAGGTTTTAATAGCTAAAGTAACATGGTGTATCTGACAGGTTCCTGCTCGAATTGCAAACTTGATGTCTGAGAAGCAGCTATATGCTGCAGTGCAGCTGCATGTCCAATCAATGCTGATGCTAGAACGAGAAGGGCTTCAAGCGGTCGGTATCAATATCAAATCATGATTTTCCTTTTTGATCTTTAGCATTCTGAAAAATTTAGCTAAGATCACCTTGCTTAGCTGCAGTTAAGACAATCGTCTTGCTGTTTTTCTTCAATAACCGATCAAATGTTAAACTACACTTGTGCTGCATTTCATTATATGTTTGAGCTACAGTTCTGGTTGCTGTTACTTACTTTTATCATTTGCGGTAGGAGCTAAATATTCTGTGCCTCTTATATTGAAGCAATGAAAAAGAAGCCTGATTTACCAAAATTTCATATTGATCCATCTCTTATTACCCATATTTTAGTGTGATAAATATGTTTGAGATTGTAAAGCATTAGCTCAGCGTCGCTGTGCTCTGGTTAAACCATTAAATATGTTTTGTACATGGTTTCAGATATCTTAACTTCTTGTGACGGGCACATTTTTCTTTTTTCAGAGGTGTATTGATTAGATTTTTTTTTCTGGTGCCATTTGATGATTTATGCATCTACATCCAGTCTATAGTTCCAAACAAACTGTTGTCTGTCATGATGTTTGTCATATATATTTTTTTCAGCATTGCAATATTAAAAGCTAACAAAATCTTAAAGGTAGGTGCTCTTCAAGATGTTCGTTCTGATCTAACCAAGCTGCGAGGTGTACTGTTTTACAAAATTTTGGAAGAATTGCATGGCCATTTGTACAACAATGGAGAATATAGGTCAATTTTGCCTCCTTATTCATCTTTGATGACCTTAGTTGTTTTGTAAGCTGTTAGTCGTCATACTTTTCATTTTTTATAATGTCATATTTGTTATGACATTTTCACTCATTTAATGGTGTTGGTATTGGTGTCTCTTTGTTCTGCGCTGAAAATCTTCTTTAAATATGACATCTTATTAATTTGTTTGGTTGATGATTAAAAATATGCCCTGAACTCTGATGATTAAAAATATCCACCAGACGATTATCCCCTACAAGTCCATCATTGCCAACAACTGTTCTTTTCCAATACTTTCTCACAGCTTGGTAGTGAGGAAGTACCAACTTCTACAGCCACAGGCCGTTTAGTAAATAGCATGCAGCCTCTTTCGTGGACAACTAGGTCAATTAAAGGTGATAATCACATTAGTGGACATGCCATTGCTGTTGGGTTTGTGAAAACTTGTTATGTTGAGCTTGAGCTTTGGCTCAGTGGTTGGGAGGTCGTGGTTGTACCCAGCTTACCAGGGTTAGAACCCTGGTACCTCACCAAAAAATCCCCCTTTCTGTGCACGCTGCTTTGTGGTTTGAACGCGCTGTGTGCCCGGTTTACAGCCTTTCTGGCCCGCTAATGCCGGGTACGTCAGTCCAACAGTGGTTTGGCCTTGGCTGTTGCCAAGCATGGGCCAGGGTTTGGGGGTTTTCTTGCCCGGTGATTGATTGTTGGACGGTCTCCTTAATTGAATATCGTGGTGGCGATTCTTCCCCCACCGGCCGAGTTTTTTAAAACTTGTTATGTTGATGGATTGTATGTTGAATCCCTATCATACCTAAAATTTCCTCAAATTATTAATTTGGATAATATATTTGTTCATCTCAAATTAAGAAAACAATAGTTCCTCAAATAAATAAATAAATAAATAAAAATAAAACAACAATTACTTTTGGTGATTGATGATCCTCTGCTGGTTCCTACATTATGTGCAAAAAAAGCATTTTAACTTCTATCAACAGTCAGCTATATCTCTATGAATGTTGAAATGTTGAATGTTTGGACATATGAATGTACATGTATTTTTTAATCTGTTGCATATTATTACACATCTATCTGGTTATAAAGACTCCCTCCGTTCCAAATTATATGACACTCTAGACTCATCCAGTTTTCTCAAATTATAAGACACCTTCGCATCCCAATGCACCTTTTCCTCTTCTCAATACATCTATCTTTATGTCTCTCCTTATTTTCTGTGCAACACACTTTTTCACATCTTCTTAATTCCTGTGCCCAGAGCTAAAACGTCATATAATTTGAAACAGAGGGAGTAGATTACAATAAAAACTAATGGTTGATTTGTCTTTTGAACCAACTTATATGACATTATGACAACTTTATTAGCACTGGATGGTAAATCGAAATGCCTGCATGTAATAATACTAAGCTTCAGTGTGATACTCTTTAGAGGAATCTCTTTGAAGGATTTCATACCTACATGGATGCACACCAATCCTTGTTTCCACGAAATGCATTATTTTTTTTGTCACAATCAATTAATTGCAATCCTTGTTTCCCATGGGTTTCATCTCTAGCCTACCCCAACTTGCTTGGGATAAAAGGCTTTGTTGTTGTTGTTGTTTGTTTGTTCAACTAATTGCAACCCTATTCTTAACCAACAGTGACAACTAATGTTTTCTGACTTTGTTTTTGTATTTTCAGTTCTTCATTTGATGGCCCAGATGATGGCAGTAGTTTTGATGTGCGTGAAAGTGAAGGACGTAGTCGGAAAGATTCAAAGAGTATTTCTCGTGAAATGCCGATGTTTCTTTCCTCTGCCACGCCAGATGAGTTCCTTGTATGACTTATTCCATTCGTTTATATACTCTGGTGTTCTTTTTTTGTGTTGGGGGCGGGGGCTCAAATGTTTCTTACGTTTATTTGTTTCCGAATGTTTTAGGAATCGGTGATAAAGGCAGATGCTCCCCTCAATGTGAAATACCTAAGAACATTGGTACAGTGCTTATCCATGCTTCAAAAGGTTGCAGCTGCTGGAGCTGTAATATGGTACCTCTCAACCTATTGTATTTTCTCTTTTAATTTTTACTAAAAGCTAGGAATAATCTAAAGTATGTTTTGAAGCATAAATACTGGATAATGTTGTTCTTTAAGAGAATAAATTAGCTTATTATCCATGGATATATAAAAATTTTTAGGCCCTTTCACCATATTGGTAAATGGGAGATCCTATGCTTGCTCCTGCTGCTTAAAATGCTACTAGACCTACTCGATACATGTATCGTATCAGTATATCAGGACAACATTGACAAAAGTATCTTCTTGGTGTTAAGATTGCTTACAAAGTACAAACTCTCAGTATCTGTTGTGGAGTAAGAGAATTGTGCTTTTTTTAATGTCCGTATTTTACCTCTGTGATTTTAATTAGTTAAAGTTCCATAACAGCCAACGAGTGCGCCCCACCATCCATGATGTTATCACTTCTAAAATCAAATCCTGTATTGAAGACGGTTCAAAATCAAGTATAGACAAAGATGCAAAAAGAACATCCAATGTGTTGCAATCAGATGGATCCATTCCCCGCTACCAGTTGCACAAGCAGAAAACAAAGAGTGGCGCATCACTTCTGGCATCACAACTAGTTGTCAGTCCCATTTCCCCAGCCATGGCACCCACAGGAGATTCTCAGCGTGCAGCTGGTCAACTTCTTGGTTCCATATTTGAGTGTCTTGTAGACATACTTGGTAGGTACTGTGTATCAGTTAGTTTGGTTTCTTATGAAGCTATATCTTGTTGATTATTCAAACATAAAATGTTCTTTTCAAACATAAAATGTTCTTCGGTTTGTCAGAGAACCATATTATTGTTGGAGAACTTCTCGAACAAAAAGCGTCATCTGAGGTTGACAATGTAAACACACCTCATATTTCAAACGGTGATGCAAGCTGGAATCCAGATTCTGAATCTTCCCAAGCTACTGGTGGTTTCAATGTTGCATTCTCACTATCAGTTGTGCAGGTAGCCTTTAATATTATTTGTTGATCTTTTTTATTTTGATCTGCTATTCATATTTGATACTTTGTTCACAGCTTTACTTGTCTTTTCCTTTTGTTATGGTCTGATTTCTGTACTTTATTTGTAGCTGTTCTTTCTCATAAATTTGATGCAACTTTATGTATCTCATTCATGTTTAGCATTTTTCTATGCAACAATTTTTCTTTGAAAAGGTTTATGTAATTAGTTTTTAGTATCCTACCTCATTCATGTTCTGCTATTGTAGCTATTTTTTCCTAATGCCTACAATTGCTCTATGTGTTTTTTTTTCTTTTGTTAGAGTGAGTGCCAGCAACTTCTTTGTGAAATTTTGCGTGCAACTCCTGAAGCTGCCACGGCTGATGCTGCTGTCCAGACCGCTAGGCTTGCAAACAAAGATCCAGTGAAGGAAAAGAGGCAAGTATTCACCAAAAGTGGCCTACATTGATAATTGATTACTACCTTTTATTGTATGTTACAATATTGTAAGGAAGTCCATGATTTTGTAATCAGACATGGACTGGATGATCTAATTTAGTCTACCTAAGGTGTGATATGTTTTTAGCTGCCCCATTTATATACGTGGAAGCCAAAATAGATTAAGTTTGAATTATTGCGTATGAATCTCCTGCAATGCCTATTTGCTAGTTTTTGATAGGCCTAATTTTGGGATCATGGGTTCTCTGAAAACATCGCAATTCCTACGTTTTTATGGAATTCACCCAGGCCTGAGCACCATTGTGCATGCGTTTGACAATGAGGATTCAAAGAGTGGTGCGAAGCAAGCAGCCATCCGAGAACCTATGGGTGAAAGAAGGGACTATGGTAAAAAATATTAAAATTAGCAGCAAAAGACGAACATTATTATACCTAAATTGTCAGTCGGTGTAGAAGATGAAAGCCTGCCTTCTCCTTTCTGCTGTACTAATTCGAAGAGTTGATCAGTTGAACAAAATTTAAGTAGAAACACATATACCTTATAACATTTACTCTTCAATACGAAGATTCAGTTCTCATTCTCATTTGTATGTGCTTAATTTGTCCTTCATCGGACTATTTCTGACTACGGTACAGATTGAGTTCTAGCATCTGGCACCAGCTAGCATGTGAAAAATTGCACTACCAGGTCCAAAAAAAGCACTTCTGTAATTGTATCCATGAAAGAAGTGCAGCTCTCTTGCATTTTTGTAATTTGTTTTTGTAGCCATGGGGGTTTATATTCATGACATGATGGCTAGTGCCTTTTGTGATGGGTCCAACTTGGGATCAAATTCATATGTTCTAGATAACTGGCTTGGATTTGTTGGAATATCTATGTTATATGATAATAATTTTCAAACATATAAACCGGTTTCTTGTTCCTCTGTTCCATTACTGGTTCTTATTTTTCTCACAGCAGAGATGGATCAGAAGGCCTTTCTTTCGCTTTCCGCATTAGTGATGCTGCAACTTCAGTGCCAAATGAAGGTATTTACTGGCCATTTCAGTATCGATTTTGGGGTCTCTTCCCCCCAATATTTCCCATGTTTTTATAAGATGCATCCATCTATAGACTATTATGGTGCTATTGCCATATCATTTATTGCTTTTTTTTTCTGGGCGCTTGTCATGTACCTCAGCTAATTACTGCTTTAACGTGGCTCTATATATTGCTTTGATATTGCATGATACACTACAGGTCAAGGATGGCGAAGAAATTCAAGTGTGCCACAAGAAGGGTATGGAACAGCAAATGTCATACCTGAGCAAGGAATTTTCCTAGCCGCGTCAGCTTACCGTCCTGTGTTTGAGGTAACCTTTGTCGCAGTTGTCTGTTATCCCTGTATATCGCAGTATCATTAATCTGTTGTTCACACAATCTTATTTTGCAGTTTATGAATAAAATAGGGTTGATGTTGCCGCAGAAGTACTCACAACTTGGGTAATGTGCTAGATCTTTCAATCTCAGTTTCTGCTGATAATCTGTATGTGGATCTGTTGCTCATACGGGATGTGAAATTTGAATATTGTTCTCATTGTTAATGGATCCACACTGATTTGTATAGAGTACCAATAAAGCCCTTGGTCTTCTGTGTTTAATATGACAGAAATGATACTTTGTTTCTATAACTGATACCTCTCATTCTTTTTCCTTCTTTGAACTTTTTAACGAATAATTGCACTGTGGTAGTATGAAATCTAGCTCACTGCTAGTATGAAATGTTAAGAGGAATGGTAAGATACACAAGAGAGCAAGTAAACCAGGTGAAAACCTAAGGGTTTTGTTTTTATGGGATCAAGAATGTGCTCAGTAGTTCAAGATGTCATTTTTAAAAGTTGTAGTTTATATTTTATGTGAACAATGATGTTCTAGGCTTCTAGCCTTCCAGTTGGCCACAAGCGGTGCCTTTTTTTTTGTTTTTTAAAAGTTGAGACCAGGTCCTGAGGACTGACTTCTCAAATTGTTTAAATAGTTCAGCTAACTCATCATTGTGAAATAGGAGTCTAATGGAATGTTTACTGTGTTTAACTTTATTTTTTTTAATTAAACAAGAATATTCTTATATATCATTCCTGTTATACTTATGCAGGAATGATGGCTTATTGCCTTTTGTTGATAACTTTTTAAAGGAGCACTTTTTGCCAGCGATATTTGTGGATTACAGAAAATGTGTTCAACAGGCTATATCCAGTAAGTAAATACACATCAACATACTATGAAGTGTAATATGTGATAATATTACCCTGCCAGTTTTATTCAAGTAACATGACCCCTCAGATGCATAAAAACAAGCATTAAGCATGCTGGCTTGTTGTTAGGGTATATTAATTCAACATTCATTTTAATCTAAGGTCATTGGACTCATGTTTATAATGTTATGCACCTTACACAGCTTGTGGAATGATGTTTGTTTTGCACCCTACATAGTGCCCTTGGCCTCCAATGTTTAACTGTCAAAGAACTCTTTACTATCAAAACCAGAACAGTGCTCACTTGTTGCTGTAATCATCTAGTACTTACCTGGCAGCAAAACTCTGATATGGGATGGTTGAGGCCTTTCAAAACTCTGAATTAAGAATTGGTTTGTAGATATTATTTTACAGGCTGATGAGTATGTAGTCCAAAAATGTATTGTTGAACTAGGCTCTTTTAATACCTTCTGCTGTAATCTAACTTCTTTAATAAACACATAATAGTGATATGGCATCAATGCTAAAGACAGGTGACGTGTAAATGAATGAATAAAGAAGGCACTAGAATGAATGTCATTTATGGCGATATTGGTCGAGTACATTACTTCTATGCAAGGTCTATTCATAAGGTTAATCTGGCTCTGTCATTAAACTAAAAGACCTCCAGTATAATTCTGTCTTCTGAAAGTTCTTTAATATAGGACTGCTGTTTTGATCCGTTCTGTAGGTTATTGACTCAGTGCCATTGCAAACTTTTTGTGTTCTCTTATTTGCCACTGGTTTCATTGACATGTGGGTCTCAGTGGCAAATAAGGGATTGAGCAAAATTGCAATGGTGCTGAGGAATTATTCTTTGACAATATCTTAGTATTTTCCAGATTTACCTACGGGAATAGTGCATTTGATGTCCATGCATATGGTTGCAGCTAGTTCATGATCTGTTACTGAATGGAATCAACATCTGAAAAAACTGTGTTTATACGTAACCATGAGCACTTCGATTACATTGTGTTGTGGCAGGCCCAGCAGCATTCAGGCCACGTGTACATGCAACCTCAGTATACAGTTCATCAGTCGAGCTTGGGCGTCCTGTCCTACAAGGGCTTCTAGCCGTTGATATAATAGCTAAAGAGGTGGTACCAAATAAAATTGGTATTTGGCTTTTACTGCTAATTTAAATTTTTTAACCATAATCCTTTATCTACACCATAGGTTATCGCGTGGGTTCAATTGATGCCAAACTATGCGGCTGAGCTTGTGGAGTATGTCCGTACATTTTTAGAACGTACACATGAAAGATGTCGTGCTTCATATATGGAGGTATACTAACGAACTTATATATGCATCACAATGAGTGAATTAAGTCTGTTATTTTCTGTTTGCAATTGAATTGAAGATTATAGGTGGCAATGTTAGAGCATTTCCAAGAGCTCCCAAAAAATCTAACCCCAAAAGCCTGTTTTTGTTGGTGTATATGTTGGTGTATAGAGGCCTGTAGGTTTGGCTCATGCTAGAGGCCCATATAGAGGCCCATTGTACTTGTACATATTTTACCCATCCTAGGGTTTGCAATAGACAAGCAGTTTTTCCCCAATCAAACATGGCATCAGAGCTACCTCTCTCTCTCCTCTCTCTGGGTACTGTAGACTATTCAGCTGATCTAAATCCCATGTCTAGCATTCTGACTGCGTAGTAAATTAACTTGCCAACTTCAGCTAATGCAGCTTTTAAAGTATATGCTCTATGGCATTTCCCTAGTTCCTTACGATGTTGCCAAATTGAGAGTTTATGGTATGCAAAAATTTCAGGCTGTCCTGGAAAAGCAAAGTTATATTCTACTTTCAAGGAGCGATGTTGAAAGTTTAATGCGCCTGGAACCAGCAAACATTTCTTTGCAACATTCATCTGGTGAACTTGATAACAGTGTGACAGATGCGGAGGCAGTTGAAGTAGAGATTGAACTAAGTGATCTCCTGTTAGATATGCGCCCCATAAAACAGGTACCAGTTATAAGTTTTTTTGTGTGTTTTCATATTTGACTTATTTGGACTGATGGATTCTAAATCTATTTTATTTGTAAATATCTGTAGCACTATGTAATCATTCTCATAGACAATGGCTTTTTTACTTTTACCCATAGCTATAGATTACAGTAGGCTTGTCTCTCCTTTTTTGTCACAAATTATTAGTTGTGCCCGGAGAGCTAAATAATGCAAATGTAAAGATCAGGTTAATTTTTTTCTATAAAATATAGAAGGCTTAATAGCCACTTTTATCCACAAACAATCATCCGAACCTCATTGTCCTTGAACTGTTGAAAGGGTCCGTTTAGTCCCTGAACTTTGGTTGTCAGGTTCAATTTGATCCCTGAGCTTATGTGGCTGTCCATATGGGCACAGATCGTCAACACATCGAGCTTGGGCACACAATGCCTGGACTGCCCAAGCTCAGTCCATCATGGCTGGGCAATGTTGCCGAGCGCATCGACCTTGGCCCAGGTCTGAGTGTGCCCGCTCGCTGGTGGTCGTGATGGCTTGGAAAGCGGCTGAGGTGAATTCATGCAATAAGCTTGATGCAGCGGCCTGAGATAGCGGGGCAACTATGACCATGGTAGCTCAAGGTGGTGGGTTCGATTGCAGCCTGAGCTCAGCCAAGTGCCCAACCATGCTGCTATGGCAGCCGGAGCTTACCGCTCCAACAGCACTTTGCCATCTCTGACCCTGCCACGCAACTGATGGGGCATGGTAATGTGGACAACAACATAAGCCCAGGGACCAAATTGAACCTGCCAATTGAAGTTCGGGGACCAAAACTAGCCCATTCAAAAGACCAGGGACAAGATTGAGCTTCCGGTAATAGCTTGAGGACGAATTTGGCTATTACGGCAATATAAAGTGCAAAAATGATCTAGCTTGAAAACAAGTACATGTTTGTGATAGTTTGGCTCAGGCAACTTAATTCTGTGAAAGGGGTATTAGCCTAGTAGTTAGGATAGTTAGTAGCACCCCTGGGTTCCATTTCCCATTTGAGCTGGCGGGAGTAAGAAAAAGTAACTTCCTGGTTCCTCAAGTTGTGCACATGGGCTGGATTGAACTGTGGATGGATCCTCGTATAGGGGCTAGATTGAGCTCAAAGCACAGGTAAATATCTGATTCACGGAGGGTGAGCCCTTGTGCTGCAAGGGGGTTAGCTTTCATAACCTTTCTCGGCCGTGCTTTGGTTGAGCTCTTCTTAAGCTTTTATAACCTTTCTCGGCTGTGCATGGTTGAGCTCTTCTTAATTTGAATTGCCGTATGGGCCCACTAGTCAAGTTTTTTTTGGTTAACTTATTCGTTTGAGTTTTTCTTATGAAGAGTTTAAAGGAATGCATACATTCCATAAATGGTCATGAAGCTTAAAAATTCTGTGAATATCTATTTATGCTTCTTGGTGATAATGTGATGTCCAAACTGTGTATGTAGGAGAATTTGATCCATGATGACCAGAAACTAATATTGTTGGCTTCTCTTAGTGACTCATTGGAATATCTTGCTGATTCAGTTGAAAGGTAACCTTACCCTCTGACTTAATCTTTGTGCCACCCATTATAGTTGAAAATGTGCTTTGAATAATTAGTTTGCTTAAGTGTACCCTACTGAACTTGAGTGAAATTCATTCGTATTTATATAAGAAAAATTTGAAGCAATGTGCTTGCTAATACTGCACATGTGCAAGTTGGACTATCATCAGATTTCTTTTTTTTTGTTTTCTTTTTGAGAAGTGATTTCCATATTTAGTAGTTTTTTTGTAATGAACTTGACTTCGAGTTGTCACCACTTTTTTGAGGAACAATTTCCATTGATCTGATTTCAATTTTAACCTAAGGAAAGAACCATTGTTGCCATCAAGTTTGGTAATGACTTTCTTTTGAACTTCGCATGTCTCACTACCTGATATTATTTGATGCGTCAAAATTTTAGAAAAATTGTGGATTTCAGGCTTGGAGAGTCATTGATAAGTCAAGCCACCCCAGAGAGCAAAACTCACATCCAGCATGGTCTACATAGTCGCTCAGGTAGTGCAATTCCAAAAGGTCTAGCAACTCTTGCCAATGAGTATAGAAGGTTGGCAATTGATTGTATCAGAGTATTGAGATTGGAAATGCAACTAGAGACAATATATCACATGCAGGTATGAGCACCAAGTGTCTTTGGCCCTTTAGATGGATGCATTTTTTATCAATAATTTTTGTGCAATATATTTTGTAACAGGAAATGACCAAAAGAGAATATGTTGAAGATCAAGATGCTGAAGATCCTGATGACTTCATTATCTCACTTACAACTCAGGTATGCTAACTCACCTGGATAAACACATGCACAATTTTGATTAATTAGTGAGTCTTTTTTGAATGGTTAAAAGAGGTAGAGTAAACCTGGTTTAATTTTTTTCGAAACTAGTGCCTTCATCTGTGTGTAGACAAGGAGGAAATAAATCAGCCGAATTGCGAGAAGCTTCATAAATCAATTCTTTAGGGGTTGAACTTCCATTCATTCATATTTCGAGGAGAAGTATCTCATGTTTTTCATTTACATTTCTTTAAGTCGCTATGTAGTTAGATTTCCTTATTCAGAGGTAGCCTGCATTTGGTTGGAGCATAGTCACCAGAGAGAAAGGATGGAAAATTATTCTGTGGAGTCCACACCTTCTTATTACTTTTACTTTTGCTGTACAAATTATGGCATGAATGTAGTGGGAGATTTCCTTCTGTACAATCTCGACTCCATTCAATCCTAGTGCAACGTACCAAATTGCTTGGGTACGAGAATCTCAGGTCCTTGCCACGAACCAGGTTCAGCGAACTAAAATCATTAAGGCCACCTATCTTGGCCTGTAAATTCGATCATAAGCTCTATACCCCCGACAAACCCATTTTTGCTCAACTTCTGTCCCTCGTCCTGCAACTACATTGAATTGGGTACATGGTGACTATGGTTTGGAGGGCAAAGATGGGTGGCATCTGTCCATCTAGCTTTTTTGGGATGAAGTTATCCACTCTATTTGTTTGGTTGGAGGGATGAAGGTGAATGTCATGAGAAAATTAACTAAATTATATCTCTATTTCAAATATCACTAGTAATATACTTGCTTATTATCAATATTAGTCTTGTAGTATTATTTGGTAGTGAAAGACATTAATTACTAATTATGCTATATTTAACATAGTACATAAGTCAGTAATACTATAAAGACCTACTGTGCCATCATAAAAGACCAACTTACAAGGGTCAAGCTATCACTAATGATTTTGCCAATAGCTAAGATTAGGAAGGGTGGTTGGCCTCATCCAGCCAAATTTATGGATGGGCTTTATCCAGCATATTGAGGGGTTATTTCTTGCCCTGGCTGCCCCATCCACCCTCACCTGTAAGCCAAACATTTGCTGAAACTCACCCCATGTCCCATCCAACTTCATACAGTAAACCAAACTCACCCCTAATAATACACATACAATCATAACTAGAGAAGGTATATATATATCAATGATTGCAAACAACAGTTGAACTATATTGCCCTCAATACGCTGTAGTGATGCCCTAATAGCAAACAAAATCATATCGTTCTACTGTCTTTCACAGTTTCATCTATACATAGCAATATATTGGTAAAAGGGGAATTGAGAAAACTTGTCTGTGATCTTGATATTCCTTGATAGTTCATTCACATTGTTGTATGGTAATAATAGTAAGAGTTATAAAAAAATTGAGATGCCTACACAATCAGGTAAATGATTGTGTTAATTGTAGGTTTATTCTTTAAACTTGTTTATGTGGTGTATGATGTGTTTTGTGCTTTCCAATGTATGCAGATTGTACGTAGGGATGAAGAAGTGGCTCCTTATATCCCAGAATCAAAAAGACATTATGTATTTGGTGGCATTTCCAGTGTTGCTGCTAATGCATCAATAAAGGTTTGTTTAATTAACTGCAATATAACAAGTACTGTAAATTCAGTCTTACTGTTGTTTATATGTTGTTCTTTCAGGCACTTGCTCAAATGAAGTCAATCAACTTGTTAGGAGTGCAGCAAATATGCAGAAATTCCATAGCACTGGAACAGGTGAGTGTTTCTTTTGTATATGTATGATATACCAACATCACAAATATAATCATCTTTATATTGATATAGCTGTAAGCATTTGCAGTTTGGCACAAGTTTTCGATATTGAAGGCTATATTCCATATGCTTTCACTAATATAAAATGAAATCTCTTCTATGTAGGCTCTTGCAGCCATACCCTCCATAGATAGTGAAGCAGTCCAACAGAGGCTAGATCGTGTTCGAACATTCTATGAGTTATTAAATTTGCCTTTTGAGGTACCGCATTTAGGTTATTTTACGATATTGCTAGTCTTTCAATATGTTTTACACTTCATGTCCATTTTCAGGCATTGCTTGGATTCATTTCCGAACATGAATATTTGTTTTCAGCCAAAGAGTAAGTTTGATGTCCATTTCACATGAAACCCATCCATTTATACAGCTCATAAACAACTAAATCAAAGTGCTCCAACTATTTGAGTAGCTACTCATATAAACTACTAGTTGTAATGGAGTTGTATGACTGGGTGGAGCTATGAAGTATTTCCCCATTGTTTATAATTGAAATGTATTAATTTGGGTTAATCGTTGTCTGTGTAGATACTTGAGCATACTAAAGGTCAATGTTCCTGGTAGGGAGATACCAATGGACGCTGAACGACGCATCTCACAAATTTTGAGGCACTAAATCACGGTAGTGATAAATATATTAACTTGAAGGTTGTCTTTTATTAGTTTTGAATTCAGCTACACCGGAAATCTCTATGCCTCCCCAACTCTATACATGCTTGAAAAAAATGGGCCTCCAAAATTTCTCAATGGCTTTTCTGTGTAGCATTAGCTGATTTTTGCTATTTATATTCACTTTTATTATTTTCATCTTGTTATTATTTGTTTTCTTTTTGTATTTCAAATGTAGGTGATGTATTCTTTTGTATATATTATCATGATTGTATATGTGTAGTATTCTGAACAAAATTTCTGTTCATGATTCTTGTAAGTGTTTAATCTGTGGATTGAATACTAATATTATCCCTGTCTTGTTTGTTGTATACTCTTTGGAACAATTCTGTATCTGCTCGGGCAGTTTCAATGATTTGGCGTTTACATAATTTCTTCCTGTTAAAAGACTAATTATTAATGTATTTTGTTTGAGAATTCAGTGGGGCGTGGCCTGGTTAGGTGTGCAGCGGAAGATTGCCTTGTCAATTTTAATAAATGCATTAGAAGTCTAAGTAGACGAGTACTTGGCTCATTTTCTACATATGTGGTAATTGCATACGTGCTAGATAGCATAGAAAGAGTTTTGTCACAAATATTAAGAGGGCCCTTAGCCGTGCATGCGTGCCTAACACATGTGACCCTACGCGCTAATGGGGCAGGCATAAATATTAAAAGTGGTTAGTTCTATATCGTCCTACTCTTAACTATAAGTATATGTAGGAGAGCTATCTATCTTCTTTATGTAGGAGAGCTATCTATCAGGAGTGAAAACTTTTGAAACCCTTTTTACCAATGAACAACACCTTGTACTCCTCACGCTGGCTCCACCTTTGTAAGGACTAATGGAAGTGGATAAGGGGTAGATAGAAGAAAACAGTGTTTCTAGAGAGAATTTACCGTTTTTGTTGTTTTTTTTCTCACCTTGAAACAAACATACCCACATCCATACCAGCTCAGTTCGACAACCAAAATTATAATTGTTGCACATATGTTTTGCCTCCCCTTACGTGGAGTGTGCCATCGGGACTCCGTCCGAGCCCATCACGAGACATCCAGCCGGCGCTCTCCTTGATGCAATCATCAAATCAAAACTGTAGCTTCATCGAGGAAGAGCAACGCAAAGTGCAACAGCATCTTGAGTGCTAACCCAGGTGATGAATCCTTGTTCTTATGTGCTATGATCCATGTATGGTTCATTCAGTTTCATCATTGCATGCCTTAATGTGCTGAGGCTAACCCCCTGTCAAGAACGCAATCCATCGTTGATCCCTTCCACCTTTTAATGTGTAGCAACCGAAACCATCATCAATTCATCTTGTCCAACGAAACATGACAGTAACTTTGGTCCGCCTGGCAGGTGGTCTCAAATTTGCTGGATTGCCGCAGCAGGATTTTGGGGATTTATATAAAGTTGTGATCAGAGATGATCAAGCAAAAGAAACGACAAGGTCTGACCAATAGAGAACTCAACAAGCCACCTAGACCTACCTCTCCCCTACTGTTTGGGCAACCTCAAGAGAGCGCAGCTCCCGAGCTCCTGCAAGACACGTGAAACACCGAAAGAACACAGATGTTCGGGCTGATGCCATGCATGAAACACGCATGAGTTTCAATGCTTCCATAACGACCAAGCTGTCAAGATGATCAAACTATTTACCCCCTTCGTCTTGTTACACTTAGGCACTCGTTTGATGATCTTACACCACCACTCTGCAAAAGATTTAGCATGACCTTGACCCAAACCTGACGTGCAAACATGCATGAAGTGAGTAAGTGTTGACATGTTGTATGTACCATCCCGACCAGACCACCAGCCCAAGCCAGTTTAGTCTAATGCAATAACCAGAAACAAGCCTTTGTTTGGTTGGGTGCGTAGCTACTTTTGGCCCGCATAAGATTTTGTTTGGTTACCTGCATTAGCTTGAATAAGATCACCTTGTATTTGGTATGGTAATTTTTATAACTCCATCACCGTCCTGTGTTCTTCCTCTTTATTCCTATTCTTTGTCCTCGCCATCTTTCAAGAACCTGACGCGTGATCTTAGGCGGGTAATGCTTTGGGCAAGAGATGCTAGCACCAGACAATGAAGTTTCAGTTCAAGTAGCAACCAATCTTCCTCGGCTATTAGCGCTCGCTGATCCTGGGCTATTTCCAAACGATGGAGTATCTCGTGTGTTATGGCGTGTTGGGTGCTGATGTGGCCCACCTTCTTATGACTCCAAGATTGGAACACTTTTGTTAGGCGTTTGAGTTTGAGGGAGATACGCTCGAGCGTGCAAGAAGATGAGATTTGGCTGATTCCAGGACTCCGCTACCGTCATATGAAAGCCTTCCAAGTTCGTCCAAAAACTCTCACAATGAAACCTCCGCTTACTATGTATTCCCTTTTGCAGACCAAGCAACAAAGGGCAATCATCAGAGATCTCCGTAACAAAATGTCTGTCAAGGGGGTTGTACGTGTGTTCATAAGAGTGAATACTTATGTGTACACTAGTAATGCACTGTGCATGTACCGCACACACCAATGATTTTACTACCATAATATTAAAAACTAACTGCTAGTATTTACGAAAATAAATAACCAAATAATTAAATTAATACAATAAGCAATGGCCGCACGTGAATACTTCTTAATGCAATATCATGGTTGAGGAAACAATTTCAATAGTGTGTACAACTATATTATTTAAATATATTAAACATATTATATAATGTATTGTTCAATTCAAAACATGCAAATGTAAGTGTAATATACTGTTTAAACCAGAGTATAAAAACAATGCCTAATAATAAAAATATTCAGACAAGATTCATACATTGTTTAAACTGAAAACTTCTAACAATGCGTGACAAAATTCAAAAAAAAAACTTCTACCATTACAAAATGCAGGTTCCAAGATGCGATGTAGTAATGTGGCAGTGGGCAATGCATACCATGTGAATATTATTTCAGCACCCCTACCGCATGAAATTCAAAATCCTTTCATTAGAGTTATTTACTTTTAGCATCCATGACACAGTATAGAAAAATCACATGCATACATTGATTGGCATCTATATATCTGCTGAAACACAGTAAATATCTTCACTGAAAAAATTGATATGCCACCACATGCATAATTGTCTAGATTTGTGTAAAAATTAGTCAACTAACGGCCAACTTCAGTCAATTGCAAAAACATCCATTCTGAAGAAAGAAATACTTTGTTGTGTACACCTTCCATGTCCAAACTTTCGTAATGATATGTAAAAGTTAAATTGACGTCATCTCAGCAGTATGCACCCATTTTTAACTAACAATTAGGTATCCTGAATAGATGGAACATTCATGCACTGTTTGTCCTCTACTAGTACTTTCGAATC
>JAUNZO010001026.1:0-11386 GCA_031894775.1 Chloris gayana | reverse complement strand
TTTTTACAAGTGTAGGATGAGAATTTTATGGAAATTAATGATCTTGCTCTACCCCACTAGAACATTGAGCAAGGGCAGCCTACCAACATTGTGGTCTTGGGTGGAGCTGCTGGCACCGAAAGCGAGTGTCAACTTTCCTCCTAATCAGAATGTGGACATTGATCTTCTGCTCTAGGACATCAATGGCGTGGGAAACATGATGAATGATGTTGAGGCCAATCCTGTACCCAATCAACAATAGATTAATCTGAACATTGGATTTGCTCTGCTTCTAGAAATTGGTGTTGATCCAATGGTCTAGGAATTCAGTGAAAGGTATGGTAATCTGCACAAAAGAAACCCGGATGGAGTCGGATTATGGGCTCAACACTTTGCCCCACCTGGCAGCTCTTCTATAGGCTTCCAAATTCTAGTGGAATGGTCTGACTTCTTCACTACATCTGCTTCTCTCCCCAACTCACTTTTATTGGTCCAAGAACTTCCTCACCTCTAGAGCATGGGAGCATGTTTCCAAAGTAAGTTTGTCCGACTCTATGGGTATTATCATACCACCCAAATGCCCCTCAACTTCACCCCCTCCTTGCACATCGGTGGCCATTTCAGAAATAGGGGAAGAATAAACCATCAAGCGGTCTTCACTGTCCCTAAAGAGGAGTTGGCCCTGCAGTCTAAGGAAACTCCAATTGCCATGACCAAAATTTGAAAGCGAGAAGAGGATAGAATTGGTTGAAACAAATGTCATAAGGATCCCAAGAATTAAGATGCTCAACAATGGCTTCCGAGGCAAAACATGTTGTGACAGGAACTGTCTAGAGCTCAATGGATCCATCGACGATTTCCAAGAAAATCATTAAGAACTTGGGTGAGACTTTCTGCAATATAAATCCTAGCAAGCTGATCGATGCATCACTGAGTAAGAGGAACAACCATCCTCTTCCATTGGAGACCCTGGTAAGGCTACATCCAAGAAGGAGACCTCAAAGAAAGATGACAACAATGAAGATACAACCAAGAAAAAGCCCAAGAAGCAATGAGGAAGCCAGAATGGACCCTCATGCTCGTTTATTTTGTGTCTTCTAATATTATGTTTGCCACAAACTGTGATGGCCTTTACTTTATGAACTCGGTTGCTAGGTCTGAAATAAGTGGGATGTTATCTAATATGTTAGGGTTTTTATATTGCCTTGTCTCTATAAAATCTGGTCCCGTCCAACAACTCAAGTCCGGTCATATCCAAGCATCTCAAGTCTAGTCATCTCCAAGCAAGCTACTTATGTAATGCTGAGGTTTCTTCTTGTTGGAGGTGTTATGCACGTCCGGTTCAAAGTTTCTTTTCAATTTTGGTTTTAATGGATATACAAATGAATGCTTCGGTAGGCAATGGAAAGTTCTAAACCGGAATATCATAGGGATAAATTCCGATTCCAAGTGGAAGGCAATCAAGAGTAAAATTGGTGAAGCAAATTGTGCTTTCATTTGCTTGCAAGAGAATAAAAGGGAACATTTTGACATTAATTATATTAAACACTTATGTCCTCCCACCTTTGATCGATTTGAATTTATGCCTTCCATTGGTGCATCGGGGGTGCATTACGGTTTGGAATAGTTGTCAGTTCCATGGATCCTTGGAATTTATGAATGAATATGGCCTCGACAGTGAAGCTCAAATCCACACACTCAGATCTGCATTGGTACCTAACAAATATTTATGGACCCTGTGAGTTTGAGCTAAATCAACCCTTTTTATACTGGTTTTAAGATGTTGAAATGCCTAATGAGTGCAATTGGTTAATAACAGGAGATTTAATCTCTTCAAATCCCATGATAATAGGAACAAGCCTAGTGGTAATGTAAATGAAATGCTGGCCTTTAATGCAGCTATTAGTGCTCTGAGTGTTACTGAATTGCCGCTAAAAGGTAGAAAATATAATTGGAGTAATATGCAGCAAATTCCCCTTCCGGTCAAAGCTAGACTGGTCTTTCACCTCTACCAATTTGGTGATTGATTTCACTTCTATTCCAAAGCCAAAGGTTTTAGGTTTGAGAATTATTGAATGGAGCATGAAGAATTTATGCATAAATCCCAAGAGAGCTGGAATATACCTGTATATCAAGAGGATAGTGCAATAAGAATAACAACAAAATTCAAGAACCTAAGGAGAGTGTTGAAATGTTGGGCATCGAAGCTTTCCAACCTTGCAGCTACCATAGATAAGATTGAAGAGTTCATGGACCTCGAGTGTAGTGGAATGGAATTTTTCATAGTTAGTGAAAATATTCAAACCTCCTCCATTGGCAGTAACATCTACTGGAAACAAAGAGGTATCAAGTTGTGACGCCCCACTCTAGGGAATACACTGTGCATACGTAAATCTCTGGAACAATAGTTGGTACACACATAGATGATGCAAATCCGATACAACAACCTTTATTAATTCCTCAAAGGGATACAACTAGGCGATACATGGTCTGGATTACAATCAAAGAGGTGGATAGACCAGCCTCACATAAAAGAAAACACACCGGAAAGCTTCATAAACTCCACAGGCAACATCGAGTGAAGGACGCGACCTACTCCTTGTCTTCATAATAATCTCCATCTTTGTCTGAATGATTAAGCAACGGGTGAGTACATAAGGTACTCAACAAGCTCTACCACTAGCAATTAATAATAATATACATGCATTTGGATGTGGTCAAGGTATAGCTAAGGTTTTGCAGAAAGCGCGGATGCAATGGGCTCACTACAGAAACAAAGGGGTTCTTAAAGGGGAAAACATTTTATAATTTTAGTTGGTTGGACCTGGGGGATATTCATCGATCCCGATAGTTCCCATAATTTTAGATGAGCCTTCCGACTCGAGGTCATAGCAGCTCTGGCACTACAGGCCAACACCATTTCCAAAACTCATGGGCACAAAGCTGCCCACTCACACATCAAGGGTTTAGTATTTGTGGCTAATCAACGAGAGATCAAGGTTTGGTGTGTCAATATACCGTGACAACGAGACATCCGGATAGTTTTATACACTCTGTAGAGGTTGGTACACTTCACCCACAAGCTATATGTTCTTGGCTACGAAACACATAACGGTGCCGTCGCAACTAGGCACGCTCACAAGTCCGCCCCGAATGCCCGGGGACCCGACGGACATGACACAAGCATACCGTCCACCATATATGTGCAAAGTACTAGACTTCGCCAAATAAACCATCCCTAGACCTCCATCATCTACTACACCCGGTAGAACTTCTTGCTGCGTAACCTAAGATTTGGTGCACAGTCCTATCCGTAGCAGGTTCCGTGGTTGTACACTAAATCACCAATTTGGGGTCCGAAGAACTGGTCCTTATATGGCAGGGCAAACACTCGTCCATCGCAAATGGGCATCATCACCTATACATCAAGTACTCTACACCAGTAGTAGGAGTTCTGCCCGCGACCGGTAACTTTCCCACCCAACTTCATCTTAACACAGTTGGTCTAATCACCCACCCATCAACACACACCACCAAACTCATTTTCACAAGGTTTTCATAAACAAGGTGGATGATGATAGATAGTAACAGTTCTTCAGCATGACACTACAGCATTATCATTAACATAGTTAACAACAATATCTAGGTTGATCTAGTGGTCTATGGCCAATCAAGGGTTTAATGTTCACATATATAGTGATTTGAACATGATACAACAACTGGGGTCTAGCAAAATAGGTATGAAACTCCCATTGAGAACATAGAGTTTCATCCCAACACATTTTGACCAATCTCAATGCAACAAATAGATGTTAATTCTCTTAATTTAATTTAATGATATAACTTGCCTATGAAATTATCAGACGAAACTATGCATTAAGAGAGACAGTTTTATATATTAAACTAAATCTTCAAATCTGATGTGACACTCTTGAAAAGTATGAGATGAAACTATGTATTGAGTACTTTGTGGATAGCCTAGCTAGGAGGCGTTGAAATCCTAACCATTAAAAGATTATAAGTACTAGCAGCTAAGATTCTGAAAGGCCACAATGCTTCGTTCCGATGCGATATGTTTTGGCAGTTTTGGTTCTCGATGGCATGGACAATCTGATAGATCTGGTAAGTTCTCTTTATATTACTATATCGTCATATGTGTCCTATATAACAAAGAACAAATTAATACGATCATTTGTTGTAACTGCTTCGTCTTTTCTTCATTTGTTATAACACACAGACCATATACTTTTTCGAACAATGAGCAGGAGGCCAGGAGCACTGCTCTTTCATGTAAGAAGAAGCATGGAACACAGAACATATATCAGTTATCACAACAAGGAACGAATGTGAATCACTGCTTTTTTTACCTTTGCTTGTGACCGGCGCATGAAGTGTGGTATATCGAATATATGGTGCCACACACGGACGAAACGTACGTGATTCCAGCGAGTATTCAGAAGCCAAGTTTCGCATCAACTCATTACCTATATATATGTTTCTTTGTTTGAGTGGATCCACACACAGCATCGCCCATGAATAGTGCATTTTAATCAAATCATATAGAACTTGCAAGGCAACCCACATCCATTCCGTTGAAGTGATAGGTTTGTATATATATACACGGTACGTAAGAAATGGTAGCCACAACAACTGTTACACTCTTCTTATCACGTGGGATTAATTAATCAAGAATGCCATTTTAAGAATTATCAGCATCTCGGGCTCTACTGTATGTATCCATGTCGTCTTGAATAGGTTAGGGACAGGGCTAATTTGGTGACCAATCGCTGCATTGTTTACATAAAAAAATGACACGGTTGGCGTTATGGGCTTAATAAGAAGAATCTATCGTTGTTTAGGAGATGATGGTGTAAATATTTTTTGGGAAGAGTCTAATTTAATTAGTATTTGGTCATCGATTCTGAATATCTATATTAATATGCATCTGTTGATGCAAACTTCCATCATGATTTTGTTTTCACTATACTAAAGCTTTTGATATGTAGTTTTCTATTTTAAATCATTTAATTTAATTCAATGATTTCATCAAATTTGGGTGAAGGTTACATAGTTCACAAGGCTAAATCTTTCTCTGGTTGACCATTTCATTCCTCAAATGACGCAACCTCATTTATGGTTGTGCATTTGTTCCATTCAGTTCCTCTTATATCCGATGCCTCCTTTTATATATCCAATCATTCATGGGGCCTGACAATTGGTTAATCATAGACATATTTTAGTTAATGGTCGTATAGTTGATATACCAAGATATTATTACTAGCTACCAAGGATAACCAGTTCAAAATGCTTTGTTCAAAATTGGTAAAGCTTTTGATGGTTGAAACATTGTTTCGGGAGGAAGAACCGGTGATCGATAAGCACAAAACCGTCCATTCCGGTTCTACATTTGTTTGAATCAAATGTTTCGGCAATTGAATCCAACGCCTTGTTGGCTATAATATATTCACCAGGGCATGCAAGATATGATTTTCTTTTCATGTTCATCCTAGAGTTTGGTGACTTCCATTTGTAGTTTTAATTTTACACGAGCATTATTACTGTGTATTTACCGAGCTTATCGTCTGTGTATTTGTTTCAGAAGAAGATATGGCAGGAGCGGTGCATTTGTGGAAAGAATGGGGACTCCACGCGCTGGTGCTGTTGAGCTTCACACTGCAGGTGATGCTCCTCCTTCTGGCGGAGTTCCGGCGACGAATCGACTCCGGCAAGCTTAGGGCCTTGATTTGGTCGGCGTACATGCTGGCTGACTCGGTAGCGATCTACACCATCGGGCACCTGTCGGCGACGAGCCAGCAGGCGGCTGAGCACCAGGCCATGGCCCTCTGGGCGCCACTGCTGCTGGTGCACCTTGGCGGGCAGGACAACATCACGGCCTATGCCATGGAGGACAACCGGCTGTGGCTGCGCCACCTGGAGACGCTCGCCGTGCAGGCCACCGGAGCCGCCTACGTCCTCTACGTGTCCCTGCAGGCACCTGCCGGCGACGGCCGGCTCCGGCGTGCCGGCGTCCTCCTCTTCGTGGTCGGCGTGGCCAAGTACGGGGAGAGGGTGCTGGCGCTCGTGCGCGCCAACAGCAGCCCGTCCGGCATGAGCTACGACATTGCTAGCAGAACGGGCGGCACCATCTGCGGCACCTCAGAGCTAACCAAGACGGACACGGAAACCTTGCTGCAGGTGGCTCACGGCATGCTGGATGTTGCCAAGGACCCGATAATCGGTTGATGCGCACGTCCGCTCGTACGGCCCCTGTGGGTAGCCGCTCATCCGCCTCGAGATTTGTATGCGTTTAACGCTCAACTAACGGCTGCACACGTCACACGTCTTGAACCGTGTGAGATTCCTTCTTTTGGTGATATGGTTGGGTAACGGCAGATAAGAAAATATAAATTTTTTATTGCATCGAAGGGTGTGACACTGTGACTCTTTGCGTGTTGTATTTGTTATTTTTTTGTTCCTGCACACTGCGTAATATATTATAGACCATTTAAAAGTATTATGTAACCAGTACTACTATTGTTTCCTTTTAATTCATTTTCTTATATTATCGCCGCCGCTTATGGTGACCATCCAGAAATAGACCCCTGTCTTGTACTGTTCTTTCTTCATATTTTCGCCGCTTTGTGACAACCATCCAGAAACAGACTATCTGCATATTACAATGAGTGACTAATCCATATTGTACTGTCATCTGTCTTGTACTATCCTTTATTCATATTTTCGCCGCTTTGCGGCGACTCATCCAGAAATAAAGCACTGCATGTTATAATGAGTGACCAGTACATATTGTACTCGTCACCTGTCTTTGTACTATCCTTTTTCAATATTTTCGCCGCTTGCGGCAACCATCCAAAAATAAACCACTCCATGTTATAATAAGTGATCAATATTGTCATTGTCTTGTATCGTCTCCTTTTTTTATATATTTTGTTGCTTTGCATATTTTGTTGATCTAATATAATAATACTTTTCTAATTTAAGAAAATATAACTTTCCACCGACGCCTACCTTTGCTGGTACCAGCGGCGCCTCAGGAGACGCGACACGCGGGGGATGGTGGTGATCTTGCCAGGGACGTCAAGGCGCTGTCGAACTACATGCTGTTCCTGCTCGCCGCACGCCCCCACATGCTGCCCCTTCCTGCCAGCCGCACCAGCTACGCCAAAGCCTGCTCCGACCTCATCAAGGCCGCAGCAAGGCCTTCCGCCTGCGCTGCCTCCGCCGAGGATCTGGTCCGCACCATGGTTCTTGATGCTCTGGACGGTGACCTTATGCACAATGATTCGATCCGACATGGATCCGAGATCGGCAGGTGCCTCATCGACGACTTGAAAACCGCACCCGCAGCCGCCGGGATGAAGCTCCAGCTGATCGCGCAGGTGTGGCTGGAGATGATATGCTACGCAGGCGCCCATTGCAGCGCGCATTCTCATGCCGTGCAGCTTAGCAACGGCAGCGAGCTCGTCACCCTGGCGGCCCTCCTGGTACGGTACTGTGAAAGAGGCACCCTGTTGCCTTCTGAGCATTAATGCAACCTCTGGTAGTATTATGCGGGTGGCCAAAAAAAACTGACTGAAACTGATTCGCTTTCTAGCCGACAAACATTCAGCAATTCTGTTGATTAAATCATCTATAAGATTTAGCTAAAGTCATGAGAAGCATTAGTATCAGATGATAAAACCAACCATGACTAAATGGTGGTTCCAATACCAGTATTTAGATGTCGCCGAGGGCGATTAAATTTAGACCCGGTACATGCCAAGTTGCATGATGGGAAATTCATCCAATTCTGGAATGATACGTGGAATAATGGGCAAATCATGACTAGTAATCCAGATTTGTTTTCTTTTGCTTACTATAAGACAAAGGTTGTTCAAATCAACAAATTACATCAATTGTTCTATTGAAATGATCGAGTCAACCCAAGAGGGCTTCTCAAAAGGAGAAATATGTTCCTAGACTCTTATAATTAAGAGATGGGCATTGTGCGGAGAGAGGAAACTCTACAACACCTATTTCTAAGGTGTGCATTTGCAACGAAATGTTGGCAAATTATAGGCATTACTTATCCAAGGATGATTCAACCACTAGCAGCATTTTCTCTCTTCAGGAGGAAGTTAAATGTTAAATTTGGCATGGAAATATCATCATCATGACTTGGAGTATCTGGACAGTTAGAAATTATTGGATTTTTAAATCTGAAGACCCCATGGTGGATAAATGTAGGGCTAAATTTGTCGAGAATTTTCCTTGTTACATAGGGTAAAACCAAAATATTTCCATGAAATTAGGCATCGGGTAGATACCCTCCTGTAATCTTTTTTTGTTTTTTCGATTGTTCTTTGTAACAGTTGTACATGACTTGTTTTTATGTTTAATTAATATATATTGTAGGGCCTTGAGCCTCTAGTTTCATTTTTAAAAAAACTAGGTCCAACTCTCTCCATGAAACATGGTCGTTTGCGATGCATGGGCTTGTTTGTATACACGAGTGTTCCAGTTAAACATGTTCAGGCTTCCTTGAATGCTTGTATTGCGGCATGTTTGGGTGATACACCCTTTGGGATCGGAATCCAAGGTGCGCCTGCATTGAATAAGCAAGGCGAGTTGCTGGTAGACAAGCTTAGTAAAAGGTTGGGGGTAATTGTGGGGCCAGGCAAAAAACTGAGGTTTGTAGTTTGGGTTAGGATGTGGGTTACAAGTAGCAAGGAAAGAGATAGGAAAGACTGGTCTCACAGGTGTTTACACGCGTACGAGTTAGATTGTACTTAGGTTTTATCCTACGGTCAAGGATGAGCTTTGATACCATCTGTCGTGCTATTTCTAGGATACACTATATATGCATCCTGTACCAACCCTGGATCAGTAGTTGGTAGGAACACACAAATTCTCAAATCCATAAAATACGGTATAAAGGAAAGACTTACCATACATGACTTAATTACAATCTAGAGTAGCATTGGAAGAAAGTAAGGTGACTGCATTGCACTTCTACCAATTGTACATGCAATTTGAGCACATGATGAAACCTAACTGCGATCAGCTTTTGGGAGCTCTTCAACTCAAAACAATATAAGCAAATAGTGAGTACATAAGGTATAATCATGCAAAGCAAGGGTGTGGAAAAAGGCTTAGTGTTCATGAGAGCCGACAAGCATGTGGGATTCACTAAGAATAGGTATCAAGGAGCAAAAAAAATATTGGTCAATACTTAGCGGGTTGGCCCTGGGGAGCATTGCTGTCGGTGCTCGACACATTCTAATCCATACCTTCAAACATCATGCATTCACTCATCAAGGGATATAGTAACACTAATCGATGTGAGCCCAAGGCATTAGCATGTCGATACGGCGACAATGGCTATCTGGATGAAAATACACTATGTAGAGTTTGCGAACTTTACCCACAAGCTATGCTCTCTTGGCGAGGGAGTGACATAGCGTACACCATCTTCCCATACACCACTACAAACCCACCACGGATGCTAGAGGTACCAGCATTATGAGATTATTGTTAGAAATATGCGAATTATTCTATATCCAGATTTTAGTTTGAGGCATATTTCATAGACATTAAACAAAACGACGCAAACTAGCTCGCGCAGCAGGTTGAACAGAACAAAACACAGAAGAGGCGACATCGACTTACGTCGGGTTTGTCGGTGCTTTTCTCAAGCACAAGAGTAGTCGAAGCAGACCGTCGATGAAGACCTCGCAAACCGCCGACGAGGCAGCGAACGAGCGGTCACGCAGTTGCGCTGCCCAGAAACCTTATTGCCGCCCTCGTGCAGGCTTCACGACGGCAACGGCTCGGAGATACCGCTCACCCTACTCCTCGGTGCACGCCAAGGAACAGGGCCGACGAGAAGAAGCAACACAACACTACAGCTCAGCTCTCCAAAAGGAAGGAAGAAGAAAAACGTGGATTTCACGGTGTAAAAAATTCCTGGATGTCTCCAGGACGCCTTATATAGGCGCGGCTGCTCACCCGCAGTCAATTCCTCTAATTACACCCATTAATCGGCAGGCAATTCATTGCTGCTCAATTAATCCCGTTTATGGCATTAAACCGTGCATTAATTCTCTCGTAATTAGTGCAAAACGGTCAGGTTAATGGAGGTATTAAGTGGCAAAAATAAACACCACTTTATTTTGGTATAGCTCAATCCCTCTTCCAATGCCACGCCACTTTATTTTGGTATAGCTCAATCCCTCTTCCATATTTCATTGATCTATGGACATGAGGAAAGCTATTTAAGTTGGTGTACCTCTCATTGGACTAGCAATATGGTACTAAACCAACAGCCACTTGCTCTTTAAAATTTCACTTGAATGGGCCTCATAAATGGCCCAAATTCCAACAATTATGTGGGATATGAAACCAATAGGGTAACACCAACCCATATCATTTGTAACCTCCCTTCTCCTGAGTGGACTTATTTGGAGCAACACACAGAGAGGTTCCATGGTTGTCTCAAGTTGAGCTCCAATGGAATGGTCCTTATGAGGCAAGGGAAAACGCTCGTCCACATCAAAAGGAGCTATCCCAAAGCTCTGAACACCTAGCACATCATCACCATCACTACAGGTTCGCCCTCAAGCCAAGCCTAGCCATCATCACCTCACCTAGTAATACATTGTTGCTACCATACATCCCAACTATTTACTGACACCACCAAACCTCACTTGACACAGTTATTCCGTAAAAGAAAATTAATTGATAAAGGTGTGGAGATGAGCATCACGGGGTTCCTAAACATTTCTAAGCAGAACAACATTTCATACGTTAGGATATAATGTCAAAGTATTTTTGGGTTATAAGGCATTAAGGTTATACACAAACAAAGTGAAGTTTTGGTAACTACAACACAATTACCACTTTAAAAAGTGGATAGTAATTATGTAGAGCACTTACATCAACACTATAACTCAAGAAAGAATTCAAATATACGATATGTCATACGTAGGTGCTAGCTAAGAATCACCATATAGATGTGATCAACGAAGTTAGAACTTGCCTAGAAAAAGCTACATTTTTCCTAATGGTAGACTTCTGTGTTTTCGCGTATTCTTTCAAATCCAGGTGTCGAGGTCATTTCTCGTGACTTGGGCCTTCAGGCTTGTCTCCAGAGCTGGGATCCTTCAACTTCCTGTTAGGTCCTTCATTTACAACTAAACGTAATACTAGCTTAGGGAAAAATAAAATGGAAATAAGAGATAAATAAACTCTAGATAAAAGATCCAGAGATTCGGTGAATACCAGTGTAGGAGTTTGTAAATCAGATCTTGGGCAAGTTCCAATTTACACGGATTCAGACTATGATCAGATAGATGCTTGGGACAACGTGCAGATTATGGTTTATTGTGGGGTTGTTGTAATAGGTAGAATA
>JAUNZO010001025.1:0-137621 GCA_031894775.1 Chloris gayana | reverse complement strand
GTGATAAAGGATGCCTTAGGCTGTGGGTGTTAATCATCCGGCTGATTATAGGCTTTGGAGACTCGAGTCGCTGTGAGAATATAGGGAATAAACTGGTCTGATCAACCAGAATTTTGGTTCTTAGTGAAATTTTCACTAAGCGGATTATGAGTTCATGCTGATTTAGACGGTCTGTTATGTGAAACTGGTGTAAATGACCAGGAGATATGAAATTCTGACCGGTATAACCGGTCCGAAAAATATGTTCTTGGCAAAAATTGCTGAGAGCAATGTGATTTGATGGGGAACAATGAAGTATAGTCTCTCCGAGAAAGACTCTTGCATTATTTGCGACCCTTAAATGATACAAGAGTCGTGGGCTATACCTAATTAGGTGCACCCGACCGGTGCACTCGTATCTAAGAGCGGTCTATAATGACTGAGGGATATGGAAATTAATGGAAAGTTAAATGGAATGGTCTATAATGATTGCGTATCAAAGGAAAATAATGAAGAATCAATCGGTGGACTCTTACATTATTTGAAAGAAGTTCAAATGATCCAAGAGTCGGGAGCTATACCCAATTGGGTGCACCTAGTCGGTGCACCGAGAGAAGAATTCGTGATGATTACCTAATTAGGTGATATGAAGGATAAACATACTAATTTTTGGCTTTTTAAAAGCGCTTCGAAGACAGAAGAATTATTGCAGCAGATTAGAGTTCTTTTTATTTTACCATGGAATCAAGACCAACATGCGGAAGACTGGTCGGTCTTATTCAAGGTTAAATAAAAAATTACTCCGGGGCTATTGTCGTATACTTGCCTTATGGGTATACAAATGATAAAGGAATGTATGCGCAGAGACACGGTAACAAATCAATGAAGATTGAGGTGATGGAAATCGCTAAAGGCAATACATAACATACAGGACGTAGGGTATTACTCTCGATCCGAGGGGCCCGAACCTGTCTAAAATCGCGTGTTCCTGTGTGTTCTGTGTGTTGCACCATCGAATTCCACACTCGTGAGGGACCGGGTAGTACTAGTGCCGAGTTTAAGACTCGACACCCTGTGGAGTAACAACATAGCCAAGAAAAGAAACTCGATCGGTGCAAAAGGTGCACTTCTCATGGTTAGCAAATAAACGTGCATGTCTTAAAGCAGTAAAAACAACACGTAAATGATCCATATGTTCATCTAAAGACTTGCTGTAAATCAAGATATCATCAAAGTAAACCACCACAAAGCGCCCAATAAAAGCCCTCAAAACCTCATTCATTAAGCGCATGAAAGTACTAGGTGCATTAGTTAACCCAAAAAGCATTACTAACCACTCATACAATCCGAATTTAGTTTTAAAAGTTGTTTTCCATTCATCTCCAAGTTTCATTCTAATTTGGTGGTAACCACTACGCAAGCCAATTTTAGTGAAAATTAGAGAACTGCATAACTCATCAAGAATGTCGTCTAGCCTAAGAATAGGATGATGATACCGAATAGTAATATTGTTAATGGCTCTACAATCAACACACATGCGTCAACTACCATCTTTCTTAGGAACCAAAAGTACAGGAACAACACAAGGACTAAGGCTTTCTCGTACATACCCGCGGTCCAAAAGGTCTTGAACTTGTCGCTGAATTTCGTTTGTCTCCTCGGGGTTGGTCCTATAAGCAGCACGGTTTGGCAAGGTAGCTCCTGGAATCAAATCAATTTGATGTTCTATTCCTCTCAAAGGTGGTAATCCAGGAGGAATCTCAGCTGGAAAAATATCCTCAAACTCCTGCAAAAGGTCGGTGATAGCAGAAGGCAAAGAGCTAGCAATATCATCAAAGGAATACAAGGTTTGTTTGCATATCTAGCATAAAAAATACCGTCATTAAAAATTTCAGCAAGGTCTGATTTTGTAGCAAGCATAACACGACCTTTCAAATTAATCCCATCTCCCTTAGAAATAGGTGCAGACTTATCCTTTATAGGTGAGAAAACAGAATTAGCAACTTGCTGATTTTCAGATTTAGAATTATTCAAAGAAGCAGCTCGTTCTCTATCAGCTTGTACAATTTCAGCAGGGATCAAAGGTACTAAAGTAATTTTCTATCCTTTATGCATAAAAGTGTTTTTATTACTTCTACCATGGTGTGTAGCATCATTATCATGTTCCCAAGGACGACCCAATAAAAGTGAACAAGCTTGCATAGGAACCACATCACAATCAGCATAATCCGAATAAACACAAATGGAAAAAGGAACTTTACAAGTTTGTGTTACCTTAGCTTTTCCTGAGTCGTTTAACCATTGAATGTGGTATGGATGAGGATGTGGTCGTGTGGCCAAACCAAGCTTCTCAACCAGATCTGAACTCATCAAGTTGTTGCAGCTTCCTCCATCAATGATCACACGTGCTCGTCGATTCTTGATGATGAAGAAAATCTGG
Source organism: Chloris gayana (assembly GCA_031894775.1). Lineage (NCBI taxonomy): Eukaryota > Viridiplantae > Streptophyta > Magnoliopsida > Poales > Poaceae > Chloris > Chloris gayana. Next base: position 135,202 of record JAUNZO010001025.1, on the reverse strand, counting down.
AACAAGTTGTGGCGTTGTATCTTTTTAGAAGTCTCAATTTGCGTGCTAAGTACACGCTGTACAATGATGTTCATGAAACCCGAAGTGTCTTCTCCACCAAGTACATGGCCCTCGTTGGTGTCGTCGGCGACTTCGTCTTCATCATCATCTTCTATGTCGGAGGTGCTGATGTATCCTCCATCTTCGGTGGCCACGTATGCCCGCTGACTTGGGCAATCTTTCTGCACATGGCCGAGTCCATGGCAGCGGTTGCACTGAATGTTGAGGGAGTGAAGCTACCTGAGTGGAGGGTTCACTCCTCGGGTAAGTGGAACTCCTAGTGCACGCATACAAAGCTGGAGAAGCTCGTGAACCGCCTTGGAAGTGATCTCGTGGCCACAAACCAAAGGAAGTGTGTAAGTGCTTGGCCGACATAGGCATAATGGAGGTTTTTAGTGCACCCGACAATAGGGGATGAAATCACTTTCTCGTGGGGAATTATGTACAACCTCTGCATAGCGAAAAATGTCATGACAGTCGTGCTCACGGTCAAGAGCGGCATGGACCCTCACACGGATTAGGGGTGTGGTAATGGTTTGGTTGTGTGGTTTCGGGAAGGAACCATGTCCGGTTTGGATAACAGATCAAGTTGGGATCTTTAGGAGTCTCGTCGCTTGATTTCTTTTCCCGTGCGTGCGTGTTAACCTCGCCACACCTCCACGACCCGTTCGCACCCCTTCTCCTTGGCTAGGCGAAGCTCGGCACAACTTTTCCCCAACTGTCGGCCGCTGACCACCTCTCGCTCCACCGGCGCCGGCTCGTCCGGGAGCCCCTCTTTCGAACCCAACTCGATGCCGGTGATCTCCCTCCCCCACCGAAGCTCGCGGTCCAACAACCCGGTCTTTTCCTCCACCGTAGCAAGCTCCCGACGCCACCGGACCTCCGCCTCCGCCATGAAACGCCGTTGAGGTATCTCCGGTGAAGCTCCGCCCTGCGCACCACCCCCAAGCATCTCACCTCGACGTGCGCAACACTCCGGTGAGCTCCCCTCAAGTTCCGCGCAACTCCGATGAGACTCGCGCCGTGCGCCGCCCGGCTCCGGTGAGCCACACCACGGGCCACACACCTCGGATCCAAAATGGCCCATAGCCACACCCAATCCTCAAGCCTGTAGCCTTCGTGTGTCTGCAGCCTGATTGGTTCGATTTAAATTTAGTAATGGCATTTTTGTAAAATGTCCAGGAAATTGAATTAAATTAGAAAAATCATAACTAAATATCTAGAGCTCCAATTTGAGCAAATCCAATTTTGTTGGATTCCTTATAAAGAGGACTATTTATTGGTACTGATAAAACTCATTTTTACTGCATAATATTTCCAGAATAATTATAGGTTTGTAAACCCTATTTAATTGATAACTATTTATCTAGAAATGCAAGTAATGCAAACTAAATTATTTTGGATTCCTCTGAACATGCTCTTTATTATGGTGCATCATATCCTTAATGATCCTGCATGTATATCATTGTATGATTAATTCTTGGTTTAGCTTAATTAAAGTCCAATAATTAATCTAGGCATCAAATAATTATGCTACCTGAGCAAAACTGTCACTAATAGCATGTAGTATCACCCTGTATTACCCCATGTCCATAATTGCACCCAATAATTTCCTAGGGAATTTTTGATTGTAGAAACCGTCGTTTTTATGTTTAAAGTTAAATCTCTCCACATAAAATGATGAAATCTGTTATTATTTTGTTATGTTCTGTATACAACTCTTGTGTAATGCATATGTACAGAACCTTTCCAAATGTGACCATGTCATTTAAATGCCTTTAATTATTATGATTAGGTACTTCATTTTTACATGTGATAATGAAAGCATACTTTAAAAATAAATTTATATTTAAGCATATGTCTTCAAGAACCATCTTATGTAACATATCAATTCTGTTTTTGAATGTATCATTCATACATCGATGTCACCCATATTGTTTGCATGTCTTTGCATTCATCAATGTTGACATCTCGTTAATTTAGGAAACGTTGAAGTGCCGGTTGAGGATCTTCGAAGGATATCTCTCTCAATCAAGACCCGGCACTCGAAGACCCTAACTCTGTTGTAGTAGCTCCAGGCAAGCCCCGGTGCATCCTCCCAGTTTTTAAGTTTTATTTTCAATACCACAATTGCTAGACTGTCTAGAATGTATTGTGCACTAAGTCTAGGTATTTGGTTGAAAATCCACTTGCATTGTCCCCGGATGAATCCTATGTAGATGTTATACTGGTACGAGTTAGCCTACTAGAATATTTGCTATGCTTAATTCTAGGATCGACGGTACACAAGGTCAATTACTCAAATGTTAATAGAACAAGTTGTTAATTATATGCCTAAGTAAATGGAACCGAACGAGTCTGTTTTGGAAAGAGCGAAGGCAAGGGCCCGGATAGGGCTTGTCTCGCAAGGTGGCAGACCGTTCGTGTAAACAACTAAAAGTTGAGACGTGGACGGGCCAGTAGAGGAAAGGGCAGGCACATGTGCCTTGCGAGGGCATGGTTTGCAAGGTTGTAGCCCCGTCCGTGTCGGTTGAGGACCGTATCGTTGTTGGCCCCTTCGGACAAGTTTTGAAGCTGTACCGAGTACATGCTAGTTTTATTGGGGACTAGTAAGCTTATGTAGCACTCGGATGTTGTACTATGGAAGATAACCCTGGTCTTCGGTCGTTGTGCCCGCGCAAGGAGTGGGTAGTAGGCTCACGACGTTACCGATGAGTTGCTGGCCACTTTGGAGATCCGGTACCCTTCCCGCTTGAATAACACCTTTGTGAAAGGCTGAGATACGTGTTCTTAAATGATGCGTATGTCGTGTGCTTCGGGTTTTTCCCAGCTGGTGTAAAATTGATACGTATCACTGTCCCTCGCAGTAATGAGTACCCGCTTGTTCACCGAGTCACATCGTAGATATAACTTGAATTTAAATTCTAAATGCTAATGGTACTTGCTCGGTTATTGTTGTTGATGAGGTTACTTTGATATATATTCTTGCTACTCTTGTATTTATGTTTCTCTTGCATGATTACTGAATTTATTTATCTAATATTAAACTTGGCAATAATATTGAAAGTAAGGATCCACTGCTTAGTCGCTGTTTTATATCCTGAAAATCAGTACACTCCTCCGAGCCTTGCATGTCTAGGAGTCGGTTTTGTGAACCATTTGACGGGTCGGTCTTGTTGAGCTTTAGTTGCTCGGGCTTTGTGCCTATGTTGTTTTTCAGGTAATACGGATGATGCATATGAGTTGCCTGTTGGTGTACTGCCCGGGACTTGCAGATTCCGGAGGGCTGGTCTTCCCACCGGGAAGCCTAGCCTTGCCGCTGCTTGTGTTTGGCTACGTGATTATCCGTATGGGCTCGGATTAATCACCCCCGCATGTATCGTCGAGATATATATTTGTTAGACGTTAATTATCGCTTCCGTTTCCGCATTTTCAGAACTGAACTTGTTTAATTTCCGCTACACTAAACTCGGTGTAAAAAGATGTTATTTTCCGCTATGTCATATTTGAACTCCGTCGGTTGTTGTATTATCTTGTGTCTGCTTAAACAGCACCTCGGGATCTTCGATCCGTGGGTCGGTCTGTCTCACACCATATCAAGACATAAAGCATCACATGGATAAATAAACCAAGTCTTAACATTACAAGCATCCATTGTTCAAACGTAACGATTTATCCATCACATAGTCCATCACAAGATAAAAACGAACGATAAAGATAGATAGAAATTTCTTCTCCCCTTTGGCAACGGATCACCAAAAAGGAGAAAAGAACGGAGACGTCCACAAGAATCACTCCTCATCATCGTCGTCGTCTTCTTCCTCGCCATCGCTCTCGTCATCATCATCAAGACTTGCCGCGCCCTTGCCTTTCTCCCGAGGTGGAATCTGCATAGTGTAGCGGGGAGCAGAAGAGGTGGCCGACGGGACATCCTCCGCACTCGTCATCCTCACCACTCTCTGTCGCACTGCCCTCGACATCCGGTGCTCGCTCGTGCTGCTCGTGCTGCCACGCCTGCGGCCTCGCTGATAAGGAGCCCAAGGATCCTTCAACTACCCTGGCACAATCGGAGCAAACTCCAAGGGAAGAGGAGGTGGCTGCTGCTGCTGCTGAGCAAGGTGAGTAAGATACCGGTGATGTCCTTCATTGATGCGCTATCTGCTCCATCCTCATCTCATAGATATCCTCACTGTTTGCCTTGCACATGCAAAAGATCTTTTTGAGTACCGAGCTAACAAATCTGGACTTGCTGCGAGTCCGGTGAGAGGAAGAACCGGGAGCGTCCCTAGCTGCCCGAGCTGAAGGTGGAGGAGGTGGAGGAGCTGCCTGTCTCACTGGAGATCCCCGAGGAGTGGGGAGAAGACAGAACTTCTTGGGACGAAGTCCTGAATGGTCCTTGTCATGGATGAAGGTAATCCTCGTGACATGCTCAATCATCTTCATGAGTGATTGATGATGGAGGTCCGGATATGCTCAAACACACGGAAGGGCTCAACTCCGGGACGCATAGCACAAAGGAGTGTCTTGGCGGTAGCAAGCAAGGAGGATGCATCCCCAATCTTAGGATCCAAGGTCCACCCGAACATGTTGTTCGGGACACGGTAGTTGGGGTGCGATCCAAAGTGAGTCCCAATGATCATCCCCTTGGGTTGGTCATAGCGGTCGTCATACATGAATTCCAAAGCTGCATCATCTAGAGGATCAAACACATTGATGTTGTTCTTCATTCCATCCTCATGACCAAAACCAAGAACCTCAGCAAACTCGGTGTATGTGATATGATATCTATTTCCATCAAGTGTCCGAGTGCATCATGGAATCCTCCCGAGAGTCCTCATTGAACTCAAGCCGGAGGGTGGCATAGAACTCAACCACCGGTTCGGTATTCCACCCATCCTCAAGTCCCATGAGATCCACCAAGTCTCTCTTTGCACACTCGGACTTGATTTGATTGAACACGGGATCGTTACGGCGATCCATCCATTACCACTTGATCCATTTCATCTCGGTGGTCTTGTTCTTAAGCTTCGAGCACTTCCTTGTACCACTCAACTTGGGTGTGATACCAAAACCTCACATCATCCACACCCCTTTCCTTTGGCTTGATCCACGGGCACTTGCTCCTGTACTTCTGCACCTCATCCCTGTAAAATGGCACATTGTACCCAGCACTCGCCACTCACAGCGGGAGTCCTCAACACATACTTCACATGCTCATGCAAAGTACGGGCTATCGGGAAAAACCAATCATCCCTGCCCACATTTCCCGCCTCCTCCTCATCCTCTTCTTCCTCACATTAAACCGGAGCGGGAGGAGATCTCCTTGTTGTCCCCTTGCCCTTGCCCTTGCCTAATCCTTTTCCTTTTCTAGGGCCAAGACCACGGGAGGAGGACCGAGGACCTGCTCCGGTGGCTTGCCTTTTGGCAAGGCGAGGGTTCGGCACGTCATAGTCCGAGTTCGAGTCCGAGTCGGCGTAGCTTTGAGGTGGACGCTTTGTGACGGTTTCCTTCCTACCGAAGTCATCCGACAAGAGGGATACATGTGTAAGAAACAACATACACAATGTCGACAAAAAGAAGGAGCACTAAATATATGCTAAAAGGAGGTTCCATGTCGGAACTTCCGGTACGGGTACCAGAACTTCGACGGGACCTTCAACCGTCGGAGGGTTGCCCGTACCGGAACTTCCGGTATGGGTCAACCCTAACTCTAGCAGTGCGAAAAAGGACATCTAGCCAATGGATTTACTTTCTAAAAGCATGCTAGTGTTCTAGAACTGCTAAAGATTCATCTAAGCAACAAATACTCCTAAGGATTTAAGGATTCTACCCTAGACCTAGAAGTGAAGGATATGGGAAGATACCTTCTCCTCTAGCTAGGAACCTTGGAGATGAACGGGGAAGGAACCTCGAAGGAGCCTCGCCGAAGATTGCCACCGGAAGTTGAAGAACTCTTCCGGTTGATGTAGAACCGATGTGGAGGAGAAAAAGAGTGAAGGAAAGTGGAAAAAGATTAAAATGGGAGCCGTCCGTTTCAAGGGGACGGGCTTCCCCTTTTATACTCGCTGCCCGCACCGGAACTTCCGGTAGCCTACCGGAGCTTCCGGTACGGACTCAAACCCTAGGTCAATGCCCCGCGCCGGAACTTCGGTAGCGTACCGGAACTTCCAGTGTGGGCTTGACAAGTACAGGTGAGCTCCCAGTCGGAGCTTTCGGTAGGGTACCGGAACTTCCGACTGGAAGGAAAAAGTTCTTCTGTTCGACCTCCAGTCGGAACTTCCGGTGTCCTACCGGAACTTCCGACTGGGAAAAACACCGAGTGCCCCAAACGCGTCGAAGAATTCTGACCACCCATATCGGAACTTCCGTAGCCTACCGGAACTTCCGGTAGGGGGTGAAACAGAGAGAAAAGAGGAGAATTTTGGAAAGATTTTCAAAGATAGTTTTGATGGACTAGTGAGACATCTTGACAATATGTGATTAGTAAACAATCAACAGCCAAGGCTATGATCACATTTTGACAAGATTTGACCTTTTGGTCAAGAACCAAGAAATGTTTTCAAAATCACTCAAATATTTTTCAAAAGCATGCATTTCCAACTTAAGATCCAAAAACAATAAAAACAACAAGCAGATGTGCACGCATCTACACCACATTACTAGAGTGAAGGATATTGAGCTCACTCCTTAAATTGCAAAACCGGCTTTCATCTAGTGGCTTGGTGAAAATATCGGCTAGTTGATTTTCGGTTTTCACATGACTTACTTCAATATCCCCTTTGATAGAATGATCTCTCAAGAAATGGTGGCAGATATCGATATGCTTTGTGCACGAGTGCTCAACGGGGTTATATGCTACCTTTATCGCACTCTCATTGTCACATAGGAGAGGAACTCGGTTCAACTTGTAACCATAGTCCCTTAGAGTTTGTCGCATCCATAATAGTTGTGCACAACAACTACCGGCTGCAACATACTCCGCTTCGGCCGTGGATAGGGCAACAGAATTTTGTTTCTTGGATGACCATGACACTAGGGACCTACCCAAGAATAGGCACGTCCCGGAGGTACTCTTTTTATCCACTTTGTCCCCGGCATAATCCGCATCGGAATAGCCTATTAGGTTGAACTTTGATCCCTTGGGGTACCAAAGCCCTAGGTTGGGTGTGTGCACTAAATATCTCAAGATTCTTTTAATGGCCACCATGTGGCACTCCATAGGAGTGGCTTGAAAACGTGCACACATAAACACACTAAGCATGATATCGGGCCTAGATGCATAAAGGTAAATCAAGGAGCCGATCATGGAACGATATACCTTTTGATCAATCGGCTTGTCCTTCTTGGTGAGGTCAAGATGGTCGTTTGTTGCCATGGGTGTCCGGGTAGGTGATGTGGACTAGGGTCCCGATCTTCCGAAAGGTTCGGATAACTCTTGATTTGGCGAAGATGTGACACACGTCGATCCGGCTCCTGAACAACACGTTCGAACCCCGCAATCGCAGCACCACGTCCTCTATGGTTATCAACCGGCGTTACACGGTTGACCTCGTCCGAAGGCTAATCCCTGCCTGCGAATGAAGAGCACAAGCAAGAACAAGAAAGAACGCAACCAAATTTGCAGATGTATGATTAATCTCACAAGTTGGGGTCTCACAAACCGATGAACGGCGAAACTGTCTAAGCAGAATAATCTAAGCAAAAACCAACCCTAACATGGGTGGCGGCTGCTGCTAATAAAGACTTGGGGACGTGAAAGAACCCCCTGGACGCTCCCCTAATGGGCTCACACGAGATACACGGCCCAAAGGCCAAAAACGGTGACGCAGCACCAAAAACAGATTCTGGACGTTCCAATGTTTCGATGATTCCCGCTGACTCCGGATGAAATTTGACGTGGGACTGATTCCACTGGAAAGCTTATGAAATTATTTTTCCATCCATATGTAGAACATCCAAATCCGACTTCGTATGCGATCTGGGCGTCTGTTTTAATTCAGACTATTCCTGGACTCCGAAACAGACTCGAAGTCGACTTGGTTTGGGCCTCCACAATGCCTTGCGCCTCTTGCTGTACCTCCACACCTCCAAGCCCTATTCCATTCATATTATGGTCCTCTCCTTGATTCCTAATCATAATAAAATCATTAGGTAGCAAACTATTCTCAAAATTATGAAAGGAAAGACTTAGGAACGAGCTCACCTCTAAATTTAATTGCCGGGCGCGAGCTCTAGTGATTGGTCCTTGAATGTTCAACGGAGGAGTGTCATTTGTATCCAAAGGAGTGATGTCCTCGTCATCCTCCCCCTCTTGAATCGGAGTTGTCCTCGACTCAAACTCATGCTCCTCACCCAAATAAAGCTTCAAATCTGCAATGTTAAAAGTGGAACTAACCCCAAACTCGGGAGGCAACTCAAGTTTATATGCATTATCATTAATCTTCTCAATTATCTTGAAAGGACCAGCAGCTCTAGGCATTAACTTAGACTTTCTCAACTCAGAAAACCGATCCTTTCTCAAGTGCAACCATACTAAATCACCCGGTTCTAATTTAACTTCCCTTTTACCTTTACTACCAGCAATCCTATACTTTTCAGTCATCATTTCAATGTTGTGCTTAGTTGTTTCATGCATTTTTAAAATAAACTCACCACGTTCCTTAGCATCAAAGTGAACTCTCTCACTAGTAGGCAAAGGAAAAATATCAATAGGAGCACGGGGATTAAAACCATACACTACCTCAAAAGGACTTACCTTGGTAGTCGAATGTGTTGCACGATTGTATGCAAACTCCACATGAGGCAAACATTCCTCCCACATCTTCAGATTTGTCTTTAAAAGAGCTCTCAACATGGTGCCCAATGTGCGGTTCACTACCTCGGTTTGGCCATCAGTTTGTGGGTGACATGTTGTAGAGAACAACAACTTCGTTCCCAACTTATTCCATAGAGTGCGCCAAAAATGACTCAAGAATTTGGCGTCACGATCTGAAACAATAGTAGAAGGCATACCATGCAAACGAACAATCTCTTTGAAAAATAGATCAGCAATATGAATAGCATCATCACTCTTATGACAAGGTATAAAGTGAGCCATCTTAGAAAATCTATCCACGACAACAAAAATACTATCCCTCCCCTCTTAGTCCTAGGCAGTCCTAAAACAAAATCCATAGAAATATCCGCCCAAGGTATTGAAGGAACAGGAAGAGGCATATACAAACCATGTGGATTCAAGCGAGACTTCGCTTTTTGACAAGTAGTGCAGCGAGCCACAAAGTGCTCAACATCTGTTCTCAACTGTGCCCAAAAGAAGTGTGTGGCCAACACATCCGCCGTCTTCTTTGCACCAAAATGTCCCATCAATCCGCCTCCATGCGCTTCCTGTAACAACAAAAGACGAACGGAACCAACTGGAATGCAAAGACGGTTAGCTCTAAACAAATATCCATCATTTATCACAAACTTGCTCCATGTACGACCCTCTCTACAATGCAGCAAAACATCTTTAAAATCAGCATCAAGATCATATTGTTCTTTAATGGATTCAAGCCCAAAAATGCGACAATCAAGGTGTGACAACATAGTGTATCGTCTAGACAAAGCATCGGCAATCACATTATCCTTCCCTTTTTTATGCTTGATAATATAAGGAAAAGACTCAATAAACTCAACCCACTTTGCATGTCTACGGTTCAAATTACTTTGAGAACGAATATACTTAAGCGATTCATGATCAGAATGAATAACGAATTCCTTAGGCCATAAATAATGACGCCATGTTTGCAAAGAACGTACAAGAGCATATAATTCTTTATCATACGTAGAATAATTCAGAACAGGGCCAGTTATCTTTTCACTAAAATCAGCAATAGGTTTGCCATTTTGCATCAAAACACCACCAATGCCAATACCACTAGCATCACACTCAAGTTCAAAAGTCTTACCGAAATCTGGTAGTTGCAGCAGCGGTGCATGTGTAAGCTTGTCCTTCAAAGAGGTAAAGGACTCGTCGTGTGCTTTGCTCCATTGAAACACAACACCCTTCTTTGTCAACTCATGCAACGGTGCAGCGATAGTGCCGAAATCTTAGACAAAGCGGCGATAGAAACCTGCAAGACCAAGAAAACTTCGAACCTGTGTGATGGTTTGGGGTTGCGGCCAGCTAGCAATAGCGTCAATTTTCTTGTCATCCACCTCTATACCCTGTGGAGTAACAACATAGCCAAGAAAAGAAACTCGATCGGTGCAAAAGGTGCACTTCTCAAGGTTATCAAATAAACGTGCATTTCTTAAAGCAGTAAAAACAGCACGTAAATGATCCATATGTTCATCTAAAGACTTGCTGTAAATCAAGATATCATCAAAGTAAACCACCACAAAACGCCCAATAAAAGCCCTCAAAACCTCATTCATTAAGCGCATGAAAGTACTAGGTGCATTAGTTAACCCAAAAGGCATTACTAACCACTCATACAATCCGAATTTAGTTTTAAAAGTTGTTTTCCATTCATCTCCAAGTTTCATTCTAATTTGGTGGTAACCACTACGCAAGTCAATTTTAGTGAAAATTAGAGAACCGCATAACTCATCAAGCATGTCGTCTAGCCTAGGAATAGGATGACGATAGCGAATAGTAATATTGTTAATGGCTATATAATCAACACACATGCGCCAACTACCATCTTTCTTAGGAACCAAAAGTACAGGAACAGCACAAGGACTAAGGCTTTCTCGTACATACCCGCGGTCCAAAAGGTCTTGGACTTGTCGCTGAATTTCCTTTGTCTCCTCGGGATTGGTCCTATAAGCAGCACGGTTTGGCAAGGTAGCTCCCGGAATCAAATCAATTTGATGTTGTATTCCTCTCAAAGGTAGTAATCCGGGAGGAATCTCAGCTGGAAAAATATCCTCAAACTCCTGCAAAAGGTCAGTGATAGCAGAAGGCCAAGAGCTAGCAATATCATCAAAAGAATACAAGGCTTGTTTGCATATCAAAGCATAAAAAATATCGTCATTAGAAATTTTAGCAAGGTCTGATTTTGTAGCAAGCATAACACGACCTTTCAAATTAATTCCATCTCCCTTAGAAATAGGTGCAGACTTATCCTTTATAGGCGGGAAAACAGAATTAGCAACTTGCTGATTTTTAGATTTAGAATTATTCAAAGAAGCAGCTCGTTCTCTATCAGCTTGTACAATTTCAGCAGGGGTCAAAGGTACTAAAGTAATTTTCTGTCCTTTATGCATAAAAATGTATTTATTACTTCTACCATGGTGTGTAGCATCATTATCATGTTCCCAAGGATGACCCAATAAAAGTGAACAAGCTTGCATAGGAACCACATCACAATCAGCATAATCCGAATATACACCATTGGAAAAAGGAACTCTACAAGTTTGTGTTACCTTAGCTTTTCCCGAGTCGTTTAACCATTGAATGTGGTATGGATGAGGATGTGGTCGTGTGGCCAAACCAAGCTTCTCAACCAGATCTGAACTCACCAAGTTGTTGCAGCTTCCTCCATCAATGATCACACGTGCTCGTCGATTCTTGATGACGAAGAAAATCTGGAACAAGTTGTGGCATTGTATCTTTTCAAAAGTCTGAATTTGCGTGCTAAGTACACGCTGCACAATGATGTTCATGAAACCCGAAGTGTCTTCGCCACCAAGTACATGGCCCTCGTTGGTGTCGTCGGCGACTTTGTCTTCATCATCATCTTCTATGTCGGAGGTGCTGATGTATCCTCCATCTTCAGTGGCCACGTATGCCTGCTGACTTGGGCAATCCTTTTGCACATGGCCTAGTCCATGGCAGCGGTGGCACTGAATGTTGGAAGTGCGTCCCGTCGAGGCGACCGATGAAGCACTTTGAGCAAGACCCTGCATAGAATTTTTACCTGAATTTGCAGGACGTGTATGAGGTGCGTGTGAGGCTGCCATAACACCACTCGCGAACGCGGGAGGCCGTTTGCTTGCTGGTGGAGATGGCCGGGAAGAAAACCCCGAAGACGCCGTCGACAGTGGGGTGTAAGAAGGCCTGCTTGTACTGCTGCTCCTCTGTTGCTTCTCCCGTCCCTGCAATTCTTTCTCGGCAAGCATAGCAAACTGGAACAACTGGTTGATGGTGTTAAACTCCTTATAATCAACAATGTCCTGTATATCACGTCTCAAACCAGAGTAAAAACGAACAATAGAGCTCTCATTATCCTCTACTACCATCCAGCGTTGTAAACCCTTTTGAAGCTCACCATAATAGTTCTGCACAGATTTATCCCCCTGTTCTAAGCGCTGAAGTTTTTTTCGTAAATCTCTATGATAAGAAGGAGGGACAAAACGATCACGCATAGCTTCCTTAAGTTGAGTCCAAGTTACAGGAATATCATCAGCAGTTAGAGAATTCCACCAAATGATAGCAAAATCTTTAAACTCACTAGTGGCTTGTCTAACACTATGCTGCTCAGGAACTAGGTGGCCACTAAATTTTTTGCTCTACTGTCATCTCCCAATCTAGGTAACCCTCCTCATCATATTGTCCCGAAAAAGGTGGAATGGTAAACTTAATCTTAGCATAAGGATCATCGGGGACTCGATTATTGTTACCTTGTTGTCGATGTAGGCCACACATACCTTGGGTATTATGTTGTAGACGCCGGTGAAGCCTTTGTGCTCGTAGAGCTGCGTCATCGGCGTCGAAAGTGGCATCATTCACCGTGTCATCTTTTCTGTTTCCTCCGGCGTTGCTACCGGCCTCATCTTCATGGATCTTCACACGGTTCTCCACCTCTGTCAGCTTGCCGATCAACGTTGTCGCCACTTCTAGAGTATTAACCGTGTCTGTCATCTTGGACAAACGCTTATCGATCCTCTCAATCTGGTTGCCGAGGTTGAGTTTGTTGATGCCGTCGGTAACGGCCTTGTTAACAGCTTCTGTCATCTCCTCACGTGCCCTGTCAAGAACAGACTGAAGCTGCCCTTGACTAACACACTCGTGGAAATCTTTAGGGGTACCAGCGTCCGTAGCATCTCCTGCCATAGCAAATACCAAAACAGGAACAAACAGTGAAGGTTATCACTAATAACACTACTACTATGGTGGACAGTGGTGACTCTCACAAAAGCAAATGAAAACGTCTCACCAAGTTCTTACAAGGGTCTTACCAAGCAAGGCAAAGGATACTAGAAGGCGTGTACCACGATTGCAAGGGTCAAAAACCTGTGGACTAGGGTCCCGATCTTCCGAAAGGTTCAGATAACTCTTGATTTGGCGAAGATGTGACACACGTCGATCCGGCTCTTGAACAACACGTTCGAACCCCGCAATCGCAGCACCACGTCCTCTATGGTTATCAACCGGCGTTGCACGGTTGACCTCGCCTAGAAGGCTAATCCCTGTCTGCGAATGAAGAACACAAGCAAGAACAAGAAAGAACGCAACCAAATTTGTAGATGTATGATTAATCTCACAAGTTGGGGTCTCACAAACCGATGAACGGCGAAACTGTCTAAGCAGAATAATCTAAGCAAAAACCAACCCTAACATGGTGGCGGCTGCTGCTAATAAAGACTTGGGGACGTGCAAGAACCCCCTGGATGCTCCCCTAATGGGCTCACACGAGATACACGGCCCAAAGGCCAAAAACGGTGACGCAGCACCAAAAACAGATTCTGGACGTTCCAATGTTTCGATGATTCCCAGTGACTCCGAATGAAATTTGACGTGGGACCGGTTCCACTGGAAAGCTTATGAAATTATCTTTCCATCCATATGTAGAACGTCCAAATCCGACGTCTTATGCGATCTGGGCGTCTGTTTTAATTCAGACTGTTCCTGGACTCCGAAACAGACTCGAAGTCGACTTGGTTTGGGCCTCCACAATGCCTTGCGCCTCTTGCTGGACCTCCACGCCTCCAAGCCCTATTCCATTCATATTATGGTCCTCTCCTTGATTCCTAATCATAATAAAATCATTAGGTAGCAAACTATTCTCAAAATTATGAAAGGAAAGACTTAGGAACGAGCTCACCTCTAAATTTAATTGTCGGGCGCGAGCTCTAGTGATTGGTCCTTGAATGTTCAACGGAGGAGTGTCATTTGTATCCAAAGGAGTGATGTCCTCATCATCAGGCTTTGCCTTGTCCATGTCAAACTTCTTCAATATGTCTTGAGTGTACTTGGCTTGACATAGAAGGTGCCTTCCTTGAGTTGCTTCACTTGAAATCCTAGAAAGAATGTCAACTCCTGAAAGTCGCCCTAGAGGGGGCGAGGGGGGGGTGAATAGGCGATCCGAAAAATTTCTGCGAAATAACACTAATATGAAAACGTCAAATATCGAAACTTCCGGTTGTTGACGGTCCTTATGGTCCAATTTTACCGTCAACATATTGCATCTTTTTGAATCAAACACCATCACCAAGAATAGACATAGGGATTATTTCTAACAAATTCCACTAGTCTTGGTGAAATGATGAATGCAGGTGCAATTCATATGAAAACAGGGGAAAACATGCACGAAACATGGACTTTGCAATCGACGGATTTTCCCCGGACTAAAGAATATCGTCCAAAAGCCCAAAACCACAAAACAGGGCCTCAACATCAAACCAAGCAAGTGGATTGGGCCAGTACACAGCCGAGAGGAAGGCACCGAGAGAATAACCAAGCCCGGGGAGCCCGGGCCGGTTCGGCCGAACCGCCCTACTGGTTCGGCCGAGCCGACAGGTGGGCCCCCCGGCCCACTTTTCTCTGGCGGTTCGTCACCGACGTACGGAGGTCGGTTCCACCTGCAATTAATGCCACCGACGTCCGGAACCGCCTCCAAGTTGCCGACCTTCCAAGGCTATAAATAAAGGGCTATACCCCCCTCTCTCAACACACCACCAACATCAAGATAGAAGACAAAATTCTCATCCTTAGGCCAAGGGCCTCTTGTATCTTAGTAGAATAGGAGAGAGGGCAAGGAAAAGGAAGGAGTGTTCCTCCCTTTTATAAAGTGGAGTAGTATTTCCTTTCCTTTTACCTTGGCGTGTAAACACTCTTTTAGGTGATTTATACGTGGTGATCTACTTATCTATCGTGACATATCTTTGTTAGACGTAATTCTTGTTATACTTGTTTACGGGATCATCGCTTCGCAAGAAGTGCTCTAGCTTTCCGAACTCGGTTCTAGGCCGAGGCTAGAGTAGCGGTCAATAGCATAGACGTGGTGTCTAGGGCTGGAGATCGCCTTTGTTTGCTTGTGTGCCCCACGGTTTGTAGAGGTAGGTGGCAGGAAGTGACAGCCCTGTCATCCAAAGGAACCCTCCACGTTCGGGTACATAGTAGAGCTTTCGTAGACCGGAGTGGCTTGGCGAGACCAAGCCTAAGACGGTGCCCGAAGTAAACAAGTCTAGCTTGCGTTCGTCTACCTTTAAAGGATAAATAGATAAGAGTCACCCTCTCGACCCTATTTTGCTACGTTGTCTTGGTTGTCCTTGGGTAAACTAACCTTGTTGCAGAAATACTCCGTTCCCTGCGGATATAAATACGATACCTTGGAATACTCCCGGGTGAAGTGCTACAACGGTATTCCGTGCGCTTGCGGATTTATTCGTGACGTAAGAAATACCAACAAGCATTTCTGGCGCCGTTGCCGGGGAACGGTTGTTATCTTTGTAACGAATCAGGTTTGCCCTCGTAATCTATCTTACTTACCGTTCTGTTTTTATTTTTCCTTACATTCAAAATTTCACAAAAACATATCATGGAGTCACACCCAACCATCCAATCTTTCTCCACTCCACGGGGTGAACTCTTAGAGCCACCATCATCATCACAACCTATTTCTTCACCTGGCTATGAGTTCTCCCCCGATTACATTTCGATGATTAGAGGTTTATCCTTTTCGGGTTTTAAACATGAAAATCCTTATGAACACTTGCGAGAGTTTGAACATTTGTGTTCATGCCGACTGATCCATGGCATGACACAAGAAACATTGAAGTGGAAGTTGTTTCCCTTCTCTCTCAATGAGAAGGCGAAGCAATGGTACACTTACACCGCTAAGAGAGTGAACGGTGATTGGAAAGAATTGCGAGACAAATTTTGTCTAGCATTCTTCCCCGTGTCTCGTATCACTTCTCTACGAGCGGAAATAATAAGCTTTCGACAAGAAGAAAAGGAAACCTTGAGCGCGGCATGGATTCGGTTCTGTTCTCTAACGGACTCCGGACCAGAATTGTTGCTCCCCGAACCCGTTTTATTACAACACTTTTATTCGGGATTGAGCAACGATACCGCACTTTATCTTGACACGGCCGCGGGTGGATCTTTTTCTCATAAGACCATAGCGGAAGCACACGAACTTTTGGATCGAATTGTGGAAAACACACCTTTTTCCGCTGACTTACTCGTAGAGCCGGAGTCGAGAAGATGAGGAACTCGTTGTGCAAGAGACACGACACTTGGTGCCCATGATGGAGCACCTAGCACTCGAGTCCTCATCTAACACAAGAACAATGATAGAGGAAGATGAACCTCTTGAGTTCCCATTTGAGTTCAAGGAAGAAATTTTTGAAGATTTTGGAAACACCTTGAACTACTCCTATCAAAAGAAACCAGCACTCCCTGCACCAACTCCCGAACCTATTGAAAAATCTATTCTCTTAAAAGCTGTTCGGAAGTTGACAGCAATCATGAGTGATGAATGGTTGATAGAAAACGAACTTTCTTCGGAAGTTCTTCGACTTGATCATCCTAGATCAACCATTCGTGGCTCAATTCGGGGAGTAATGGTAGATATTCTCTATAATCCTCTAGTAGGTGCCAACATCATGTCCGAATCTTTTGCTTCAACTTTATTTGGAAACGAGACATGGGCACCTTCGACAAACTCCTTAAAGCCTCACGGGGCAATTTTTTGAGAGTTTGGGGATCATTAGAGATGTTTGCATTAAGCATAATGAAGCAAAGGTTTCCCTGGACTTTCACGTTTTCGGAATCTTGGATTTCGATGTTTTGGTCGGTCATCCCATAGAAAAGCTTTTCTTAGGGATATCACCTTTAGGAACCTTAGACTTCACCCTCGGCAAGAAAACTCTTTCTCTTCCTATCATTCATGCACAAAACTCTTTTGCTGAGGAGCCGCTTGTGGAAGAAGAATGCATGGAGGAGGTTATGGCAATTTTTCCTCATGAAAACCCCGAATCATCCTTGGATGAAGATGCTCTTGATTTCATTTTGGAAGAGGATGATTCGGCGGAAACTTTTGAGCTGCCCGAAACTTTTACACCTACGCCACCTCCCGTAGAACTCAAAACTCTTCCACCGAGGCTTGCGCCACGTTTTTCTTCACGGAAATCCCGAAACCCCTGTCATCATAAGTGACAAGCTTTCGGAGGAGGAAGCTGCAAAACTCTTAGC
Organism: Chloris gayana; assembly: GCA_031894775.1. NCBI lineage: Eukaryota > Viridiplantae > Streptophyta > Magnoliopsida > Poales > Poaceae > Chloris > Chloris gayana. The sequence continues at coordinate 117,759 of JAUNZO010001025.1, read as the reverse complement.
CGTGCTAGAAAAACATCACTCCGTTTTTGGGTACTCGCTTGGAGACCTCAAGGGAATTAGCCCTGCTCTTTGCACCCATCGCATTCCCATAGGCCCCGATAGTACACCATCTAGGGAACCTCAAAGGAGGTTGAACAATGCGATGCGGGAGGTCGTTAAAAAGGAGGTCTTAAAACTTTTACATGCTGGCATTATCTATCTGTTCCACACGGCGAGTGGGTGAGTCCGGTGCGAGGTTGTACCCAAGAAGGGAGGAATGACGGTCATCCAGAATGACAAAAATGAGTTGATCCCTCAACGCACCGTCACGGGATGGAGGATGTGCATAGATTACCGGAAACTTAACAAGGCTACAAAGAAGGATCATTTTCCGCTGCCCTTCATCGATGAGATGTTGGAGCAGGCTGGCAAATAATTCTTTCTTTTGTTTCCTTGATGGGTATTCGAGGATATCATCAAATCCCCATCCATCCCGACGATCAAAGTAAGACCACTTTCACATGCCCCTATGGAACTTACGCCTATCGACGAATGTCCTTTGGGCTTTGCAATGCACTGCTTCTTTTCAACGTTGCATGATGTCTATCTTTTACGACATGATCGAAGAGATTATGGAAGTATTCATGGATGATTTCTCCGTTTATGGAAAAACCTTTGATCATTGTTTAGAAAATTTAGACAAAGTCTTGCAACGTTGTCAAGAAAATGATTTAGTGCTCAATTGGGAAAAATGCCATTTCATGGTTAGAGAAGGCATAGTTCTAGGGCATTTAATTTACGAAAGGGGGATAGAGGTGGACAAAGCTAAATTAGAAGTTATAGAAAAGCTTCCACCTCCTGTGAATATTAGGGGCATTCGCGGCTTTACGGGACATGCGGGGTTCTATCGTCGTTTTATCAAAGATTTCTCTCAAATTGCTAGACCCCTTACAAATCTACTTGCGAAGGATGCACCCTTTGAGTTTCTCGATGAATGCATGACTGCTTTCACTACCCTTAAAAATGCACTCATCTCGGCGCCAATCATCCAACCCCCTGATTGGACGCTGCCTTTTGAGATAATGTGTGATGCTAGTGATTTTGCCGTAGGGAGCTGTTCTTGGCCAAACTAGAGATAAAAAGCATCATGCAATCTCCTATGCAAGCAAAACCTTGGCTGGAGCTCAATTAAATTACACTACCACTGAAAAAGAGCTCCTTGCTTGTCGTTTTTGCTTTTGATAAGTTTAGATCCTACTTGGTTGGAGCAAAAGTCATTGTTTACACCGATCATGCTGCTTTAAAGTTTTTGCTCAATAAGAAGGATGCTAAACCCCGTTTGATACGATGGGTTCTTCTACTCCAAGAATTTGATGTAGAAATCCGTGATAAAAAAGGAGTAGAAAATTCCGTGGCGAGATCATTTGTCGCGTATACAATTCACTAACCTGCGGGAATTACCCATCAATGATTTCCTACGTGACGACATGCTGCTCCTAATAAGGGACTCACATCCATGGTACGCCGACATTGTGAACTTCATGGCAACGGGAGTACGTACCACCTGGAAAGAGCAAGAAACGACTCATCTATGAGAGTCGCCGTCACTTATGGGAAGAACCCTTCCTTTACCGTGTCTGCGCCGATGGATTGCTAAGGCGATGTGTGCCCATACCGAGAGCACACGAATCATTGAGAAGTGCCATGCATCGCCATACGGGGGACACTACGGCGTGTTTCGTACACGGGCCAAGATATGGCAAAGTGGTTTCTTTTGGCCAGCCATGTACGAAGACACAAAGGAATTTGTCGGGCGATGCCCGGAATGTCAAAGAGTTGGAGGCATCACGGCAAGAGATGCAATGCCCCTCAACTACAATTTACAAGTCGAGCTCTTCGACGTATGGGGCATTGACTTCATGGGACCGTTCACCAAGTCACATGACTGCGAATACATCTTGGTGGCGGTAGACTACGTGTCTAAGTGGGTAGAAGCAATGCCTTGCGGGGCCGCAAATGCCAAGCATGCTCGCCGGATGTTCCACGAAATTATCTTCCCGAGGTTTGGAACACCGAAGCTAGTGATAAGCGACGGAGGGTCTCACTTCATTGATAAGACCTTCCGACGCTTCCTAAGAGAACTTGGATCAAGGCATAATATCGCTACTCCATACCACCCTCAAACCGGTGGGCAGGCCGAGACCTCAAACAAGCAAATCAAGCGGATCCTGCAAAAGACCGTAACGAGAAATGGGGAAGGGATGGAAGGACAAGCTACCCGATGCACTATGGGCATACCGTACAGCATATAAGACACCCATAGGCATGTCCCCATACCAGCTCGTGTACGGGAGAACATGTCATTTACCCGTCGAGACGGAACACCGAGCGTATTGGGCCATCCGGAAATAGAACATGGACCTTAATGGTGCCGGACGCAAAAGAAAAATGGAGATAGGCTGAGTTAGAAGAATGGAGAGACAAAGCTTACCACAACTCAGCTATATACAAAGAAAGGACAAAAAGGTGGCACGACAAAAAGATAAAGATAAAGGTATTCAAGGTTGGAGATAAAGTCTTGCTATTCAATTCACGGGTGAAACTCTTCGGGCATGGAAAATTAAGAAGTAAATGGGACGGACCATACACGGTTATTGACACCTCGTCACATGGAGCAATCACACTTCAAGACGACGAAGGTAAAATATTTAAGGTAAATGGTCAGCGCCTTAAAATTTATTTCGAGCCCGATAAAGATAAAGAATTTGATGTCATGCACTTGATTGATTTGAAATATCTCTCATGATATCCCCCGTTTTACTTCATCACCCGTAGCAGTACTTTCCTTTGAATAAATATAGCAAGAAATAAACCAGAAAAAAGAAGGAAACCGAGAGGAAGAAAAGGCGGTCCGGCCGAACCCCACTTTGTGGTTCGGCCGAACCGGCCTGATCTCCCACAGCGCCCATCTTTTGCCAAAAATCCAATATCTCCTTCCCTCCTTTCTTTATTTTCTGCTGGAAAATAAAAACCTTGTCGAGCGCGCACAGGGTAGAAAACCCCTATTTATACTTCTCCTCTCCACCCAATCTTTTCATCTCCTCCACTTCCTACATCATGAGCGAACATAGCAGCGCCTCGTCCGACATCTCGGACGGCAGCAGCAAAAGGAAGAAGCCCCATGAATGGATTGAAGAAGGCGAAGCACTCGACAACGCTATCCGCCTCATTGAGGAGCTTCGCCGGCGGTTAGAGCGCGCCAAAAAAAAGAGAATGGGGTTCTCCGGAACCTCTACAACCACCTCGAGAGGGAGAAGAAGAAGGATGAAGACCTCATCGAGACCCTCAGCTTGGAGGATGGGCGCGATACGACCTCGCCTTAGAGATGATCGAAGAAGAGAAGGCGAAAGCTGCGGGAGGAGGAGAGGAAAATTAAGAAAGATTAAGAGTAGGACGTAGAACGCATAAACCTTAGAAATCTTTCGATCCTTTTTGTAATACGCCTACTTGTTTTAATTCAATCATATTAGTGCTCCCAGGGCTTCCATACCGGCGAGCAAATTTTGTTTCCAAATGTCTTTTGTCTATCTTTTGAAGGAAACGAGGCAAAAGGCAAGTGTGGGGGGGGACATCGCGGAAAGCAAAGACAAACACACGCGAAGCGCGCGAGAAACATCACGAGGAAAACAACACAAACACAAGCTGCGAAACGGAGCGCAAGTGAGGCCCGAGCCGGTTCGGCCGAACCCAAAAGGGTGGTTCGGCCGAACCACTGGTGGGTCCCACTCAGCCCCTGCTTCCTCGTGGCACTTGAGTTTGTTTCTCACACTTCCTTTTTGCCTACCTTATTTGTCAAGTTCATTACGAGACGCGAAAAACAATTACTAAAACTTGACCAACTAAAATTTGGGAAGATTTCTTTTGAATACCTTTGAAAATCCCAAGTCTCTCCCTAATACTCTCATGATGATCTTGCACACTTTTTATTACTCGCTTCATCACCACTTGCACTGTGAACAAATAATCAAATCCATAGGACCCATGTTTTTCTAGATTATTGGCACGTGTGATATGGCTCGACGAAATGATCTTATGCTTAGCTTACCGAGTCCTTGGGAATTTTATTTCACAAAACAAAAATACCACGGCTTCATGCTCCTCTCTTGATACAAAAATGCCTACCAATGCCATATGACGATCATACCTTGCAAAACTTACATACATATGCTGCTTGTGTTTGCAATGAGCTTTACCAAAATTGAGTGACCCTAGAGAGAAACTTGTCATGCTCTCTTGATCAAGAGCACGTACACTCCACCAAAAAAGGGCTAAACTCCTACACTGGGAGCTAGCACCCCACCAAAATAAAGACACTCCTCGCTTGCACCTCTTTTTACCTCTCTCTCTCTCTCAATCACGCATAAACAAGACATGGCTATGTAGAAAGAAAAGCTCACACGAGATGAGCAATGAAAAGCTCACACGAGATGAGCAATGAAAAGAAAGCTCACAAAGATGAGCAATGAAAAAGAGAAGAGATGCTCAAGCATAGAGCAAGAAAAGAAAAGAAAGAAAATAAAAAGATAGCCATGTTTTGAAAATGCAAAATAAAGAGGGGTCAATTACAATAGGAGTTGTCACTTTTTCATATCCATACACACACGCACTTCTTGATCAAGGTTGCATGACTTGGCTTCTCCATGGATCCTTTCTTTTGGCTTAGCAATATTTGTGATACAAGTATGCCTCTCTCATTCCCTACCGAGCTCCACATACAAGCCTAAAAAGTAGGAAAAAGAGAGGCAACACAATGCCTTGGTGAGGAAAACACTTTTTGAGCGATTCAAGAGAATCAAAGAGGAGCGGGAGTCATGTTGTTTATTTTCAAAACTTTCAAAAACCCAAGGTGCTTAGTGAGCAAAAGTATAGTGACTTGAGTCATGAGCTGTTCCACTTATCAATCATCCAAGAATGCATGTTAGCCACCGTCATGTTCACAAGTAAAACGGTGTGGCTTGTAATAACATGTGTGCAGGTCTCTAAGAGGAGAGATCTCTCAACTTACGCTCCCACCTTTACTCGAGGACGAGCAAAGAGCTAAGTGTGGGGGGTCTTGTTGACGGTCCTTATGGTCCAATTTTACCGTCAACATATTGCATCTTTTTGAATCAAACACCATCACCAAGAATAGACATAGGGATTATTTCTAACAAATTCCACTAGTCTTGGTGAAATGATGAATGCGGGTGCAATTCATATGAAAACGAGGGGAAAACATGCACGAAACATGGACTTTGCAATCGACGGATTTTCCCGGACTAAAGAATATCGTCCAAAAGCCCAAAACCACAAAACAGGGCCTCAACATCAAACCAAGCAAGTGGATTGGGCCGGTACACAGCCGAGAGGAAGGCACCGAGAGAATAACCAAGCCCGGGGAGCCCGGGCCGGTTCGGCCGAACCGCCCTGCTGGTTCGGCCGAGCCGACGAGTGGGCCCCACGGCCCACTTTTCTCCGGCGGTTCGTCACCGACGTGCGGAGGTCGGTTCCACCTGCAATTAATGCCACCGACGTCCGGAACCGCCTCCAAGTTGCCGACCTTCCAAGGCTATAAATAAAGGGCTATACCCCCTCTCTCAACACACCACCAACATCAAGATAGAAGACAAAATTCTCATCCTTAGGCCAAGGGCCTCTTGTATCTTAGTAGAATAGGAGAGAGGGCAAGGAAAAGGAAGGAGTGTTCCTCCCTTTTATAAAGTGGAGTAGTATTTCCTTTCCTTTTACCTTGGCGTGTAAACACTCTTTTAGGTGATTTATACGTGGTGATCTACTTATCTATCGTGACATATCTTTGTTAGACGTAATTCTTGTTATACTTGTTTACGGGATCATCGCTTCGCAAGAAGTGCTCTAGCTTTCGAACTCGGTTCTAGGCCGAGGCTAGAGTAGCGGTCAATAGCATAGACGTGGTGTCTAGGCTGGAGATCGCCTTTGTTTGCTTGTGTGCCCCACGGTTTGTAGAGGTAGGTGGCAGGAAGTGACAGCCCTGTCATCCAAAGGAACCCTCCACGTTCGGGTACATAGTAGAGCTTTCGTAGACCGGAGTGGCTTGGCGAGACCAAGCCTAAGACGGTGCCCGAAGTAAACAAGTCTAGCTTGCGTTCGTCTACCTTTAAAGGATAAATAGATAAGAGTCACCCTCTCGACCCTATTTTGCTACGTTGTCTTGGTTGTCCTTGGGTAAACTAACCTTGTTGCAGAAATACTCCGTTCCCTGCGGATATAAATACGATACCTTGGAATACTCCCGGGTGAAGTGCTACAACGGTATTCCGTGCGCTTGCGGATTTATTCGTGACGTAAGAAATACCAACACCGGTGCAGGGTGATAAATGCGGAATTAAACCCTACACAATTCTAGTAATTGCAAGAAGGAAAGACACAACCCTATGCAATTCTAGGAATTTAACGGCACAAAGGGAAACTAACAAGCAACCTAGTGAAGTAAACAACAAAGCGCTAAATTAAAAGAGGGCGCAAAAGAGACACGGATTTTTCACCGAAGTTCAAAGCCCACCAAGGACTCTACGTCTCCATTGAGAAAGTCCACCAAGGACCGGGTTTCTCTCAACCCTATTTCTCCCTCAAGTCACCACCAAGGTTGAGCTTGAGTTTTCCACTATCAAGGTCCCTTCCGGGACGGGCAATACAAACTTCTCGGCGTCACCACACAAGTTGGGAGCTCACGAGCACGCCTAGCCGTCTAGGAGCTCAAAGCTCCAAGAGTAACAAATCCAAATCACAAGCTTGACGGGAGTGAAGATGCTCAAGAATGGAATCAAGTCTCTCAATCTCTTGCTTAAAGTCTCTCACTCGAATCCTAGCTCAAGGATGGAATTTTTGCTTTTGGAGAGGATTTGGAGTGAGTGGAGTGTGGCTCAAGTGTGTGTTGGTTCGGAATGTGCAAGAGATGGTGAAAGGAATGTGGGGTGTGGCTTATATACCACACCCCAAAAAGAGCCGTTGGCTCTGTCTGAAAACCCCGCACCGGAACTTCCGATAGCATATCGAAACTTCCGGTATGGTCCGATTGAGGGTTAGATCTGGATTTTTAGCCCGCACCGGAACTTCCGGTGGAGTACCGGAACTTCTGGTACATAGGTTTAGGATTTGAAAACTGGGCCGCACCGGAGCTTCCGGTGTTGTCGGTGTTCGACCCACCGGCGGTAGAATTTGTCCCGAGGGTTGCGCGTTTCCGGCCGGATGGTGCACAAGAGAAGACACAAAAGGATTAGGCTGGTTCGGGAAAGCTCCCTACGTCCAGCAGGAGGGGGTGTCACGGCGTCGTGTTCCTTGCACCAAAATGGAAATGCCGAGTACAAGAGAGTGGGGAGAGGAGCGTGCTCCAAGTCCCGCATGAAAAGTAGCGTGTGGGGCGTGTTCTTCGGTGTCTAGCGTATGCGTGAGCTGCGTATGCCTGTCCTTCGCATGGAGAGGGCTCGCACCCCTTTATAGTCATAGGGGTGGAGCTCGAGTTACAAGAGAGAGAGAGACAGCTTGGTCGAGCTTCGGTGTTGTCCAATCGGTCTTCTCACCGTACATTCGGGCAGGGTTGACTAGGCGGTCGCGTCGTCCTTGTAGCGACGAGTACCGGGGTGGAGTGTTCCGCGATTGGAGGAGCTGCGAGCGGTGCTGTTTGCAGAGTGATTGGATTTGGACAAGCCATTCCCGTCCTTTTCTATCAAGCGTAATGATGATTCAGCTATGGTCGAGGTACGGGAGTGGTTCTCTACATGGCTCGAGCTTGCGAGAGGAAGGTCGTGCGGGACGGAGCGTAACTCGAGCTTGACCTTGAGTTACACCTGTTCGACGGTGTGACGGGGGTCGTACGCCCGTACGTCGGCGAGCGATGGTTTCTCCCGGAGCCTCCGGTCCACGCCAACTCCTGTCGGACAACGAGAACGGCACGTCCCGTCGGCGTGGCCCGACGGGAGCAGGTGGTGGCAGGACGGATGGGCTCGGGCCTCCCGCCAATGATTACCGAGTAACGCCCACGTGGGCGCCGGGGCGGTTGGGAGTTAATGCGGTCGGTGGTCGAGTCACGAGGTCGAGTGTGAGGGTCGAGTGACCAAGGTCGTGCGGGACGGAACCCCTCGACCAAGGTGTCATGGTCGTGCGAGGCGGACGTCCTTGAGTAAGGCGCCGGGGTCATTTCCTGGCTGGCTTGTACGGACGCGGGTCAGCCTCCGGTGATGACGTGGTCGTATTAACCCTCCGTTAGGTGGGTCCGGATGCTGCCACGTGGCAGCGTTAATCTTTCCCCCGACAGGTGTCCTATCGGAACTTCCGGTATGGCATTCCGGAGAGCTCGAAGCTCTCGTTAGCCGACCGGAACTTCCGGTACCGAGGACCGGAACTTCCGGTATGGCTTTTCCAGAGAGCTCAAACTCTTTGTTAGCCTACCGGAACTTCCGGTACCAGGGACCGGAACTTCCGGTATGGCTTTTCCGGAGAGCTCAAACTCTCTGTTAGCCTACCGGAACTTCCGGTACCGGGGACCGGAACTTTCGGTATGGCTTTTCCGGAGAGCTCAAACTCTCTGTTAGCCTACCGAACTTCGATACCGGGGACCGAAACTTCCGGTACCGGGGACCGAAACTTCCGGTACCGGGGACCGAAACTTCCGGTATGGCTTTTCCGGAGAGCTCAAACTCTCCGTTAGCCTACCGGAACTTCCGGTACCACACCCGAGCTTCCTATGGGTCCGGAAAGAATGGGTTTGGGAGGATTTTCTTGAGTTTGTGAGCATCTCCATTCTTTGCCAAAGTTGTGATTTTCATCCCTCTTTATAGCACGGCATCCCTATGACTTAAAGCAAATATAAAACGCGAAGCTCATGCTTTGAGATAGGACTTTTCAGATTTCTTCATTTATTGCATTTCTCATTTCTTTTCTCCTTTTTGATTGTATTCGCTACGCTTTCATGTTCTTTGGATGTTCACTACACACATTCTCATGAAAACATTAGTCCAAATTTAATTGTATTGATATCAATCATCCAAAATAAAATGAGGGGGCTAGATGCACTTTCAATCTCCCCCTTTTTGGTGATTGATGCCAATACAATCAAATTTCTAAAAAGGTAGATCAAAAAGAACAACTTGTAAAGATAAAAAGCGAGCTCCCCCTTAATATGTGCATGAAATTGAATTTCAAAGGTTGGTCTTTACAATAGCAAATGCACATATGAGACGCTCCCCCTTTATCTATGCATCTATATTATGAAACCACGAACAATGCAATATGGCATTTTATCTTCACACAAATGCATCTAAAAAAGGGAGAACAACAATACACCAAGCATGTCATAGAGCAAACCACATAGATAGATAATAAACCAAGTCTAAACTTATTACAAGCATTCAATGTTCAAACCAAGCACACTTGTCCATCACATAGTTCATTACACAATAAAACCAAATAGATAAGGATAAATAGAAATTTCTTCTCCCCTTTGGCCAAAAAGAGAAAAGAACAAGGCCGCCCAAGGGATCACTCATCATCGTCGTCGTCTTCTTCCTCTTCCTCTCCATCGCTCTCGTCCTCATCAGCGGGACGTGCCACGCCCTTGCCTTTCTCATGAGGCGGGATCCGAGTGCTAAAGCGGGGAGCGGTGGCGGTAGGCCGACGGGACATCCTTCGCACTTGTCACCCTCCGCACTCTCGGTCCCACCGCCCTCCACATCCTGTGCTGCTGGCTGTGTCTGCCTCGCTGATATGGAGCCCAATGTGACATCCCATGTCACATAATAGCATGTAAGCAATGTCAAAACCTTAATTACAGGAATTGAGCACTAATTAGAGGAGTGAACACATGAAATAATGAATTAGAGAGTTTGAAAATTTTAAAATTCAAATGTAGTTTAAACCTAACTAATTAAAACTCAATGATCCTCAACAAAAGTATGCAAATATTTTTGCATATCCTTGTAGAGGAGATCAAAACATGATTTTAGAACATTTTTACCAAATTTTTAGAGTGGCATATTTTCCTAGAAAATTCAAACTGAGTTTGAAAACAGCATCTGTTCAAGAATTTTTGTAAAATTTTACAAGCAAAATTTGAACTTTTACCTATAACAAAAGTTGCTCATCACAATCCACTGAATAACCACAATTTTTGGTTTGCAAAAATGTCAAACGAATTAAATTCTATGGGCAAAACCAGAACCAACAACTTGATGGCAAAATCGTGAATAAGTGGGAACTTCTTTGAATAGCAATGGCACAGTGGCCGGGGCCACCGGCCGAGGCGCTCGCCGCCGGCGCCCATGCCGGATTAGGCACCGCCCGTCCTCGTGCGCTCGTGCAGGCCCACGCGTCGTCCATCGCCGTTTCCCTTCGCACGGAAGCCGGCGCCCACGGCCGTCGATGGCGATGGCCATTTTCCACCATGGCTGCCGCCCTAGGTCATCCCCGTGCGCCGCACCTCTCCTCACCCACAGCTCCTCCATTGCGTGCGCAAGTGCTCCCCATCTACCTACGCAGCCCCGGCTCTCTCCTCCAACGATCGCCTCCTCCCCTAAGCACCTCAATTTCGCAAAAATCAAAACCGAGCTTCCGGTTCCGCCATCAACGCCGTCGAGCTCAATTGCTTGCGCTCGGGTGAGCTCATGCTCCGCCTCTGCCTCTGGAAGATGCTCAAGGGCCTAGCTGACCATCCCTTTCCTTCCCAGGTCAAGCCGAGCCCGGACGGCGAAGGAATTCCCCTTCTTCTTCACCGCCGGTCACCACGCACCGCCACCCCGTCGACGCCGGCCATCTCCAAGCACTCCTCCGCCTACACGGACCCTTCGCCGTGCTTCTCTCGTGTGAAGGTGAAGCCCCCCGCCTTGACCGCCCCTTCTTTCGCTCGGTGGCGAGCACAAGCTCCCACGCCGGAGCTTGCCTTTTCCGCCATTGCCGTCGTGAGCTATGCTCCGCTCGCTCTCCCGCCTCGCCACCTCCACCAGTAGATGCACCGTCTCGAGTAACGCACAGGCGGCCAAGCACAGCCCCTGCGGCGAGCCCTAGCTCAACGCCGGCGAGCACCGCCGCCGTCTCCGATGACCCCCTGCGCGCCCAACACTTAGAAAAATTTGAAAAACGCGCTGGCATGTGTAAAATCCGTGAACTTCAAGCATTTTAAAAATTGCACAACTTAAAATCTAGACCTCGGATTTGAACGATTCAAGATGTTTTGAAAAGATTGAGACTTGTACTTTAAAATGGAACACATGAACACATATGTTTATATGGCAAAAATAAATGTTTGAGCAACCTCAAGTTGCTATCATGACCACGCAGCTTAACAGGATTGGATTTTAAAAATTGTGTAACTTTCGTATCCTAGGTCCAAAATGTTTGAACAAACACTTGTTGGAAAGTAGAGGATGTGTACTTTGCCATGGTAGCATAATCCAAGTACTTTCTGTGTGAAAAATAAAAGATATGAGTCCTTCAAAGTGCTAATCTGTTATGGTCTCGTGACCAATTGGCATTTTTGAAATTCAATAACTTTTGAAATACAAATTCAAATAAGGCAAATCCACATCCGTTGTAATCCTTCAAACACGTACTTTACATGAATCTATTTGGTTCACCCAAGTTCTATAGCAAAAATTCAAATTTTAAGCTCCTTAAGAAGGCCTCACGTTAAGGCTGAAAACAGACGAATCGAGGCGAATTTTTAAAACAAACTGAATCAAAAATTAAACATACTCTTTCATTTAGCATGTTTCATCATATCACACATGGTTCTGGTGCAATTGATCATGTCATGATAAATTTTAACATTTTTCTTAAGTACACTATTTTTGCATTGTCCATGCATCATAGGAAAGGCTTATGAAAATTCATATTTGCTTCTGGTGCTCAATCATAATAAAAGTTATGTTTCATCATGAGTATTGTATTTAGAAGTGTTTTATTGCTTAATTTCTGTCTAGAAGTTGCTATGTTAAAATGTGCGTAGAATGACATATAGCCATATTGCAATACTTAACTCATATGCAAGTGCTCTCAATATTGCCTATAGGTTATTATGCACACACTTCAAAAATATTAACATAACCATACCAATATTTTTGTATAATAATGAAGGGTATTCAAAAATAGGAATTTTAGTGATGTTACCATAATTTTTGGTAAAGGTTAAATGGCCCAACAAATTCAGTAAAAGCAGAAAACAGATTCTGGTGTAGGATTTTTATTAATTTTTGTAGGCCGAATCTCAAGAAAAGTTCTATACAAAAGTTGTCCCAAATTTCATTCTACACCACCACAAAAATTGGCAACCCCAACAAAAATCTCGTTGATTTTCTCTTGACTGCAACAGTACCAGTGGCAGAATTTTCAACTTTGTAGGACCCACTTTCTCTCTTATCTCTTTGCTTCCTTCTCTACCAAGGAACACCCAAAGTAGCCAGCACAAAGCCAGCACCACGTCCAGAGACTCCCCTCCCTCATCCTCTCTTTGGTCAAGAGCCAAGTCAAGTCTTTCTTTCTTCCTCCTTTTCCTTATCCTCCCCAAAAGCAACCACCATGGCTACTCACCATGAAGCTCCATGCCATGGCTCACCTTGGCATGGGCAAGGGCAGAAAAAGACTTCACTTGGACTCCCTCCAACTTTTGCATGGTGTGTTTTGATTAATCCCCAAGCTCTTCCTCAAGTATGGCATCAAGAATACGTCGAGTTTCACCGTCGGTTTTTGCTTCTCCGGTGAGCTTTTTCTTGAACATCAGCTCACCATGTTTGTATCACTTTCCTATCCATCTTTTGCAACCATCTCTCATGCTAAAATCACAGCCCTATCCTAAGAAAATAGAAGATCCAAATATACACATGAGCTCTGATTTTGTTTTACTGTTCACACGCCCTAAATCCAGAAAAACGGTAAATCTGTTAGCTACTTTAAACAAAAATCATATCTCCTGAAATAAAAATGAGAAAAATGCAAACTAAAATGTTTTGGAATCCTTGAAACATGAACTTTGCAATGGTCAAATGTTTTACCTAGGTTTCTGTGGAAGAAAAGAAAGTTTTATGTAAAAGGAAATGGCAGCTTGTTATGCTTTTAAAACCCATATTAAAATCTTGAAGAATGTCAAATTTATGAGAATTGACATGAGAACTTTACATAACATATTGGACCCTCTGGTACATGGCTTTTATGCATTCATACATGTTTTCATCATATTTATTATTATGTGCTTAGCTAGCACATATGTGCATATAAAGGTTTAGTTAGCAAAAACGCAAACAAAAATGTCATATTATTTGTTTCTGGTACTTATTATGAGCAAATGATGTTCTACCATAGAATTCATGTTTAGGAATGTTAAGTCATAATCATTATGTGCATAATTCATGTTAAGCTTTGCACTTCATGCATGATCATCATCTCTATCATGTCTCTTTCATGTACATGGCAGCAAGGTAGTTCATATAGGTTTGTCTTCAATACATCATATGCCATGCTCATGTTGCCATATAGTACACTAGCTAAGTCTTATACAAACTACTTGCTATAATCGTGTTTCATTTTCAACCTAGAGCATGTGCTTTTATGATACACCGTCTATGTTTCTTTTAATTAGAAGGTTATCCCCATGACATATCCTGTATAAATTATCATCATGAGAAATCATCTTCATCCCCACAGGAACATATTTATTTTATGCAAACATTGCATTAGATTTCGTTATTGAGAAAGTTCCATGAACAAAATATATGTGTATGCATCCATACTCACATCATGCATTGCATCCATATAGGGACCCCGACCGAAGAAGGAAATCACGTGAAGGATCCCGCTGAATTGAACTTGATTGAGAGTGCTAACTTCAAACAAAGCCAAGGCAAGCCTCGGTGCATAATCCCACTTGTTTAGTTTTTGGTTTAAATTCACCTATGTCTATATTTATGTATTGTGCACTTATGTTTAGGAGTTGATCGTAACCCTAGTTGCATTATGATCCCTATTGCCCATGGTCTTTGGATAGGTATAATCTTTTTCGATAGAATGGCTATGCTTAAATGAGTCGCCGGTAGCAACACCGAGTGGTTTGGAGACCTCTCGGTTTAGGTTTCAAATATTGTTACCTCTCACATGATTAAATTGGAGACCGTACGGGGAAGAGCATGTGTAGGATGCGGTGACAAGGTTGGCCCTTGTTCGCCATAGCCCCGTATGTGTCGGTCAAGGACCGTTCGTTGTGACTCCGCGAGCAAGTATTGAGTTGTGTACCAAATGCATACCTTCGTATGGGAGTTGGTAAACTGATGTAACTTGAGAGTCGTAGTGTTGGACGGTCGCTCCACCCTTTGTGCAAAGTGTTGGTCACGGTGGATGCACGGGTTTGTGAGTAGACGGATGGTGTGTTATTACCCTTGGACCCGACGCTACTGTGGTTGCATGTGGAATGCACACTCGGAGGGTGGACCCGGCTCATATCTATGATAATCTTGTGAAAGGTGGCCATACGTGTTCTTAAATGATGCGTATGTCGTGCATTTGGGTTTCCCCTGCAGGGTGTAAATCGATATATATCGCCGTCCCTCGCGGTGATGAGTACCACTTGTCTCGAGCAGATCGCATCGTAGTAATGAAGTGAACATGGATATTATACTTGCTGATTTTGAAGTACTTAATCTTTGTACTGCAACCATGTTTGCTAGTCTTGCTCATTAAATTTACGCTTATGTTTCAACCCTCTTAATGTGGCTAAAACATGAAATTTTAGACTTAGCATAGGTGCTGTTTTTGGCTATTTCCAGCAAAACCTGTCAGCCCCCTGCATACTAGGAGTCGGTTTTAGAAACCATTTTTGTCGGGTAAGACTTGCGGAGTATATTAGATACTCAGGGCTTTGTTGTTAACATTTTTGTGCAGGTGAGATTGTCGAGAAGAATGGGCACATCAACGGGCTTGATGTGTTACATTTTAGGCAACTATCGTCGAGATTATCTTTACGCTTCCGCTCATTGTATATTAAAGTATATTAAATCTGAATTTCGAACTCTATGTATAATAATAACTTGAACTGTAGATGTAAAATATATCCCTCATGTATCTAAACATGTATATGAAAATGGTGGATGTATCGTTAACGTATGTGCAATGAACGTTCGCTTCGTCGAATGTCTCCCGATGCGATCCTGTTCGACAATCCCTCTCGCGTTGCGAGGTGGGGGTGTCACACCCAAGGATCCTCCCACTACCGAGGTACAATCGGAGCAAAGTCCAAAGGAGGAGGAGGTGGCTGTTGCTGCTGCTGCTGGAACAGGTGAGTAAGATAGCGGTGATTACCTTCATTGATGCGTCGCTGCTCCGTCCTCATCTCATAGATATCATCACCGTTAGCCTTGCACATGCAGAAGATAGACTTTAGGACCTGATGAAGCCGGACTTGCTGCGAGTCCGGCGAGAGCAAGTAGCTGGAGCATCCCTAGCTGCCCGATCCGATGGTGGAGGAGGAGCTGCTTGTCTCACTGGGGATCCCCGAGGAGTGGGTAGAAGAGGGAACCTCTTGGGACGAAGCCCGGGGTGGCTCCTATCATGAATGAAGTGCATCCCGGTGACATGCTCAATCATCTTCATAATGAAGGGAGCAAACGAAAGACTTGCCTTGTGAGTGTACGAGTGGTTGATGATGGATGTCCATATATGCTCAAATACACATAACGGCTCAGCTCCAGGACGCATAGCACATAACAAGGTCTTGGAAGCCGCTAGCAAAGAAAATGCATCCCCTATCTTAGGATCCAAAGTCCATCCGAACATGTTGTTCGGAACACGGTAGTAGGGGTGCAGCCCGAAGTGAGTCCCAATGATCATTCCCTTAGGCTGATCATAGCGGCCGTCATACATAAACCCCAAAGCAGCATCATCCGGAGGGTCAAACACATTCACATTGTTCTTCATGGCATCTGCATGACTAAAACCAAGAATCCGTGCAAACTCGAGCATAAGTAATTTGAAAACGGTTTCCTTCAAGTGTCCAATGCATGATGGAGTCCTCCTGAGAGTCATCATTGAACTCAAGCCAAAGGGTGGCATAGAACGGAACCACCGGTTACGTGTATCACCCATGCTCAAGCCCCATGAGCTCCACCATGTCTCTCCTAGCACACTCAGCCTTGATTTGAGTGAAGACCGGATCATTCCGACGAGCCATCCAATCCCATTTGATCCACTTCATCTCATGAGTCTTGTTCTTGAGCTTGAGCACCTCCTTATACCACTCAGCTTGGGTGTGGTCCCAAAACCTAATGTCCTCCACACCCCTTTCCTTTGCCTTGATCCACGGACACTTGCTCCTATACTTTTGCACCTCATCTCCGTAAAAGGGCACATTGTAACCGGCACTAGCATGCACGGACGGTGTCCGCAGCTCATACTTCACGTGCTCCCGCAAGTTGCGGGCTATAGGGAGAAACCATTCATCCCCGCCCACGTTTCCCGCCTCCTCCTCACTTTCTTCATCCTCACTAGAAACGAGGAGCGGGAGGAGGTCTCCTTGCTGTGCTCTTGCCTTTCCCTTTGCCTAGTCCCTTGCCCTTGCCGGGGCCAAGACCACGGGAGGAAGACCGTGGACCGGGTCCCGTGGCTTGCCTCTTGGCAAGACGCAGATTCGGCACATCGTAGTCCGAGTCCGAGTCCGAGTCCGAGTCGGCATAGTCTTGTGGTGGACGCTTGGACACGGTTTCTTTCCTGCCACGAGTCATCTAACAAAGGAGAAAACATGTGGAAGGAACAACTTACACGATGTCGATGACTAAGAGACAAAGCACTAAGTAGATGCTAACAAAAAACGTTCCTGTGGGAACTTCCGGTACAGTGCACGGAACCTCCCGATAGCCTACCGGAACTTCCCGTAGGGGTCAACCCTAACCCTAGCGAGTGCGAAAAACAACATCTAGCCAATGGATTTACTTCCTAGAAGCATGCTAGTGTCCTAGAACTGCTAGTAATTCATCTAAGCACCAAAAACTCCTAGGGATTCAAGGAATAAACCCTAGATCTAGAAGTGAAGGGCATGAAGGTATACCTTCTCCTCTAGCTAGGTGACTTGGAGAAGACCGGAGGGAAGATCTTGAGGAGAACTTGCCGAAGACCGTCGTCGGAAGTTGAGTAGCACCTCCGGTTGATGAAGATTCGAGGTGGAAGAGAAGAAAAAGTGGGGCGTTTTCAAATGGGAGCCGTCCCTTTCAAGGGGACGGGCTCCCCTATTTATACTCGCCACCCCGAACCGGAACTTTCGGTAGCCTACCGGAGCTTCCGGTGCGGGCTCAAACCCTAGGTCAACGTCCCGCATCGGAACTTCCGGTAGCATACCGGAACTTCCGGTGTGGGCATGACACCACAGGTGAGCTCCCGGTCGGAGCTTCCGGTACTGGGTACCGGAACTTCCGACCGGAAGGAAAAGTTCCTCTGTTCGACCTCCGGTCGGAACCTCCGGTATCCTACCGGAACTTTCGATCGGGAAATGAAACCGAGCCCCCAAACACCCATACCGGAACTTCGGTACCCTACCGGAACTTCCGGTAGAGGGAAAACGAGAGGAGAAGAGTTGAATTTTGGGGAGGAATTTTCAAAAATAGTTTTGATGGACTAGTGCGATACCTTGACAATATGTGATCACATTTTGATAAGATTAGACCTATTGGTCAAGAACCAAGAAAAGTTTTCAAAGGCACTTATTTAATTTTCGAAAGCATGCATTTTCGACTCAAGATCCAAAAACGAATAAAACAAGTAGATGTGCACGCTTTTACACCACGTTACTGGAGTCAAGAATATTTAGTTCACTCCTTAGATAGCAAAACCGGCTTTCATCTAGTGGCTTGGTGAAAATATCGGCCAATTGATTTTCGGTTTTCACATGGCTCACCTCAATGTCCCCTTTGATAGAGTGATCTCTCAAGAAATGATGGCGGATATCTATATGCTTTGTGCGCGAATGCTCAACGGGGTTATATGCTCGCTTTATGGCACTCTCATTGTCACATAGGAGAGGAACACGGTTCAACTTGTAACCATAGTCCCTTAGAGTTTGTCGCATCCATAATAGTTGTGCACAAAAACTACCGGCTGCAACATACTCCGCTTCGGCCGTGGATAGGGCAACGGAATTTTGTTTCTTGGATGACCATGACACTAAGGACCTACCCAAGAATTGGCAAGTCCCGGAGGTACTCTTCCTATCCACTTTGTCCCCGGCATAATCCGCATCGGAATAGCCTATTAGGTTGAACTTTGAACCCTTGGGGTACCAAAGCCCTAGGTTGGGTGTGTGCACTAGATATCTCAAGATTCTTTTAATCGCCACCATGTGGCACTCCATAGGAGCGACTTGGAAACGTGCACACATACACACACTAAGCATGATATCGGGCCTAGATGCACAAAGGTAAAGCAAGGAGCCGATCATAGAGCGAAAAACCTTTTGATCAACCGGCTTGTCTTTCTTGGTGTGAGATGGCCGTTTGTTGCCATGGGCGTCTTGGCGGGCTTTGCCTTGTCCATGTCAAACTTCTTTAATATGTCTTGAGTGTACTTGGCTTGACATAGGAAGGTGCCCTCCTTGAGTTGCTTTACTTGAAATCCTAGAAAGAATGTCAACTCTCCCATCATAGACATCTCGAACCTTTTTGTCATTATCTTGCTAAAATCATCACAAAACATTTGTTTAGTAGAGCCAAATATTTTGTCATTGACATAGATTTGGCACACGAATATATCTTGATCAAAACGCTTTGTGAAGAGGGTTGCATCGCCCTTGCCCATTTCAAAACCCTTTTTCAAAAGGAAATCCCTAAGGCATTGATACCATGCTCTTGGTGCTTGCTTAAGCCCATAGAGAGCCTTATGGAGTTTGTACACGTGGTTAGGATACTTGGGGTCTTCAAAGCCCCGTGGTTGTTCCACGTACACTTCTTCCTTGATTGGCCCGTTTAGGAATGCACTTTTCACGTCCATTTGGTACAACTTGAAGTTCGATGAGTGGCAAAGGCAAGTAGTATTCTAATTGATTCAAGCCTTTCCACGGGGGCACAGGTTTCATCAAAGTCCAATCCTTCTACTTGTGAATATCCTTTTACCACCAATCTTGCTTTGTTCCTCGTTACGACACCGTCTTCATTTTGCTTATTGTGGAACACCCACTTGGTGCCCACAACATTCTTGCCTCTTGGTCTTTCTTCCAATGTCCAAACTTCATTTCTTGTGAAGTTGTTCAATTCTTCTTGCATGGCCATCACCCAATCCGAGTCCTTGAGTGCTTCTTCTACTCTAAATGGCTCCAAAGAAGAGACAAAAGAGTAATGTTCACAAAAATTTCAAACACGAGAATGAGTGATTACCCCTTTTTCTATGTCTCCAAGAATTTGTTCCACGGGGTGATCATGTTGCACACTTTGGTGCACTCTTAGGTGTGGTGGATGTGAGCTTGTTTGACCATCATCTTGTTCAACCTCATGATCATGCGATGTGGGTTCATCATCTTGTGCTTGAGCATGATCTTCATTACCAACTTCTTGATCTTGATCAACTTGATCATGATTTGTGCATGGTTGGTCTTGACTTGAGGGAGGAGGTTGATCTTGATCATTTTGCGGTTCTTGCGGTCTCACATCACCAATGGCCATTCTCTTGATTGCTTGCCTAGGTGCCTCAACATCTACATTGTCAATAACAACTTGCTCCCGTTGAGAGCCGTTAGATTCATCAAACGTCACGTCCCTTGCAACTTCAACACAACCGGTGGTTTTGTTAAAAACATGATAGGCGTGACAATTTGATCCATACCCAAGCAAGAAACCTTCATCGGCTTTAGCGGAGAACTCGAAGCCTTGGGTTTCTTGTTGAGCATGAAGCACTTGCTCCCAAAAACACGGAAATACAAGACGTTAGGCTTTTTACCGGTTAGTAGCTCATATACGGTTTTCCTCAAATAGTCGGTGGAGATACAACTAGTTGGAGGCGTGACATGCGGTGTTAATTGCTTCGGACCAAAAGCGATCGGAGGTCTTGTACTCATCAAGTATGGTTCTTGCCATCTCTATGAGAGTGTTGTTCTTTCTTTCGGTCACTCCATTTTGTTGAGGGGTGTAGGGAGCCGAAAACTCATGCTTGATGCCTTCCTCATCAAGGTACTCTTCAACTTGATTGTTCTTGAACTCGGTACCGTTGTCTCTTCTTATGGCCTTGATCTTCACTTCAAATTCATTTTGTGCTCTTTTCAAGAATGACTTGAGTACATCCTTTACTTCACCTTTATCACACAAAAAGAATACCCACGTGAAGTGAGAATAATCATCAACAATGACAAGGCCATATTTGTTACCGCCAATGCTAATGTAGGCAATGGGACCGAAGAGATCCATGTGTAGCATCTCCAACGGTATTGTGGTTATCACAATGTTCTTGGATGGATGTGGTGCTCCAACTTGCTTTCCGGCTTGACATGCACTGCAAATTTTATGTTTCTCAAAGCAAACATCCATTAGTCCAAGGATCTGACCGCCCTGTTGGAGCTTGTGAAGATTTCTCATACCGACATGGGCTAGTCGTCTATGCCACAATCATCCCATGTCGGACTTTGCAACTAAGCATGTGTCAAGTTTTGCTTTATCCGCGGTAAAATCCACAACATGAAGTTTTCCTTTGAGCACACTCTCAAAAGCAATGACCATCACTTCTCCTTGAGACAATCACACCCTTGTCGTTAAACAAGCAATTGTAGCCCATTCCACAAAGTTGTGAAATAGACAACAAATTGAAGTGGACATTATCCACAAGCATAACCTTCGAAAGGTGAATGCGGAAAAGTTAAAGGAATGTTACCATAACCCAACACATAGCCTTTTCCATTGTCTCCAAAGGTGATATACTCATTTCTTTCTTTGCTTGGCTCAAATTATTCAAACATTTTATTGTCTTCGGTCGTATAATTGGTGCATCCACTATCCACCACCCAAGATGAACCGCCGGAGGAGTATTCCTACAAAACAATTTAGGCTTTGTTTTTAGGTATCCAAATTTGCTTGGGTCCTGATGAGGACATCACACCCTCGAGATATAACCAACACTCCTCCAATACACATACATCATTCAAGGACAAAAACTAGAGCACGGCAATTGAATTTACGGATGAGCATGTTCCTAATGTTCTCTTTATTTATATTTGAGAATATATTACTACCTAATGAGTTAATTATTGTTAGGAACCACGGAGATGATGATAATATGGTTAAGGAGGAGGTTAGAGGCGTGGAGGGCCAGCAAGGACGTCCATGTCAAGTTGGAGGCCCAAACAAAGTCGACTTCGATTCTGTTTCGGAGTCCAGAAACAGCCTGCACCAAAACGGATGCCCTGGTCGCATACAAAGTCCGTTTGGGACTTTATTTGTATGGATGGAAAGATAATTTGATAAACTTTCGACTGGCGCTGGTCTCATATCCAAATTCGTCCCGAGGCGTCAGGTATTGCCGAAATACTAAGACGTCCAGAAACTGTCCCGGTGTTGCACCACCGTCTTTTAGCCTTTGGGCCGTGTATTTTGTTGAGCCCACTTAGGGCTGCGTCCAGGGTGATATGGACGACCCTAGGGACCTCATCAGCAGCCGCCGCCCTTCCTTAGGGTTTGGGGTTTTGCTTAGATTATTCTGTCAAGAACAGTTTTGCCGTTTTGTCGGTTTGTGAGACCCCAACTCGTGAGTTTAATCATATATTTGCAATTTGGTTGCTTCTATCTTGTTCTTGCTTGTGTTCTTCGATTTGCAGGCAAGGATTAGCCTTCTTGGCGAGGTCAATTGTGCTTGCACGGTTGATAACCAGAGGAGACGTGGTGCTGCGATTGCGGGGTTCGAAACGTGTTGTTCGGAAGCCGGATCGATTTGTGTCAAGCCTCCGCCAAATCGTTGTTTATCGGAACCTTTCGGAAGATCGGGACACTCCGTACACATTAGGTCCTCTCACATTAGTAACAAGTGCCTTGGGCACCCACACACAAGATTTGTGAGTCTTGTTGCGTGGCCCAATATATTTTGCATAGACACGACCATGCTTGTTCCTCATTAGCACATAGGTTGCATCGAAATCATTAAAGAGAGCACAAGAGAGGTTAGGCACGTTGGTACGCAAATCACAAATAAGAGAAGATTTATTAGTGTTCTTGATTGGCTTCTCCTTCTTGACTTCCTTCTTTTGATATTTACCCTCCTTGGTGAACTTGATGAATTCGGTGCCATTTTTGTTGATTCTTGCATTGTGCTTGTCACCTTGCTTGTAGCCAATGCCATCCTTCACATGTGGTCACCTTGCATTGGTGTATGCACCTCTTGCATACTCGGCCATGGCATCATCAATGGCCTTCACCTTCTTTTGTGCTTGTTCTTCAAGCACTTGTACTTGCTTCTTCAAGTCATCAATGATCTTGACGTTTCTTATGCAAGCTTCAATATCAATCTTGTGGCACCTAGCACATTCGTTGATAGATGAGGGGCAAGACGAAGATTGAGAGAAAGTAGTGTTACACTTAATTTCCTCAAATTTTACTTTAAGAGAATTGTGAGCCTTTTGCAAGTCATCACACTTCTCTTGAAGTGACACATTTGTGACTTTAAGTGTCTCACTATCTTTTTCAGCCACTTTGAGAGACTTTACCAAGTCCTCATTTTTCTTCCTCTCAACTTCTAGGAGCATCTCAAGTTCAAGCACCCTTTGTTTCTCTTGAACAAGCATTTCCTCTTGTTTCTCAAGAAGCTCCCCTTGCCTCTCATTTGTCTCCTTTTCCTGCTCAATGATGTCCCACAAGTCAAACATGTTAGAAATTTGAGAACTTCCATTGACATTTACCTTGGAGCCTTTGACCATCATGCACTTGTGCCTGGTTTCATCTTCATCATCGGTCAAGCTTCCAAACAAGGAGGTGTTGGTCGGTGTGAGTCCAATGGCAAGTTATGCAATGCCTCCCTTCTCTTCATCGATTCCAACTCGGAGGAGGATTCCAACTCGGAGGAGGAGGATGATCCATCGGAGTTCCATTCTTGCCCAATGTGTGCTTCACCCCGACGGTACTTTCTATGCTTCTTGTACTTCTTGTCACCTTTCTTGGTTTGCTTGTTCTTGTAGCTCTCCGAACACTCCGCCATGAAATGACCTTTGTCTCCACAAATGTAGCACTTGTTTTTGGCTTTCCTCAATTTGCTCTTGTCTTGATCATTCTTCTTGAAGCTTCTTTTTGACATGAGCATGTTGAACCTCTTCACAAAGAGAGTCATATCATCATCACTATCATCATCGCTCTCCTCAACCACCTTCTTTTTCTTTTCTTGTTCGGCATTGAGGGCCAAATCATATTTGCTCCCACTAGCTCGTTCCTTGTCCCTAAGCAAAGCATTGATCCTATTGCCTTGATCAATTTGCTGTTTTTTGGATAGCACTTTCCCAATCACTTCATCGGTGGTGAAATATCTAAAGCCATCTTTATCTCTTATGTTGGACACTATGTTGGCATCCCATGATTGCAAGGCTTGTAGCAACCTTCTTTGCCTTCTTGGGGGTTTGTCATCTTTGATCTTCAAGCGGTGAGACTTCAACGAAGATACCTGCTCCGATACCAATTGAAAGTCACCTAGAGGGGGAGGTGAATAGGCGAACCTAAAATTTTCTGCGAAATAAGACTAAGACGAAAACGTCAAATACGAAAACTTCCGGTAGGGTACCGGAACTTCCGGTGTAGGGTGTAAATTGCGGAATAAAGCCCTACACAATTCTAGTGATTTGCAAGAAGGAAAAACACAACCCTATGCAATTCTAGGAATTTAAAGGCACAAAGGAAAACAAACAAGAAACCTAACAAAGTAAACAACAGCGCGCTTAATTAACAGGAGAGACCACACAAGACATGGATTTTTCACCGAAGTTCAAGTCCACCTAGGACTCTACGTCTCCGTTGAGAAAGTCCACCAAGGACCGGGTTTCTTTCAACCTTATTTCTGGCTCAAGTCACCACCAAGGTTGAGCTTGAGTTTTCCACCATCAATGCCCCTTTCGGGATGGGTAATACAAACTTCTCGGGCGTCACCACACAAGTTGGGAGCTCACGAGCACGCCTAGCCGTCTAGGAGCTCAAAGCTCCAAGAGTAACAAATCCAAATCGCAAGCTTGACGGGAGTGAAGATGCTCAAGAATGGAATCAAGTCTCTCAATCTCTTGCTAAAAGTCTCTCACTCGAATCCTAGCTCAAGGATGGAATTTTTGCTTTTGAAGAGGATTTGGAGTGAGTGGAGTGTGGCTCAAGTGTGCTTGGAGTTCGGAATGTGCAAGAGAGAGTGAGTGAGGGGTGGAGTGTGGCTTATATACCACAGCTCCAAAAAGAGTCGTTGGCTCGTCTCGAACGACCCGTACCGGAACTTCCGATAGAGTATCGGAACTTCCGGTATGGTCGATTTAGGGTTAGGTCCGGATTTCCGGCCCGCACCGAAACTTCCGGTGGGTTACCCGAGCTTCCGGTACGTAGGTTTAGGGTTTGGAAACGGGGCCGCACCGGAGCTTCCGGTATCTTATCGGAGCTTCCGGTATAGCATTCCGGAGAGTTTAAAACTCTCTGTTAGCCTACCGGAACTTCCGGTATGGCATTCTAGAGAGCTCAAACTCTCCGGTAGTCTACCGGAACTTCCGGTACCGGGGACCGAAACTTCCGGTATGGCATTCCAGAGAGCTCAAACTCTCTGTTAGCCTACCGGAGCTTCGGTACCAGGGATCGAAACTTCCGGTATGGCATTCCGGAGAGCTCAAAGCTCTCCGAGTGCCTACCGGAACTTCCGATACCACACCAAAACTTCCGGTGGGTCCCGAAAGAATAGGCTTGGGATGGTTTTTCTTGGATTTTGTGAGCATCTTCATTCTTTGCCAAGATTGTGATTTGCATCCCTCTTTATAGTACGGCATCCCTACGACTCAAAGCAAAGATAAAACAGGAAGCTCAAGCTTTGAGATAGATCTTCTCCATTTTCTTCTTTATTAATTTTTCTCATTTCTTTTCTTCTTTTTGATCAAACTTGCTATGCTTCCATGTTCTTTGGATGTTCACTACACACATTCTCGTGAAAACATTAGTCCAAATTTAATTGTATGGAAATCAATCATCCAAAAAAAATGAGGGGCCTAGATGCACTTTCAACTTTGCATACAAGCTGATTCTCCTTCAATCTCTCCAAGACAACCCTCAAGTGCTTGAGCATGCTCTTCTGCGGTCTTCGAGTATACAAGAATGTCATCAATGAACACCACCATAAACTTATCCAACTTAGCCATGAAAACCTTGTTCATCATTTTCATGAAGTAGGCAGGGGCATTGGTCAAGCCAAAGGAAGTAACGAGTGAACTCGAACTGCTAAGAGATAAAATCAAGGAGGGGCAATCAAGCATGATAGATAGCAATTGGAATTGATAAGGTGGTAACAAAGATCCATACCTACTCCGATAAGGTGGTAACAAAGATCCATACCTACTCACGAAGGCGGTCTTAGGAATGTCGCACTCACGAATTTTCATTTGATGATAGCCCGATCTCAAGTCAATAGAGGAGAAGTACTTGCCACCCTTCAGCTGATCAAACAAATCATCAATCCTCGGCAAGGGATACTTGTTCTTGATGGTGACCTCGTTCAAGGAACGATAGTCAACATACATCCTATCAGTACCATCCTTCTTCTTTACAAACGGAACAGGGGATCCTCAAGGTGAAGCACTTGGGCGAATGAACCCCTTCCTCAATAGCTCATCGGTCTCCTCTTTCAAGAGCACCAACTCATCGGAAGACATCCGATACGACCTCTTAGCAATAGGGGCCGTGCCGATAAGAAGATCAATCACAAACTCAACATCACGATCTGGTGGGTGTCCTAGCAAGTCATCGGGAAAGACCTCGGGGTACTCACAAACCACGGGCATCTGCTCAAGTGACAAACCCCGAAGGTGACAAAGCTGTGCTTGGCAACTTAGGAGCGATCGGCGAGAACTTCACGAAATCCCTCGATGATTCACCAAGGTCACTATCCTTTCCTCACGGTGAATCACCCCCTTGTTCTTTGTCAACCAATCCATGCCAACAATCACCTCAGCCCCTCGAGAGGGCAAGAGAGTCAAATCAGCCAAGAACCGAACACCCTCAATAAGAATCCGAACCTTGCGGCAACCCATCACACACTTTGAACTCCCAAGAGGGGAAATAGCAAACCACGGGAAGGTCGAGCAAGACGGTGGGAATCTTAAGCTTTGAAACGAACGCAGATGACACGAACGATCTACTCGCACAAGTATAAAAAGAACAGAAGCTAAAGAGGAATTGATCAAGAACTCACCAAGTACAACGTCTAGAGCCTGCTGAGCGTCCTCCTCTGTCACGTGGTGTAGCCTCGCACGAGAAGCACTCTGCTGCGGCTGTTGCCTGTCTGCCGACCGAACCGGACGTGGGGCGATGCGAAACTACTGCTGCTATGGTTGTGCGACCGACCTAGGTGTGGTGAAGCTGCTGGGAGTCCTATGAGCTGCGTTGGGACACGCATAGTTCTTGTGTCCCTCCTGTCCACAATGGAAGCACCCGTTGGCGAAGGGCAACCTACTCGCTCGATGGCGTCCAACCTGATCGTTGCGGTGCTAGCGCACACTAGAACTGCTGCCCCTGTGGTGTGAACAGCCTCCGACCAAAGCTGCTAGACTGTCCATGAGGTGGTCACGCAAGCTGCTGCCGACCGCCGTTCCTCGCCTTCCGTTGCCCTCCGGAACGGTCCAAGCTGTCCTCCGGACCTCTTGTGAGCCTCAACTCTCCTCACCATCTCCGGACCGTCCTCAACCTCTATAGCCTTATCCATGAGCTCCTTCGGGTAGAGCACCATGCCACATGGGTCCCAATCTCAGCCCTCGGCCCTTAGTCCTCTCTTGAAGTAGTAGATCTTGTCTTGCTCGGTGGACACGTCACGCGGTGAGTAACGCGACAGCTCGGTCCACCTCTATTAGTATTCCGGCACTCCCATAGCTCCCATCCTCGGGTTTCTAAACTCGTCGGACTTCCTGTCCATCACCCCCATAGGGATGTGTTGTGCCCCGAACTCACGCTCAAACTCCTCCCAAGTGATACTGTCGGGGTCCTCATGGTTGGCCACGCAAGTGTCCCACCACGTGCTGGCTACGCCTCCGAGCAAGTACGTAGCAAGTGACAAACACTCGAGTCGGTACACTCCATCATCGGTAGCTGCTTAGACACCGTCCTGAGCCGGTTGTCAGCATCCAAAGGGTCGGTGTAGTGTGAGAACGTGTCCGGCTGAAGCCTACGGAACGCCTCCTTCCTCAAGTCGGACCGACTCGCGGCCTGCGTGGTGCTGTGGCTGTTGCTGCTGCTGCTGTAGAAGCTGCTCGTGGTGCTGCTGCTGCTGTTGCTGCTGCTGCTGGTGGTGGTGGTGCAGCATCTGCATCAGCCCTCCAAGGATGTTGGTCCGTGTCGCCATCACCTCTCGCAAGAGTCCGAGCAGAGGGTGGCGGTGTTGGTGCCTCCTGCTATCCTGGTGCCTCCTGCTGCTCTGCACCCTCCTGCTATCCAGCAACCTCTGGCTCTCCTGCTACGGGATCCGATGGTGCCTCTCCACCGCGACCACGCCCGCGGCCTCTGCCCTGGGCACCCACCGATGAGGACATCAATATCATCGATACATCCACACCTACTCCCGACAAGCTGGTTGGACCCATTACTCATGCCCGAGTTCACCAATTAAACCATCAGGTGGCTTCGTCCCTAGCTTCATATCAGTCTTATATAGACAATGGAAACGTTTGCTGCCTTGTGTTGCTTAGGAACGATGGACAGGACCAAAACAGAGTTGGATTCGCGCAGGCTGGATTCACGCAGGCTGGATTCGGACTCCAGAACAGCACCAACTTGTCACGGCTGCCACGACCACATACAGAGTCGGCTTGAGGAGTCCGAGTACTTGCTGGAAAGATCATGAAGTCTACTTTCACATGGATCCAACCTTAGGCCCATATCTATTCGGAGTCGGCCGGAATCGTCGTTTTATTGCAGTGACCTTTTCTGCTTACGGTGCTGCGACACCTTATTTTGGCCCATTGGGTCGTGTATCAAGTAGAGTCCACTTCGGACGCGTCCTAGGGTTGGAGCACGACCCTAGCCCCCTGAGGTCGTCCTCCCACATTCATATAACTCGCAGCTGCCATTAGGAACCCTCGGGTTTTGTTGATTAGAATTAGCTACTGCTATTCGGCTTGCTGCGCGCGTGTTGGCTAAACCGCCCGTTTGCTTGTTTCCAGAACCCCACATTATTGAGACTTCAGTTCGTGTTCTTCATCTTTATCTCGCAATTCAGTGCTTGTTCTACTTGTTCTTGCTAGTTCTTCGATTGCTTGCAGGATGAGTGCCCTCGTGGCCGGGTGTCGGGCACCATAAGTTCGCGGCAACCATCGGAGTTGGTGTATCGGTTGCTAAGGCGCAACTTCTCCGGACAGTTGTAGTCGGGCCGTGAACGTCGACTTCGCCATCAATCGAGTTATCCCCCACATCTCCATCAAAAGATCGGGAACAAACCCTCCCGGGTATCCATCAAGTGGTATTCAGAGCAAGGTTTATCGGTGAGAGACTTCTTGTTTTTACCTAATTTTTTTTCCTACAGTCCAGAAAAGCCAAAAAAAATATTAGATTAGTTTTCCCGTATCCCAGAAACCCTTTGAGCCTTTTACTAGTACTAATTAGTTAGGGCTTGTTGAGTTTTTGGTTGCATCGGTAGCGTCGAGTTGCTGGTCTTAGGTTTAGTCTCTTTAGAGTTTCGAGTTCTGATCACGTTCTGGTCACATCACTAGTCCGAGTCCGAGTTCAATTCTATACTTGTTGCGGCGGCTAGCTGGCTAGGCCTGAGTCCGAGTTGCTGTCAAACCTTGTTGCTGGCCACTCTATTAGCCGTGAAAACCACAATCACATAGTTCAGATTTTGACCCTACTCTAGAAAGAGAGAGAGAGAGAGATTTTGACCACAACCACAATCTTTTTTTACCGTTTTACCCCTGCTCTCTACAGAAAAAGTGTGTGTGGTCCATTTCTCATTTGCACTCCCTTTGTTCATATATTCAGATTTGAAGTCCCCCTGAAAAAAAAATTGAAAAAAAATCGAAAAAAAGAAAAGAAAAGAGAAAAGAAATAGCAAAAAAAAAGAGTAAAAAGCAAGGGGCATTTTTGTGTGTTTCTTCTTCTTGTTCGGGTGGTGCTTTGTGACTTCCTTTGTGTCTAGGCTCGCGTCTCTAGCATAGTCTAGCCTAGGACCAGCATAGGACCACCGTTGAACAATTTCTCAACTTGCTTTTGTAACTAACGTGGTGCTAGTTTTTCCCTTGTATACTACTTTCACCCTACCTAGAACTCCACATATTTCCCCTCTACGGCTTGACAGAGATTGTTGCAGAAGCACCGATACACTTTCTATCCAGTTGCTTACTTGTTGGTTGCCATACCCTCCTGCTCAGCAAGGTAAGAATTAGTAAGAGCTTGTTTGGACAAGTTTAGAGTTAGTGCCTTGCTGTAGTGCTAGGGATTTTCTTTCTTCACTTGTTCGCTCTTGTTGCTTTGTGTCTTTGAGATGGTAGGGTCACGAGATGAGGATGATGACATTAACCTTAGTACGAGCGGATTAAAGGCTCTAGTGGACGGCGTGCAAACTGAACCGGACAAACTGGCGTGCGATGCGATGTGGCGGGCATGGAGGCAGATTTGCAGGTAACTAATGAGAGGCTTGGTGTGATGGAAGCCTCAATGATTTCTGCCAATTCAAAGATTGGGAAGGTGGAGGCATCAGTTATAACAAATCGACACAAGCCTTGCTGCTTTGTTGAGGCGTTTTGATGACTTCATGACACGGGAGCATGAGCGGCGTCACCAACCTAATGGTGACCATGAAGATGTGGAGGACAATTGGGAGGAGGAGTATTCTGCTGATTCAGAATTTGATGACCAAGCGGCTCATCGTCGCCTTCATCGGAATCGTCATGGCATGGGTGGACACCGTCGACATGAGGTATGCAACAATGATGATCCTTTATCCAAGCTTAAATTTAAAATACCTCCTTTTAATGGTAAATATGATCCTGATGCATACATTACGTGGGAGATGGTTGTTGATAAAAAATTTGCATGTTATGACTTTCCTGAAAATGCTAGAGTTCGAGCAGCCACTAGTGAATTTTCTGATTTTGCATCTGTTTGGTGGAAAGAATATCGCACTAAAAATCCTGATAACATACCACATAATTGGGATGCTTTAAAAAGGGTCATGCGAGCTAGATTTGTCCCTTCATACTATCAACGTGATTTAATAAATAAATTGCAGCAACTAAAACAAGGGTCTCAAAGTGTCGAAGACTATTATCAGGAATTACAAATTGGCATGATGCGTTGTAATATAGAGGAACATGAAGATGCTGCTATGGCTAGGTTTTTGGCTGGTTTAAACCGTGAAATTCAGGACATTCTAGAGTATAAAGATTATACATCTATTACTCATTTGTTTCATCTTGCTTGCAAAGCTGAACGAGAAGTGCAGGGACGACATGCTAGTGCGCGAACTAACTTTTCTGCAGGAAGGAGCAATTCATGGCAGCGCACAACCACAGCCGCAAATCCACGTGCGCCCCCACCATCTTCGTACTCGGTTCCAGTGACACCCTCGCCTTCCAGCAACAACATCAAGCCTCGCACTGGTCCAGCGAATTCTACAAGTCGTGCACCTACAGCTTCGAAGGGGGCTCCAACACCCTCTGAGTCCGTGGCATCTACAGGGAGAACGAGGGATATTCAGTGCCACCGCTGCAAGGGCCTTGGACATGTTATGCGTGACTGTCCAAGCAAGCGTGTTATGATCATTAGAGATGATGGTGAGTATTCTTCAGCTAGTGATTTTGATGATGATACACTTGCATTGCTTGCGGCTGACCATGCAGGTAGTGAGGAACATGCCGAAGAACACATTAGTGCAGGTCATGCAGAACACTATGAGAGCCTAATTGTACAGCGTGTGCTTAGCACGCAAATGGAGAAGGCGGAGCAAAATCAGCGACACACCGTGTTTCAAACCAAGTGTGTAGTTAAAGAGCGTTCGTGCCGCTTGATTATTGATGGCGGTAGCTGCAACAACTTGGCAAGCAGCGAGATGGTGGAGAAGCTTGCTCTTACCACCAAACCACACCCACACCCATATTACATCCAATGGCTCAACAACAGCGGCAAGGCAAAGGTATCAAAACTAGTGCGAATTAATTTTTCTATTGGCTCATATCATGATGTTGTTGAATGCGATGTTGTGCCTATGCAAGCATGTCATATTCTGCTAGGTAGACCATGGCAATTTGATAGAGATTCTATGCATCACGGTAAATCAAATCAGTATTCTTTTCTGTACCATGAGAAGAAAATAGTTTTGCACCCTATGTCTCCTGAAGCTATTATTCATGATGATGTTGCTAGAGCTAGAAAAACTCAGGCCAATGCTAAAACTGAAAACCATGTTGCAGCCAATGAAATAGTGAACCGTGAAAATAGAAATACCAAAGCCATGTTTGATAAGACCAATCAAATCACCTTAAAGGGAAATTGCTTGCTTGCTACTAAATCTGATATAAATGAATTAATAGCATCCACTTCTATTTCCTATGCTTTGGTGTGCAAAGATGCTTTGATTTCATTACACGATATGCAGAATTCGTTGCCCCCTGTTGTGGCTAACATTTTGCAGGAGTATTCTGATGTGTTTCCAAGTGAAGTACCACCAGGGCTACCACCGATTCGAGGCATTGAGCACCAGATTGATCTTATTCCAGGTGCTTCTTTGCCAAACCGTGCACCATACAGAACCAACCCAGAAGAAACAAAGGAAATTCAGCGCCAAGTGCAAGAACTACTCGACAAGGGATATGTACGTGAGTCTCTTAGTCCTTGTGTTGTTCCAGTTATTTTAGTACCTAAGAAAGATGGTTCATGGCGTATGTGTGTCGATTGTAGAGCTATTAATAATATCACTATTCGATATCGTCACCCCATTCCACGTTTAGATGATATGCTTGATGAATTGAGTGGTGTTGTGATTTTCTCTAAAGTTGATTTACGTAGTGGGTACCATCAGATTCGCATGAAATTGGGGGATGAATGGAAAACTGCATTCAAAACTAAATTTGGTTTATATGAGTGGTTAGTGATGCCTTTTGGTTTAACTAATGCTCCTAGTACTTTCATGCGCTTAATGAATGAAGTTTTACGTGCTTTCATTGGGAAATTTGTGGTGGTTTACTTTGATGATATATTGATTTATAGCAAGTCCATTGATGAGCATTGTGATCATTTAAGTGCTGTTTTTGATGCCCTTCGTGCTGCACATTTATTTGGTAACCTTGAGAAGTGCACCTTTTGCACCGATCGAGTCTCGTTCCTTGGCTATGTTGTCACTCCGCAGGGAATTGAGGTTGACCAAGCCAAGGTGGAAGCTATACAAGGATGGCCTGTTCCAAAGACACTTTCCCATGTCCGCAGTTTTTTAGGCCTCGCTGGTTTTTATCGTCGCTTTGTGAAGGATTTCAGCACCATTGCGGCACCGTTGAATGCGCTTACAAGGAAGGGTGTGCCTTTCACTTGGGGCACAACACAAGATAACGCCTTCAACATGCTAAAAGATAAGTTGACACATGCACCTCTCCTCCAACTTCCTGATTTTAACAAAACTTTTGAACTTGAATGTGATGCTAGTGGAATTGGATTGGGTGGTGTTTTGCTACAAGAAAGAAAGCCTATTGCATATTTTAGTGAAAAATTAAGTGGGCCTGTTCTGAATTATTCTACTTATGATAAGGAATTATATGCTCTTGTAAGATGTTTAGAAACATGGCAACATTATTTGTGGCCCAAAGAATTTGTCATACATTCTGATCATGAATCATTGAAACATATCCGTAGTCAAGGAAAACTGAACCGTAGACATGCTAAATGGGTGGAATTCATTGAATCTTTTCCTTATGTTATCAAACACAAGAAAGGGAAAGAAAATGTCATTGCTGATGCTTTGTCTAGAAGATATACCTTGTTAACACAACTTGACTATAAAATCTTTGGTTTACAAGCTATAAAAGATCAATATATTCATGATCCTGATTTTAAAGATGTGTTGCTGCATTGCAAAGAGGGCAAAACGTGGAACAAATTCGTCCTTAGTGACGGGTTTGTGTTTCGAGCTAACAAGCTATGCATTCCAGCTAGCTCCGTTCGCTTGTTGTTATTACGGGAGGCACATGGTGGTGGGCTGATGGGACATTTTGGGGCCAAGAAGACAGAAGACATCCTTGCTGGTCATTTCTTTTGGCCAAAGATGCGACGCGACGTTGAAAGGTATGTTGCTCGCTGCACTACATGTCAAAAGGCTAAGTCACGATTAAATCCACATGGTTTATATATGCCTCTACCTGTTCCTAGCGTCCCTTGGGAAGACATTTCTATGGATTTTGTGTTGGGATTGCCTCGAACTAAAAGGGGACGTGATAGCATTTTTGTGGTTGTGGATAGATTTTCTAAAATGGCACATTTCATACCTTGTCACAAAACTGATGATGCCACTCATATTGTTGATTTATTCTTTAAAGAAATCGTTCGCTTGCATGGTGTGCCAAACACAATTGTTTCTGATCGTGACACTAAATTTCTTAGCCATTTTTGGCGAACATTGTGGGCTAAACTTGGGACTAAGCTATTGTTTTCTACTACATGTCATCCCCAAACTGATGGTCAAACTGAAGTTGTGAATAGAACGTTATCTACCATGTTAAGGGTTGTTTTAAAGAAAAATATTAAGATGTGGGAAGAATGTTTGCCCCATGTTGAATTTGCATATAATCGCTCGCTGCATTCTACTACAAAGATGTGCCCGTTTGAGATAGTTTATGGTTTCTTGCCTCGTGCCCCAATTGATTTGATGCCTTTACCATCTTCTGAAAAGTTGAACTTTGATGCTAAACAACGTGCTGAATTGATGTTAAAACTGCATGAAACAACTAAAGAAAATATTGAGTGCATGAATGCTAAGTATAAACTTGCTGGTGATAAAGGTCGCAAGGAGCTGAATTTTGAACCTGGAGATTTGGTTTGGTTGCATTTGAGAAAAGAACGTTTTCCTGCATTGCGAAAATCTAAGTTAATGCCTCGAGCTGATGGACCTTTTAAAGTGTTAGAAAAAATCAATGAGAATGCATATAAGCTTGATCTGCCTGCAGATTTTGGGGTTAGTCCCACATTTAACATTGCAGATTTGAAGCCATATTTGGGTGAAGAGGATGAGTTTGAGTCGAGGACGACTCAAATGCAAGAAGGGGAGGATGATGAGGACATCAATATCATCGATACATCCACACCTACTCCCGACAAGCTGGTTGGACGGTTGGACCCATTACTCGTGCCCGAGTTCGCCAATTAAACCATCAGGTGGCTTCGTCCCTAGCTTCATATCAGTCTTATATAGACAATGGAAACGTTTGCTGCGTGGTGTTGCTTAGGAACGATGGACGGGACCAAAACAGAGTTGGATTCGCGCAGGCTGGATTCGGACTCCAGAACAGCACCAACTTGTCACGGCTGCCACGACCACATACGGAGTCGGCTTGAGGAGTCCGAGTACTTGCTGGAAAGATCATGAAGTCTACTTTCACATGGATCCAACCTTAGGCCCATATCTATTCGGAGTCGGCCGGAATCGTCGTTTTATTGCAGAGACCTTTTCTGCTTACGGTGCTGCGACACCTTATTTTGGCCCATTGGGTCGTGTATCAAGTAGAGTCCACTTCGGACGCGTCCTAGGGTTGGAGCACGACCCCAGCCCCCCTGAGGTCATCCTCCCACATTCATATAACTCGCAGCCGCCATTAGGAACCCTCGGGTTTTGTTGATTAGAATTAGCTACTGCTATTCGGCTTGTTGCGCGCGTGTTGGCTAAACCGTCCGTTTGCTTGTTTCCAGAACCCCACATTATTGAGACTTCAGTTCGTGTTCTTCATCTTTATCTCGCAATTCAGTGCTTGTTCTACTTGTTCTTGCTAGTTCTTCGATTGCTTGCAGGACGAGTGCCCTCGTGGCCGGGTGTCGCGCACCATAAGTTCGCGGCAACCATCGGAGTTGGTGTATCGGTCGGTAAGGCGCAACGTCTCCGGACAGTTGTAGTCGGACCGTGAACGTCGACTTCGCCATCAATCGAGTTATTCCCCACGTCTCCACCGAAAGATCAGGAACAAACCCTCCCGGGTATCCATCACCCACGGCTCCTCCTCGACCACGGCCTCTCACACCGCGGCCTCGTCCGAGTAAAACCCTCGGCCGCTGTGGGTACAGCACAACCTCTGTCGCGCCCACGGCCTCGCCCACGTCCTCTAGTGGCACTGGTCGTCAACCTCCATCGCCGTCTGCTCGAACTGCACGTTAAGACCCCTTCCTCTTCGCATCCGTCGAAAAAGGCACAATCCCAAAGACCAGTACGGATTATCCAACACTTTCTTCAAATCTTGAGAGAATCTTCATGAGTAATTGATATGCATGCAGATCAATTTGTCCAAACAAACATAACAAACATTATCCATTCAGCCTATCTTAAGTTCATATCTTCAATCGACGAGAAAGATTTCAAAGTTTGATGAATGAGGTTTAGTAGATTTAGAGTTCTAGATCATGTCCTTAAGGTTACGTCCATATTCTACAGGTCTCGTTCCTACGATCAAGTATGGCTCGATACCAACCGTAACATCCCGCCACTCCGGGCCGGGTCCGCTTACACATGGCAGCTTAATAGGCCCTCAAGATTTCCCCACGGACCAACACTAGTCTTTCTAGCGTACTTTGTCCTCACTTATGCTCACCCGGGAAATACTTCCCGGTCGATCACCCATCCCTAACAACAGCTATCAAAAGGGAAGTTGGGATGATCGGTTACCATTCATTGAATTTTCCTATAACAACAGCTATCAAGAAAGCTCGGAGTCACTCCTTTTGAGGCGCTATACGGACATTCTTGCCGTACGCCGTTAAACTGGTCCGAGTCGGGCGAAAGAATAATATTTGGTCCAGATATTGTTGAGCAGGCCGAGGAAAAAGTGAGAGAGATACAAGCTAATATGAAAGCTGCTCAATCCCGCCAAATAAGTTATGCAAACAAAAGGAGACGCCCGCTGGAATTCGAGGTAAACGATCATGTTTATCTTCGTGTCTCTCCAAATAAAGGTGTGTCACGTTTTGGTATAAAAGGAAAACTTGCTCCCCGCTACATTGGGCCATTCCCAATTGTGGAGAAGTTTAGCCCCGTGGCATACCGGTTGCAATTGCCGACAAACTTGGAACGTGTGCACAACGTGTTCCATGTGTCGCAACTCAAGAAGTGTCTAAAACCACCCATCGATGTGGTCATCTCCGACACCGAGCAATTGCAAGATGATCTATCTTATCCGAGAAACTCCCGTCCGGATCCTCGATAAAAAGGATCGTGTTACTCGCAACCGCACTATCACTTTCTATAAAGTGCAATGGAGTAATCACACCGAGGATGAAGCCACTTGGGAACAGGAGGAATTCCTGGATAATCATTTCCCCGAGTTCATGGCTTCACAATCGAGGTAACGCCGCACCTCCCTTCGACCATTCTTTTATCAACCGTAATCTCGGGACGAGATTTCTTTAAGGGGAGGGCTGTGACACCCCGTGTCACAAAATCAGGTTGTTACTGTACTAAATAAAATTTTGCATATATACAACAGTAATCAATTGCCAAGTCACATGAAATAATAGATTAAAGTCCTATTAGGGTTTTTATTGTTCCCAAAACCCTAGCTCTTGAGATCTCAAACTTTCTCCAAAATGGTAACCCCAAATTTTTGCACAATCTGGTAGAACACATCAAGACATGAATTTAGGACATTTTTCCTGAATTTTTGGGACAGCACAAATCCCTAGAAAAATCCAACTCTAAGCAGAAACAGCACCTGTTCAACAATTTTTATAAATTTTTACATTTCGAATTTGAACTTTGGCCTATAAGGAAAGTTGTTCCACATAATCCAAAGGAACCACAGAAAATTTGGTTTGCAAAAATTTCAAAAGGATCAAATTCTATGAGCAATTTACAGAGAAGGACAGCAGTGGCAAAACTGTAAATTGTGAGAATAACAATTGAACGAGAGGACAGCACGGTGGCCGGGGCCACCGTCAGCGGCGTTCGCCGCCGGTGCCCATGCCGGTTAGGCGCCGCCCGTCCTCGCCGCTCCGTGCAGCTCCATGCGTCGTCCATCGTCCAGGTAGCTTCGCCTCGAAGCGTGCGCGCTCGGCCGTCGATGGCGGGGAGAGGATTTGCCATGGCCGCCGCCCGAGCCATTTCCCCGTGCGCCGCCCCCTCTGCAGTTCAACGCTCCACATTTGCGCGCGAGCACCTCGCCAAGTCCCCGAGTAGCTCTAGCCCCGGTCCCCAACCTTCTCCTCTCCTCTCGTGAGCGCCAATCGCCAAAAATCCGCAAGGGACGCCGCCTCCACCATGAACGCCGGCAAGCTCGATTGAGCGGTGCTCAGGTGAGCTCATGTCGTGTCTCTGCCGCTGGAAGGTGTGCAAGGCCCTAACGGACCTCTCTGCCCCTCCCCAGGTTCAACCGCGCCGGAACGGAGAAGAAACAGCTCGTCTTCTTCGTCGCCGGCCACCGCGCCCCGCCACCCCGTCGACGCCAGCAGCCTCCAGGCCACCTCAGCCTGCACCGACCCCGCGCCGTTCGTCTCCGTGCGAAGGTGCAGCTCTGCGACCTAACCGTTCCCTTCCTCTTGCCCTGGCGAGCACGAGCTCCCACACCGGAGCCGCCGCATCCGCCATGGCTCGACGCGAGCTAAGCTCCGTCCATTCCCTCACCTCGCCACCATCGCCAGTAGATGCGCCGGTGAAAACCGTGCACAGGCGGCCAAGCCCGACCCCTGCGGCGAGCCCTAACGCGCCGCCGGTGAGCTCCGCCGCCGCTCCGGCGAGCCTCCCGCGCACGACACTTAGCGAAATTTTTGAATCGTGTTGAAACTTCGTAACGGTTAAGGAAATTAGAAAAATCATAACTCGAGTTATACGACACGGATTTGAACGATTCAAAGCGCATTGGAAAGCTTGTAACCTGTACTTTAACATGATGTACATGAACACCTATGGTTATATAGAAAAATTTAATATTTGAGCGAGATGAAAATGCTATCATGACCAAGCTGCTTAACAAGATTGCATTTTAAAAATGATCTAACTTCTGGACCCCGGATCCAAACTTCATGAGCAAGTGCTCTTTGGAAAGTAGATAACTTGTACTTTAACGTAGTAACATAATCCCAGTACTTCATGTGTAGAAAAATAAAGATGTAAGCACTCTAAGATGTTAATCCGTTATGCCCGCGTGATAACTTGCTGTTTTTGAAATTCAATAACTTTTTGAATACAGCTCCAAATGAAACAGCTATAAGCTCGTTGTAAACCTTGAGTTATGTACTTTACATTAACCAACATGAATCACCTAAGTTCTATAGCAAAATATTAAGATTTGGACACCTTAAGATGGCTTCACGAGCAGCCTGTCAACCCTGACTTAGTGAAATAAAATGGCTGGAAATGGGCTAAGCTCAAATTGCCTTTTTACTTGCTGTTATGGTTAGATAATTTTTCACACTTACATGGCACAATTAAACAGGTCATGATCACGTTTATCTTTTGGGCAAGAACAGTCGTTCATTTATACTAAATGATGTATAATTTACCTAATTAGAAGGTTGTCCCCATGGAACTAACCACACTTACCATCATCATGACCATATCATCACCACTCAAGAACACGTTAATTGACGCAAACGGTTCGTTACATTATATTATTGAGAAGGTTCCATGAACTATGTAAATCCGAATTCATCCCTTGCTCATACACTTCATATGCACTCATATAGGAATCCCGACCGGAGCTGAAGATCAAGGAGGACACCAACTTGAAGTGAGCGAGTTCGAGTGTGCTGACTACGAGCCGAATCAAGGCAAGCCCCGGAGCATGACCTATGTTTTAAAGTTCTCTTTATTTTCACATACGTCTATGATGTATTGTGCATTTACGTTTAGGAGTTGCTCGGAAACCTAGTTGCACTAGATTCCCGTATCCCGTGGTCTTGGTTAAGTACAAGCCTAATCGCTAGTGCTATGCTTAATAATCTCATCGGTAGCAACACCGAGTGATTTGGAGATCACCCGGTCTAAGGATTAAATTTTGATTACCCTCACGTGATTAATTGGAGACCGTACGGGGAAGAGCATGTGTAGGATGCGGTGACAAGGTTGGCCCTTGTTCGCCATAGCCCCGTGCGTGTCGGTCAAGGACCGTTCGTTGTGACTCCGCGAGCAAGTATTGAGTTGTGTACCAAATGCATACCTTCGTATGGGAGTTGGTAAACTGATGTAACTTGAGAGTCGTAGTGTTGGACGGTCGCTCCACCCTTTGTGCAAAGTGTTGGTCACGGTGGATGCACGGGTTTGTGAGTAGACGGAGGGTGTGTTATTACCCTTGGACCCGACGCTACCGTGGTTGCATGTGGAATGCACACTCGGAGGGTGGACCCGGCTCATATCTGTGATAATCTTGTGAAAGGTGGCCATACGTGTTCTTAAATGATGCGTATGTCGTGCATTTGGGTTTTCCCTGCAGGGTGTAAATCGATATATATCGCCGTCCCTCGCGGTGATGAGTACCACTTGTCTCGAGCAGATTGCATCGTAGTAATAAGAGAATATGATGATTAAGCTTGCTGTTTTTGGAATATTAAAGTCATGTATTGCAACCATGCTTGTTAGTCTTGCTCACAAAAATTTATGATTATGTTTCCACCCTCTTAACTTGGCTAAAATATGAGTTAGACAATTACTTTAAGTGCTGTTTTTGCAAGTTCCCGCAAGCCAGGTCAAGCCCCCTGCATGTTAGGATTGGTTCTTAGAACCATTTTTGACGGGTAAGCCTTGCGGAGTATATTAGATACTCGGGGTTTGTGTTGAAACTATTTTCAGGATTCCCGCAGCCCGACTATTGTGATTGCTGCGGGAAGTATGTGTGTCAAAGCGAGGAACCTCGGGAGTGGACCGTGGAGTGGGTTCCCGCTTCACCGACTCAAGAGTGAGACCATGCCGTATGGGCTGGTGTGGTTCTCCTAGCTAAGCTATATATATATACATGTACCGTCGAGATATTTACGCTTCCGCAAAGACATTATCAAGTATTGTAAGATGACACTTGTTGACGGTCGTTACGGACCAATTTCGACCGTCAATTAGTCAAATAAATGAGAAGGACTAGGCATGTCTTGCATGCATTTTACTTAGAAATAACCTAGTTCCACGTGTACCTCTAGATTTTTAGTGTGCAGGTGGAAAATGATGAATTCCAGGCCCCGAGGCGACAAATCAACACTTTTACAAAACTTCCACTTCGCCGCGGGAATCAACTCCAAGATAAAAGGCCAACGACCACGAAATCCAACACAAATAAGGCCTCACGCACCTGGATCAAAGACCAACATCCAGTGGGGGAGCCAACCGCCAAAGCCCAGCCCAGGAGGGGCCGGTGGCAGTTCGGCCGAACCAACAAGGCGGTTCGGCCGAACCGTCATGGTGGCCCCCCCGGCCCACTTTTCTCTCGGCGGTTTGCCCACCGCCTCCGGAGGTCGGTTCCACGCGCATTAAATGCCACCGACCTACGAAACCGCCTCCAGGAGCCGACCTTTCAAGCCTATATAAGGAGGGGTACCCCCCCTCCTTAACACACACAACAACACAAGGATCATTCTCTCCTCACACTAGAAGTTTAGAGGCTTTCTAGGTAGTGCTAGGCTTAGTAGTGGGCTGCCTCATTGCTCCCAAAGTCTTGTGGAAAATTGGGTATAGCTCTTGTATCCTCTCTTTATGAGACTTGATCTTTTATATATGGAATACTTTCGTTCATATCCTTGTCATGAGCTTTATAGAGTAGTCATGATCTTGTTTGATCGTTCATCGTTCGTTCATATGAGTTCGTCGTTCGTTCTTCGTTCTTCATTAATAGAAGATGAACTCATATCGAATGTTCTTCGTTCGTTCATACTTGATCACCGATTACTCCCGATCTTACTTGATTAATTGCCGTTCGTCGCTCATTCTTGAGCGACGAACGCCTTTGCATGACTTAGTGCTAGCTTTGATCCTTTCGTCTAGCGTATGCTAGTTAGGCTAGTGTTCTTATGAATAGGCTTCGGGTTCATCGTCCCGCAAGGGTGCTCTAGATTTACCACCATGTCGGTGCCTCGAGGGATCTAGAGTTGTGGTTAGTGACGCCGGCATGGTGCCGGGGTTATCTACCCACCGTTGAATGTGCTTCGTGTCCCACGGTTTGTAGAGGTAGGTGACAAGAAGTGACAGCCTTGTCATCCAAAGTAATCCTCCACGTTCGGGCATGGCATAGGAGTCTAAAAGCCGGAGTCGCGAGGCGGACCTCGCGTAAGACGGATCTCCCGATGATGCCTAGGCATTAGACGCTTGCTTGCGCTTGCATGATCTTGGATGTTAGGTAGAAGCTGCGCACTCATATGAATGTTGTATCATTAGGAGTAGTGGTCTCGCTAGTCTAGTTTAGCTTTATCTAGGATCGCCTCTATCCCTTTTATAAGAGAATGCATCGCCTTGGTGTGTGTCACACTATCCTCAACTTATTGCTCCTAACCCCTGCATTGGAATGTGAATACTTCATCATTCTTTTGTAACACCATGAACATAAGTACTCTTATCAACCATGTCTTCCTTTGGGAAAATATAAATACGATACCCTTGAATACTCTCGGGTGAAATGCTACAACGGGTTATCCGTCCGCTTGCGGATATTCATGACCCACCTTATAATACATATCTAGTACTTGTACTGGATGTGGATTATTTGGTTAAATAGTGCAAGTGACTTAAACCCTTGGCTCTCCCGCGGTCACGTGTTTCTTTCCGCGTGACCTTAAGAGATGCCAACAAGCATTTCCGGCGCCGTTGCCTGGGAAGACATTGGTTAATAAGAATACAATGAATGT
The DNA here is from genome assembly GCA_031894775.1 of Chloris gayana. NCBI lineage: Eukaryota > Viridiplantae > Streptophyta > Magnoliopsida > Poales > Poaceae > Chloris > Chloris gayana. Next base: position 75,568 of record JAUNZO010001025.1, on the reverse strand, counting down.
TCATGATTACACTTGATGATGATTTAATCATTGCCCTTGCAGAGCTAACCTTGATCTGTTTTCTCTCAAAGGTGAAAACAGGATAGTGCATGCGTGGATTCGACTTGCCGGAAAACTTCGTTGATAATCCCGAGGCTCTTGCGAGAAAGACTCGACCTCGCGTCGTTGTCTCTCCTCAAGAACCCACGACAAGCGAGCCCGCATCTTCCGCACCATCAACCTCAACACTCATGGCTGAAAGGACCCTTCGTGACTACTCGCGCCCTCCGTCGCCAATGTGCCCATTGGGCCCAACGTCGACGCCGGTGCTGCAGGACTTGACATCAAGTCCAGCCTCATCACTATGGTGCAAGCCATTCCCTTTTGTGGAAAGGCCTCCGAGGACGCCAACTCTCATCTCCAACAGCTTCCCGGAAATATGCAACACATCGCCCACGGCCGGAGCCAACCAAGATGCTATCAAACTCCGCCTCGTTTCCCCTATCCCTCCTTGGGAAGGCGAAACAGTGGTTTTATGCCAATCGTGCAAGCATTGACACTTGGAACAAATGTTCCACGGCGTTCCTCGCCAAGTTTTTCCCGATGGGCAAAACCAATGCCCTTCGTGGAAGAATTGCAAGTTTCCAAGCAAGCGACAAACGAATCCATGCCCGAGGCATGGGAAAGGCTTCAAGAATACATTCTGGCCTGCCCTCACCATGGGATGGAGGAATGGCTCATTCTTCAACACTTCTACAACGGGTTGACACCAACAACCCGTGGACATATGGATGCCGCTGCTGGAGGAGCCTTCTTCTCCAAAACTATTGCCCAAGCAAAAGAACTCATAGAGAAGATGGTCTCCAATCAAGGGTGGAGCGATGATCGACTCCAAACACGCGCAAGAGGCGTACACCCCGTCAAGGAGGTGGACATGCTGTCCGCCAAGGTTGACCTCCTCATAAAACGCTTGGACGAACACAACGCAAATGGTGGTGTTCATGCATTGGACTCACACATGACGTGTGAGGAGTGCGGGAACACCGGCCATATGGGGAAGGATTGCCCCCATACCCATGAAGAGGTGTTCTACATGAACAACAACAACGGGTATCGTCCAAACGGAGGACAAGGGTACAACCAAAACCGACCATCATATCAAGGAGGTAACAATTTTTCTCGGCTTTAACAATAATCAACCTTCCTTGAAAGATTTGGTTTATGGCCAAGCTAAAATTAACGAATCTATCAACAAAAAGCTTGCTGCCAATGATAAAGTCTTAGAAAACATAACCGCACAAATAGAAGGTTTCTCCTCTCGCTTTCAAAAATCAGCCGAGCTTTAATAAAATGATTGAAACCCAAGTTGCTCAGCCTAGCTGCTCTTATTCCTGGTTCTAATTTCGGGAAGATCCCGGGCAACCCGAGTCTTCTTTGGAAAATGTTAATGCGGTTACCACGAGGGGAGGAAAATCCACTCGGGATCCGCCATATCCTAACCATGCAGCAAAGAAGAACAGAACGACCCGGAGGAGGAAAGCCCTTCTATTACCAAAGAAAAAGAAGAAGAACCGAAGCCAAGTGAAGGGAAGAATGGAATTGAATTTCAAGACACAAGCTTTTTGCCATTCCCTCACGTAAACAGGAAGCCAAAGGAGGATGAACAATTTGCTCGATTCGTCGAGACCATCCGAAGGATTCATGTCAACGTGCCATTGTTGGACATGGTGCAGGTGCCCACATATGCACGCTACCTTAAAGACATCCTCAACAACAAGAGGCCACTACCCAACGAGGAAATGGTCAAGCTCACAGAGGAGTGTAGCGCAGCTATACTCAATCGGCTTCCGTAAAAGAAGAAGGACCCCGGCTGCCCCACAATATCATGTTCCATTGGGGCACACCACTTCGACTAGTGCCTTATGTGATCTTGGGGCAAGCGTCGCCGTGATGCCCAAAGAAGTCTTTGATCGTTTGAGCTACACAACCTTGACTCCTACACCAATGAGGTTGCAATTGGCGGACTCTTCGGTCCGCTACCCCGCGGGAATAGCCGAAGACGTGCCGCAAAAATTCGAGGCAACTTCATACCGGTGGACTTTGTGGTGCTTGAGATGGATATCGACAAGAACACGCCCTCATTTTGGGACGTCCCTTCCTCAAGCACCGCGAACGCCCAAATTGATGTTGGGAATGGAGAAATCCGATTCCACATCAATGGGAAGGAGGAAAAGTTTGAGTTCCAACCAAGAAAAGAACAATGCTCAATGATCAAGATCAAGTATGGGCCAAATCCCTCAAACATCCGTGAAGTTGAAGTGACGCCAAGAAAGACGGATAGTCTCGTCGCCTTTTGGAAGCAACTTGACAAAATTGAGAATCCGTCATGGTACCAACCCAAGAAGCCTCGCAACAGCAAGGCCGGGATTATGGGCCAAGAAGCCACTCCTTCAAGACACAAAGCCACCTACATCAACAAAGACCAAACAAGTGTGGCAAGTGAAGAAGGTGCAGCCATCTTCATCCTCTTCTCCAGGGAAAGGGCCCGCACCACAAGGATGAAAAGAAATGGAGAAGTCCTCGCCGCCGCACTTAAAATGGCAAAGCCCCGGTCGACAGGATAAATCGGTATTATCTTTCGATTTCTTTTGATTTTTGTTTTCCACCACATGCATCTCCCTGCATATTCTATTTTATCACAAGATAATTTTCATTTCATTTATTTGGATTTTCCGCCAGCATATTTGATTTTTTTTTTCTCACTCGCCATGCATAGAAAATTTGAAAACCAAAATCCTTTTACGTCCAAATTTTCCTACTTTGTTTGAAACTTTTGGACAACCCTTGTATCCTTATACAAAATCCAAAAACAATTTTTGCATGTTGGAATTTTCTCCAACACTTTTTCTCGAGATTTGATTTTTCGAATAAAGCTGAATTTGAGGCAACTTTCTTTGGATTTCTTGAGCAAAAATTTCGAGGAATATCCGGACGTAGCAACCATGGTCAATGATCATTTGGCCGTTGGGAGCTATGGGCCAAAAGGGGGAGCAAAAGGGACCCACAGCAGGTCGGCCGAACCCACCTCCTTGGTTCGGCCGAACCGCCATGACCGTTGCTCGGTCCTGTCCTTTTTCCCAACGGTCATATGCCCCTCCTAACGCTCAAAACGGCTACTTCGTGAGCTATAAGTAGAGGTGGCCTGGCCGTAGCTCTCTCCCCCTCTCACACTATCATTTCCACTCCTCACTCACTTCATTCTCATTACTCTCAAGTTTTCCATTGTCCTCACTTGCTCATTGCCTAAAAGTTCTGCATAAATCTTTTGCTCTTGGTGTGCTGTCTAGTTTTTGGTTTGATTTGTTTTTGTTTGGTTTTCTCGAGTTGCGATTTCTTGCTCACATGAACAACCGACGGTGTCGCTAATTTGATTTTTTCCCTCACATGACCCGTTCGGAATTTTTGTTCTTGCATTCTTGCTCTCTTTGTGTGCAGCCATGACCGGTGCCAAGAAGCTGTTCGGGTCAATCAAGAGGTCCTTGAGCTCACGCTCAAGTTCAAGCTCTTTACGTCGAAGCACCCGCGCACGCCCCGTAGTCGAGTCACCGCCAAGTTCACCACCACAAGTCGAGGAAGAAGGGCAAGAGGGCAACATCGAGCATCGTCTCCTCACCGACACCGACCTCGACTTAGTGGGCGAGCACGAGACGCGCACCTACACGCTTCTCCAACACCGTCTCTTTGCTCCTACGCGAGCATTTGACACGGAGCTGCTGCACAAAATAGGTATGGATGCTGAATTTGCTCAAGTATTTAAAGCCTTAGGGTGGACAGATTTTGCTAGTGTAAATGAGCCGGGTTCCCGCTTGCTTACACTTCAGTTTTTATGCACCCTACAAACGGTAGATGAAGGAATTTCTTTTCGGTTTTTCCGTGAATCCTACCGTTTGACTTGGAAAGAACTTAGCACTCTTCTTGGCTTTAATACTCGCTGCAATACCGACTTGGATGGTGCCCTTCCTCAGCTTTTCAAAGCATGCTTTTTGGGAAAGGATTACGGGTCTTCCTAGTTGCGTGCGACCTAGAACTAATCACATCCATCATCCTACCTTGCGTTTTATGCACATGTGGATTGCTATCACTCTTTTTCCAAGGAGTGATATTCGAATTGTGCGCGAGGATGAGCTAAAAATTCTTTTTGCTGCGGTCGATAAGATTAAGATTGCTCCCGTGAAAGCCATGATTTGCCAATGGATAGAAAATCTTGGGACGATAGGACCAATTGAATGTACCTCTCTAGTGACACGAATTGCCATGCGGGTGGGAGCTTTACATGATGCTAATGTTGAATACCTTGCTACACCTCGCTCTCTTATAAATAAAGATTATCTTATTCAAGGTCACTCTCTTAAGAATGGTCCGAACGATTCCCTCATATATTATTTTGTGGGATATGCAAACGAGTTTCGGTTACCTAACCCGGACCTTCGTTTGTATACTCTCAAAAATCTAACCATTGAGCTCCAAGAAGCGCAGCGGTCTCGCAGAGTGTATCTTCTCGCAGGGGGCGCACAGATCGTAACAACCATCTACCTCCGAGATGCCCACACCGCACCCCACGACTCATGGCGAGCCGGGGTACAGCCACCCCGGGTTTTCTCCCGGTGGGTACCCAGCCCCGCCACCTCACATGGCCGGGGATCGGCGTGGCAAACTCCGGGATATGGCCCGGGGCTGTTTTCTCCACAACAACAATGGGAGGAACACTCCACCGACTCCGGATCAGCCCAAGGCTACAACTTTGTGCAGGAGATGAACAACCTCTCCTCACAAATGGGAAGACTCCAAACCACGGCGGAAGACACCGAGTATGCGCTCAACCAACACATCTTGCAAACTCATCAATGGCAAGAGCGCACCGACACCCAGCTCACCGCCCTCACCAACATGACGGAGCAACAACGAGCCGATCTTTTGGCTTACTTCCGTCACATGGGGTTCATTCCACCAAACCCATGAGCAAGAACAAGCTTGGGGGGCAGCACCCCCGCTAAGGTATCATGTATCGCAACTTGTATCCTTTATTGTCTCTTGTTTTTGCTTGTTCTTGCCTCTCATATGAAAAACAAAATAAAAATGATAAAACTAAAAAGAACAAAAAGAAGTAGCTTAGTTCCCTTTTATACGCTGCAAGTATGTTGCTAGTCTTTCTATGTTGAGATGATGAATAGTTGCTCTGTTTTATTTCTCTCATGTGCCTAGTCTATAATTTAGAACTCTCCTAGTTTTGAGTTTGGTGGCTAGCAAAACTTGCTTAGAACCTGAAACTTGTGGGCTGCACATGCTTGAGCTGCACCTAAGTTGTTGTGAGATGATGATATGGTAAAAAGAGCTGCTATGATCTTGTCCTAAGTTGAGCTTAAAATCTCCGGAATTCTGTTCCCAAAAATTGCAAAATCTATAAGTTCCCAAGTGATGATAAATTCCTACCAAAGCCATATGCAAATTTCCCTTGAAAACCTTACTCATTTGCTACTTGTTACTTCATTGAGCTTTATCAAAATTGTGTGACCCTAGTGAGATGCTTTTCATACTCTCATGATCAAGATCACGTACACACTCCACCTCATATGCTACACTTCTACACCGGAAGTTAGCAACATGTCATGCCATCCACCCAAAATAAAGACACTCCTCACATTTTATCACCTCTCTTAAAATATCAAAAGAAGGCATGGCTATGCAAAAGAAAAAGAAAATAAGGCTCACAAAAGATGAGCAAGAAAAAGATGCTGCTCTCATTTCGAGCATAGAAAAAGAAAGAAGAAAAGATAGCCATGCCCAAAATCCAAAATAAAAAGAGGTGAAACAAAAAGAGGAGTAGTCAAATACACCACCACCATCATCTTCACACTTGCACATCTTGATCTACGATTGTATGACTTGCTATCTCCATGGATCCACTCTTTTGGTTTCGCAAAAATATGAATGCAAGTATGCCTCATTTCATACCCTACCTTGAGCTCCACAAAAGCCTATTAGATGTAGGATGAGGCAATACACATGCCTTGGTGAGGAATATAAACACCATTAGAGCGATTCGAGAGCATCACTTGTGGAACGTGGTTTTACTTGAAAAAAAAAAAAAAAAAATATTTTTTGAAAACGTCCGGAGAATAAAAAGCAAGACAAGGGAAGAGAAAATAAATGCTCTATACACCGTTCTCTCTCTCAACCGCCCAAGGTAAAGTGAAAAGCACAAAGCCCCATGAGGACTAAGGGGAAGGGTGAGTCACCATTGCCAACTTATTCAACTCAAGGATGAGTATCTTTGTTATACACTTGGTACCTTTGAGAAGTAGGCATTGTAGCAACTCCCGATCAACAACCTAAAGTTCTACTACTTGCTCGGGACGAGCAAGGGGTAAGCTTGGGGGGCTTGTTGACGGTCGTTACTGACCAATTTCGACCGTCAATTAGTCAAATAAATGAGAAGGACTAGGCATGTCTTGCATGCATTTTACTTAGAAATAACCTAGTTCCACGTGTACCTCTAGATTTTTAGTGTGCAGGTGGAAAATGATGAATTCCAGTGCCCCGAGGCGACAAATCAACACTTTTACAAAACTTCCACTTCGCCGCGGGAATCAACTCCAAGATAAAAGGCCAACGACCACGAAATCCAACACAAATAAGGCCTCACGCACCCGGATCAAAGACCAACATCCAGCTGGGGGAGCCAACCGCCAAAGCCCAGCCTCAGGAGGGGCCGGTGGCAGCTCGGCCGAACCAACAAGGCGGTTCGGCCGAACCGTCATGGTGGCCCCCCGGCCCACTTTTCTCTCGGCGGTTTGCCCACCGCCTCCGGAGGTCGGTTCCACGCGCATTAAATGCCACCGACCTACGAAACCGCCTCCAGGAGCCGACCTTTCAAGCCTATATAAGGAGGGGTACCCCCCCTCCTTAACACACACAACAACACAAGGATCATTCTCTCCTCACACTAGAAGTTTAGAGGCTTTCTAGGTAGTGCTAGGCTTAGTAGTGGGCTGCCTCATTGCTCCCAAAGTCTTGTGGAAAATTGGGTATAGCTCTTGTATCCTCTCTTTATGAGACTTGATCTTTTATATATGGAATACTTTCGTTCATATCCTTGTCATGAGCTTTATAGAGTAGTCATGATCTTGTTTGATCGTTCATCGTTCGTTCATATGAGTTCGTCGTTCGTTCTTCGTTCTTCATTAATAGAAGATGAACTCATATCGAATGTTCTTCGTTCGTTCATACTTGATCACCGATTACTCCCGATCTTACTTGATTAATTGCCGTTCGTCGCTCATTCTTGAGCGACGAACGCCTTTGCATGACTTAGTGCTAGCTTTGATCCTTTCGTCTAGCGTATGCTAGTTAGGCTAGTGTTCTTATGAATAGGCTTCGGGTTCATCGTCCCGCAAGGGTGCTCTAGATTTACCACCATGTCGGTGCCTCGAGGGATCTAGAGTTGTGGTTAGTGACGCCGGCACGGTGTCGGGGTTATCTACCCACCGTTGAATGTGCTTCGTGTCCCACGGTTTGTAGAGGTAGGTGACAAGAAGTGACAGCCTTGTCATCCAAAGTAATCCTCCACGTTCGGGCATGGCATAGGAGTCTAAAAAGCCGGAGTCGCGAGGCAGACCTCGCGTAAGACGGATCTCCCGATGATGCCTAGGCATTAGACGCTTGCTTGCGCTTGCATGATCTTGGATGTTAGGTAGAAGCTGCGCACTCATATGAATGTTGTATCATTAGGAGTAGTGGTCTCGCTAGTCTAGTTTAGCTTTATCTAGGATCGCCTCTATCCCTTTTATAAGAGAATGCATCGCCTTGGTGTGTGTCACACTATCCTCAACTTATTGCTCCTAACCCCCGCATTGGAATGTGAATACTTCATCATTCTTTTGTAACACCATGAACATAAGTACTCTTATCAACCATGTCTTCCTTTGGGAAAATATAAATACGATACCCTTGAATACTCTCGGGTGAAATGCTACAACGGGTTATCCGTCCGCTTGCGGATATTCATGACCCACCTTATAATACATATCTAGTACTTGTACTGGATGTGGATTATTTGGTTAAATAGTGCAAGTGACTTAAACCCTTGGCTCTCCCGCGGTCACGTGTTTCTTTCCGCGTGACCTTAAGAGATGCCAACAACACTTCACTTATGTATTGTACATCTGATATTCGAACAATGGCTTGCAATATTTAAGAGATTAGGTATAAAACTTGATACTCAAGTGCTCTTCAGATGTAATAAAATGACGAATGAATCCCCGATGTATGTGCAATGTACGTTCGCTTCGTCGAATGTCTCCCGATACGATCCTGTTCGACAATCCCTCTCGCTTCGCGAGGTAGGGGTGTCACAGCTGGTATCGAGCCGTGTCGGGATATGCCGTACACTACGGGTCATATTAAAAATCACCAACACATTTATACGGTGAGGAACGACATAGAAAGCCCAAGTAAGGTCTACAGTAGAAATAGATGTGGCAAAACTAACCCTGGGTTATGCTTGTTTAAATTTTTGCAACTACGGCCCGGCCCAGGTATGTTTGCAATTTAAATTAGCGCTCCGTGCCCGCGGAAGTAATAATACGGGACAATGTTGGCTCGTGGCAATCCACGGGGCGGTTCTTTCTATGAACCGTTACTATGAGAAGGATGATGATGATGAGGAAGATGATGAGATTATGGAACAATTGTTTTCATAGTTTCTTTTGAATTTGATGTAATGTTTCTGAAATGGTCTCTTGCAGGTACGCTAACCACGAAATTTAGATCGTGTAGTTCCCGTGAAGAGATCGTGTGTGTGTTGCCACAAAAACGAGTGGTCGGCTATATATAGACCGATCACGTATTTTGTATTTGGAAAGGACGTAGGTTGACGGCATTCCATGTCAACATTCATGCCATGCATCACCATTGCATAAGATAATTGATCAAGAATGCAAAAACACGGTCTCGAACAACTCACCAAAATTCTCAACACAATTCGTGCATGATATCCAAAAATCGAGCAGAAAATCCCACCCGATCGAGAACTAAACCCTAACCGATTATCGATTCACGGAAACGGCCACAACTTTTAAATCGTCCACTCAAACGAAACGATTAAACACAATCCGGAAAGCTCATAACACGTACCATCACCCTGGCATGATGATCCAAGTAAAAGTAGAGTGGAATCATACTGAAAATGAATTACCCGGAAAACCTGGCAAAAGGTTGCCAGATTTCGCCGAATCGCCGGATTGGCAGATTCGGGTGCCTCACGAAAATCGCGATAACTTTTGAAGTACTTATCCAAATAAAACGATCTACCCCATTCTGGAAAGCTCGTGTTATGCCCCACATTTCATCTAATATCAGGTCAGCAAGGAAAATTCGTTAAGCCGGTCAAATAAGCAAAAACAGAGAGCCAATTCTTAGTTCCCGGCGTTTCCAGAAAACCTGGCAGAAAATCCGTCGAGCCGGAAATCGCCATATCTTTTGATCCGCTTAAGATTTTTGCGTGTTCTAGGATGCGTTGGAAAGCTTAGGAAATACTCTAGCATCTGGTCATAAATTTTGGTAAATTTTACTGTACAAACAGAGACGAAATTGGGGAAAAACAGAGAGGGTTCAGAACCGGTTACGTTGTAAAGGATGTCAGTTTCTTTCTGTTTTCTTTTCAGCATGTTAATTGAGCTTTTATTTACCCAAATTATTGATAATAATGCTGCTTAAAATATATCCCTAACCATGATCTATAGATGGATGCAAGACAACTCATGACTGAAAGGAATCAGCTGAGATCTGAGGTGGAAGACCTCACCGATCGTCTCACCGACGTCACGGACGACTACTACTCAGCAAAAGAGGAGAACAAGCAGCTGACCGCCCGTGTCACCGAGCTGGAGCAGGAAAATGCTGCCCTGACTGCACGTATCAAGGAAGTGCAGGATGACCTTATCTTCAGCGACAACCTACGTGTCGTCGCAGATAGGGCGAAAGAAAGAGCTGAGCAGGAAAAGGCAGAACATGAGCAGATGGCTACGTTCTGTGATGAGGAACGGATTGAGGCGCTAAATGAGCTGAATGCAGCTAAGACATCTATTACTCAGAAGGATGAGACCATCTACTCCCAGCAGGCCACCATGCAATTCCTGCATGGACAGCTTCAGACCGCACAGACCAACATGGACCAGCTGTTCACGGAGATAGGGAATCTTCAGCACCAGTTGGCCGCGTTACAGCAGCACCACCAGGTGTTGCTGGCAGCTCACTGGAACCTGTTACAGCCACCACCGCCGGAGAACAATGGTGACGACGCTGCTAGCGATGCTTCCGATGTGAACAACCCGGAAGACACCGACAGCGATGCTTAGACTACTAGCTAGTGTTAAGAAAGGAACTTGTAAAATTAATGGTAGTGTACTAAAGAACAAGAACTAGTGGCTTGTACGTACGTAAGGACGTAGTGGTCGCTGTGTTTTGGGTAGGTTGACAGCATAGGAGGTATGGATGACTAGCTAGGCCGGAAAATCCTGGACGTATAACCCCGCGCTAAGAAGTGTTAATATCGCGCGCTTTTGTGTACAAATGGGTTGCACCTCGAAATATATATGAACCACTAAGCTTATGTTTAATGAATATGTGTCTCGCTCCGTCAAAATTCAGAACCGTGAGGAAAATTTACTAAGTTTGAATGGTCTGAAATTGTGAGCAAAAATCTTTGGTTTCATCAATTTCAGATCATGGAAATTTATCTCCCAGGTTATGCAATCTAAAAATTTCGTACCGAAACATTTACTCCATCAATTTCAGCACCCGATGAAATTTTCCTCCTATGGATTGCATTCTGAAATTCATGTTCATATCATGTCCCTTAATTACTATCATTGTCTATGGCTCCGAAACGCTGAGACTAATGGTGTAATTAAATTGTGTGACAGATGGTGAACACTCGTCGCACGGTGGATCATTCGGGGAAGGTGCTTCGTCGCAGCCACCTCCTCCACCACCGTTGACTGCTGTGGAGCAACTTGTTTGTTGGCATCTCTTAAGGTCACGCGGAAAGAAACACGTGACCGCGGGAGAGCCAAGGGTTTAAGTCACTTGCACTATTTAACCAAATAATCCACATCCAGTACAAGTACTAGATATGTATTATAAGGTGGGTCATGAATATCCGCAAGCGGACGGATAACCCGTTGTAGCATTTCACCCGAGAGTATTCAAGGGTATCGTATTTATATTTTCCCAAAGGAAGACATGGTTGATAAGAGTACTTATGCTCATGGTGTTACAAAAGAATGATGAAGTAATCACATTCCAATGCAGGGGTTAGGAGCAATAAGTTGAGGATAGTGTGACACACACCAAGGCAATGCATTCTCTAATAAAAGGGATAGAGGCAATCCTAGATAAAGCTAAACTAGACTAGCGAGACCACTACTCCTAATGATACAACATTCATATGAGTGCGCAGCTTCTACCTAACATCCAAGATCATGCAAGCGCAAGCAAGCGTCTAATGCCTAGGCATCATCGGGAGATCCGTCTTACGCGAGGTCCGCCTCGCGACTCCGGCCTTTTAGACTCCTATGCCATGCCCGAACGTGGAGGATTACTTTGGATGACAAGGCTGTCACTTCTTGTCACCTACCTCTACAAACCGTGGGACACGAAGCACATTCAAAGGTGGGTAGATAACCCCAGCACCATGCCGGCGTCACTAACCACAACTCTAGATCCCTCGAGGCACCCCAACCCTACGGATCGACATGGTGGTAAATCTAGAGCACCCTTGCGGGACGATGAACCCGAAGCCTATTCATAAGAACACTAGTCTAACTAGCATAAGCCGGACGAAAGGATCAAAGCTAGCACTAAGTCATGCAAAGGCGTTCGTCGCTCAAGAATGAGCGACGAACGGCAATCAATCAAGTAAGATCAAGAGTAATCGATGATCAAGTATGAACGAACGAAGAACATTCGATATGTGTTCATCTTCTATTAATGAAGAACGAAGAACGAACGATGAACTCATATGAACGAACGATGAACGATCAAGCAAGATCATGACTACTCTGTCAAGCTCATGACAAGGATATAAACGAAAGTATTCCATATATAAAAGATCAAGTCTTACAAAGAGAGGATACAAGAGCTATACCCAATTCTCCACAAGACCTTGGGAGCAATGAGGCAGCCCACTACTAAGCCTAGCACTACCTAGAAAGCCTCTAAACTTCTAGTGTGAGGAGAGAATGATCCTTGTGTTGTTGTGTGTGTGTTAAGGAGGGGGGGTACCCCTCCTTATATAGGCTTGAAAGGTCGGCTCCTGGAGGCGGTTTCGTAGGTCGGTGGCATTTAATGCGCGTGGAACCGACCTCCGGAGGCGGTGGGCAAACCGCCGGAGAAAAGTGGGCCGGGGGGCCACCGGACTGGTTCGGCCGAACCACCCCGGTGGGTTCGGCCGAACCGGTCCTGGCCCCTCCTGGGCTGGGCTTTGGCAGTTGGCTCCCCCACTGGATGTTGGTCTTTGTTCCAGTTGCTTGTGGCCTTCTTTGTGTTGGATTTCGTGGTCATTGGCCTTTTATCTTGGAGTTGATTCCCGCGGCGAAATGGAAGTTTTGTAAAAGTGTTGATTTGTCGCCTCGGGGCCCGGAATTCATCATTATCCACCTGCACACTAAAAATCTAGAGGTACAAGTGGAACTAGGTTATTTCTAAGTAAAATGCGTGTAAGACATGCCTAGTCCTTCTCATTTATTTGACTAATTGACGGTCGAAATTGGTCCGTAACGACCGTCAACAAGTCCCCCAAGCTTACCCCTTGCTCGTCCCGAGCAAGTAGTGGAACTTTAGGTTGTTGATCAGGAGTTGCTACAATGCCTACTTCTTAAAGGTACCAAGTGTATAACAAAGATACTCATCCTTGAGTTGAATAAGTTGGCAATGGTAACTCACCCTTCCCCTTAGTCCTCATGGGGCTTTGTGCTTTTCACTTTACCTTGGGCGGTTGAGAGAGAGAACGGTGTGTAGAGCATTTATTTTCTCTTCCCTTGTCTTGCTTTTTATTCTCCGGAAGTTTTCAAAAGGATTTTTTTCAAGTAAAACCACGTTCCACAAGTGATACTCTCGAATCGCTCTAGTGGTGTTTGTATTCCTCACCAAGGCATGTGTATTGCCTCATCCTACATCTAATAGGCTTTTGTGGAGCTCAAGGTAGGATATGAAATGAGGCATACTTGCATTCATATTTTGCAAAAGCAAAAGAGTGGATCCATGGAGATAGCAAGTCATACAATCGTAGATCAAGATGTGCAAGTGTGAAAATGATGGTGGTGGTGTATGTGACTACTCCTCTTTTTGTTTCACCTCTTTTTATTTTGGATTTTGGGCATGGCTATCTTTTCTTCTTTCTTTTTCCATGCTCGAAATGAGAGCAGCTTTTTTTTTTTTTCTTTTTCTCATGCTCATCTTTTGTGAGCCTTATTTTCTTTTTCTTTTGCATAGCCATGCCTTCTTTTGATATTTTAAGAGAGGTGATAAAATGTGAGGAGTGTCTTTATTTTGGTGGATGGCATGACATGTTGCTAACTTCCGGTGTAGAAGTGTAGCATATGAGGTGGAATGTGTACGTGATCTTGATCATGAGAGTATGAAAAGCATCTCACTAGGGTCACACAATTTTGATAAAGCTCAATGAAGTAACAAGTAGCAAATGAGTAAGGTTTTCAAAGGAAATTTGCATATGGCTTTGGTAGGAATTTATCATCACTTGGGAACTTATAGATTTTGCAATTTTTGGGAACAAAATTCCGGAGATTTCAAGTTCAACTTAGGACAAGATCATAGCAGCTCTTTTTACCATATCATCATCTCACAACAACTTAGGTGCAGCTCAAGCATGTGCAGCCCACAAGTTTCAGGTTCTAAGCAAGTTTTGCTAGCCAACAAACTCAAAACTAGGAGAGTTCTAAATTATAAACTAGGCACATGAGAGAAATAAAACAGAGCAACTATTCATCATCTCAACATAGAAAGACTAGCAACATACTTGCAGCGCATAAAAGGAAACTAAGCTACTTCTTTTTGTTCTTTTTAGTTTTATCATTTTTATTTTGTTTTTCATATGAGAGGCAAGAACAAGCAAAAACAGGAGACAATAAAGGATACAAGTTGCGATACATGATACCTTAGCGGGGGTGCTGCCCCCCCAAAGCTTGTTCTTGCTCATGGGTTTGGTGGAATGAACCCCATGTGACGGAAGTAAGCCAAAAGATCGGCTCGTTGTTGCTCCGTCATGTTGGTGAGGGCGGTGAGCTGGGTGTCGGTGCGCTCTTGCCATTGATGAGTTTGCAAGACGTGTTGGTTGAGCGCATACTCGGTGTCTTCCGCCGTGGTTTGGAGTCTTCCCATTTGTGAGGAGAGGTTGTTCATCTCCTGCTCAAAGTTGTAGCCTTGGGCTGATCCGGAGTCGGTGGAGTGTTCCTCCCATTGTTGTTGTGGAGAAAACAGCCCCGGGCCATATCCCGGAGTTTGCCACGCCGATCCCCGGCCATGTGAGGTGGCGGGGCTGGGTACCCACCGGGAGAAAGCCCGGGGTGGCTGTACCTCGGCCCGCCATGAGCCGTGGGCTGCGGTGTGGGCATCTCGGAGGTAGATGGCTGTTCCGATCTGTGCGCCCCCTGCGAGAAGATACACTCCTGCGAGACCGCTCCGCTTCTTGGAGCTCAATGGTTAGATTTTTGAGAGTATACAAACGAAGGTCCGGGTTAGGTAACCGAAACTCGTTTGTATATCCCACAAAATAATATATGAGGGAATCGTTCGGACCATTCTTAAGAGAGTGACCATGAATAAGATAATCTTTATTTATAAGAGAGCGAGGTGTAGCAAGATATTCAACATTAGCATCATGTAAAGCTCCCACCCGCATGGCAATTCGTGTCACTAAAGAGGTACATTCAATTGGTCCTATCGTCCCAAGATTTTCTATCCATTGGCGAATCATGGCTTTCACGGGAGCAATCTTAATTTTATCAACCGCAGCAAAAAGAATTTTTAGCTCATCCTCGCGCACAATTCGAATATCACTCCTTGGAAAAAGAGTGATAGCAATCCACATGTGCATAAAACGCAAGGTAGGATGATGGATGTGATTAGCTCTAGGTCGCACGCAACTAGGAAGACCCGTAATCCTCTCCCAAAAAGCATGCTTTGAAAACTGAGGAAGGGCACCATCCAAGTCGGTATTGCAGCGAGTATTAAAGCCAAGAAGAGTGCTAAGTTCTTTCCAAGTCAAACGGTAGGATTCACGGAAAAACCGAAAAGAAATTCCTTCATCTACCGTTCGTAGGGTGCATAAAAACTGAAGTGTAAGCAAGCGGGAACCCGGCTCATCTACACTAGCAAAATCTGTCCACCCTAAGGCTTTAAATACTTGAGCAAATTCAGCATCCATACCTATTTTGTGCAGCAGCTCCGTGTCAAATGCTCGCGTAGGAGCAAAGAGGCGGTGTTGGAGAAGCGTGTAGGTGTGCGTCTCGTACTCGCCCACTAAGTCGAGGTCGGTGTCGGTGAGGAGACGATGCTCGATGTTGCCCTCTTGCCCTTCTTCCTCGACTTGTGGTGGTGAACTTGGCGGTGACTCGACTACGGGGCGTGCGCGGGTGCTTCGACGTGAAGAGCTTGAACTTGAGCGTGAGCTCAAGGACCTCTTGATCGACCCGAACAGCTTCTTGGCACCGGTCATGGCTGCACACAAAGAGAGCAAGAACACAAGAACAACAACTCCGAACGGGTTATGTGAGGGAAAATCAAATTGGCGACACCGTCGGTTGTTCATGTGAGCAAGAAATCGCAACTCGAGAAAACCAAACAAAAACAAATCAACCCAAAAACTAGAAAGCACACCAAGAACAAAAGATTTCTGCAGAACTTTTAGGCAATGAGCAAGTGAGGGCAATGGAAAACTTGAGAGAAATGAGAATGAAGTGAGTGAGGAGTGGAAATGATAGTGTGAGAGGGGGAGAGAGTTCTGGCCCGGCCACCTCTACTTATAGCTCACGAAGTAGCCGTTTTTGAACGTTAGAAGGGGCATATGACCGTTGGGAAAAGGACGGACCGAGCAACGGTCATAGCGGTTCGGCCGAACCAAGGAGGTGGGTTCGGCCGGCCTGCTGTGGGTCCCTCTTGCTCCCCCTTTTGGCCCATAGCCCCCAACGGCCAAATGATCATTGACCATGGTTGCTACGTCCGGATATTCCTCGAAATATTTGCTCAAGAAAAAATCCAAAGAAAGTTGCCTCAAATTCAACTTTATTCGAAAAATCAAATCTCGAGAAAAAGTGTTGGAGAAAATTCCAACATGCAAAAATTGTTTTTGGGTTTTGTATAAGGATACAAGGGTTGTCCAAAAGTTTCAAACAAAAGTAGGAAAATTTGGACGTAAAAGGATTTTGGTTTTCAAATTTTATATGCATGGCGAGTGAAAAAAAAAATCAAATATGCTTGGCGGAAAATCCAAATAAATGAAATGAAAATTTTCTTGTGATAAAATAGAATATGCAGGGAGGTTTTTTTTATTATTATTATTTTTATTTTATTTTATTTTTTCAAATGCATGTGGTGGAAAACAAAATCAAAAAGAAATCGAAAGATAATGCCGATTTATCCTGTCGGCCAGGGCTTCGCCATTTTAAGTCCGGCGAGCGAGGACTTCTCCATTTCTTTTCATCCTTGTGGTGCGGGCCCTTTCCCTGGAGAGGAGGATGAAGATGGCTGCACCTTCTTCACTTGCCACACTTGGTTGGTCTTTGTTGATGTAGGTGGCTTTGTGTCTTGAAGGATCGGCTTCTTGGCCCATAATCCCGGCCTTGCTTGTTGCGAGGCTTCTTGGGTTGGTACCATGACGGATTCTCAATTTTGTCAAGTTGCTTCCAAAAGGCGATGAGACTATCCGTCTTTCTTGGCGTCACTTCAACTTCACGGATGTTTGAGGGATTTGGCCCATACTTAATCTTGATCATTGAGCATTGTTCTTTTCTTGGTTGAAACTCAAACTTTTCCTCCTTCCCATTGATGTGGAATCGGATTTCTCCATTCCCAACATCAATTTGGGCGTTTGAGGTACCGAGGAAGGGACGTCCCAAAATGAGGGGCGTGTTCTTGTCAATATCCATCTCAAGCACCACAAAGTCCACCGGTATGAAGTTGCCTCGAATTTTTACTGGCACGTCTTCGGCTATTCCCGCGGGGTAGCGGACCGAAGAGTCCGCCAATTGCAACCTCATTGGTGTAGGAGTCAAGGTTGTGTAGCTCAAACGATCAAAGACTTCTTTGGGCATCACGGCGACGCTTGCCCCAAGATCACATAAGGCTTGGTCGAAGTGGTGTGCCCCAATGGAACATGATATTGTGGGGCAGCCGGGGTCCTTCTTCTTTTACGGAAGCCGATTGAGTATAGCTGCGCTACACTCCTCTGTGAGCTTGACCATTTCCTCGTTGGGTAATGGTCTCTTGTTGTTGAGGATGTCTTTAAGGTAACGTGCATATGTGGGCACCTGCACCATGTCCAACAATGGCACGTTGACATGAATCCTTCGGATGGTCTCGACGAATCGAGCAAATTGTTCATCCTCCTTTGGCTTCCTGTTTACGTGAGGGAATGGCAAGAAGCTTGTGTCTTGAAATTCAATTCCATTCTTCCCGTCACTTGGCTTCGGTTCTTCTTCTTTTTCTTTGGTAGTAGAAGGGCTTTCCTCCTCCGGTTCGTTCTGTTCTTCTTTGCTGCTTGGTTAGGATATGGCGGATCCCGAGTGGATTTTCCTCCCCTCGTGGTAACCGCATTAACATTTTCCAAAGAAGACTCGGGTTGCCCGGGATCTTCCCGAATTAGAACCGGGAATAAGAGCAGCTAGGCTGAGCAACTTGGGTTTCAATCATTTTATTAAAGCTCAGCTGATTTTTGAAAGCGAGAGGAGAAACCTTCTATTTGTGCGAGTTATGTTTTCTAAGACTTTGTCGTTGGCAGCAAGCTTTTTGTTGATAGATTCGTTGATTTTAGCTTGGCCATAAACCAAATCTTTCAAGGAAGGCTGATTATTGTTAAAGCCAGAAAAATTGTTACCTCCTTGATATGATGGTCGGTTTTGGTTGTACCCTTGTCCTCCGTTTGGACGATACCCGTTGTTGTTGTTCATGTAGAATGCTTCTTCATGGGTATGGGGGCAATCCTTCCCCATGTGGCCGGTGTTCCCGCATTCCTCACACGTCATGTGTGAGTCCAATGCATGAACACCACCATTTGCGTTGTGTTCATCCAAGCGTTTTATGAGGAGGTCAACCTTGGCGGACAGCATGTCCACCTCCTTGACAGGGTGTACGCCTCTTGAGCGTGTTTGGAGTCGATCATCGCTCCACCCTTGATTGGAGACCATCTTCTCTATGAGTTCTTTTGCTTGGGCAACGGTTTTGGAGAAGAAGGCTCCTCCAGCAGCGGCATCCATATGTCCACGGGTTGTTGGTGTCAACCCGTTGTAGAAGTGTTGAAGAATGAGCCATTCCTCCATCCCATGGTGAGGACAGGCCAGAATGTATTCTTGAAGCCTTTCCCATGCCTCGGGCATGGATTCATTTGTCGCTTGCTGGAAACTTGCAATTCTTCCACGAAGGGCATTGGTTTTGCCCATCGGGAAAAACTTGGCGAGGAACGCCGTGGAACATTTGTCCCAAGTGTCAATGCTTGCACGATTGGCATAAAACCACTGTTTCGCCTTCCCAAGGAGGGATAGGGGAAACAGGCGAAGTCCGATAGCATCTTGGTTGACTCCGGCCGTGGCTGATGTGTTGCATATCTCCGGGAACTGTTGGAGATGAGAGTTGGCGTCCTCGGAGGCCTTTCCACAAAAGGGAATGGCTTGCACCATAGTGATGAGGCTGGACTTGATGTCAAGTCCTGCGGCACCGGCGTCGACGTTGGGCCCAATGGGCACATTGGCGACGGAGGGCGCAGAGTAGTCACGAAGGGTCTTTTCAGCCATGAGTGTTGAGGTTGATGGTGCGGAAGATGCGGGCTCGCTTGTCGTGGGTTCTTGGGGAGAGACAACGACGCGAGGTCGAGTCTTTCTCGCAAGAGACTCGGGATTATCAACGAAGTTTTTCGGCAAGTTGAATCCACGCATGCACTATCCTGTTTTCACATTGAAGAGAAAACAGATCAAGGTTAGCTCTGCAAAGGTAATGATTAAATCATCATCAAGTGTAATCATGAACATTCATTGTATTCTTATTAACCAATGTCTTCCCCGACAACGGCGCCGGAAATGCTTGTTGGCATCTCTTAAGGTCACGCGGAAAGAAACACGTGACCGCGGGAGAGCCAAGGGTTTAAGTCACTTGCACTATTTAACCAAATAATCCACATCCAGTACAAGTACTAGATATGTATTATAAGGTGGGTCATGAATATCCGCAAGCGGACGGATAACCCGTTGTAGCATTTCACCCGAGAGTATTCAAGGGTATCGTATTTATATTTTCCCAAAGGAAGACATGGTTGATAAGAGTACTTATGCTCATGGTGTTACAAAAGAATGATGAAGTAATCACATTCCAATGCAGGGGTTAGGAGCAATAAGTTGAGGATAGTGTGACACACACCAAGGCAATGCATTCTCTAATAAAAGGGATAGAGGCAATCCTAGATAAAGCTAAACTAGACTAGCGAGACCACTACTCCTAATGATACAACATTCATATGAGTGCGCAGCTTCTACCTAACATCCAAGATCATGCAAGCGCAAGCAAGCGTCTAATGCCTAGGCATCATCGGGAGATCCGTCTTACGCGAGGTCCGCCTCGCGACTCCGGCCTTTTAGACTCCTATGCCATGCCCGAACGTGGAGGATTACTTTGGATGACAAGGCTGTCACTTCTTGTCACCTACCTCTACAAACCGTGGGACACGAAGCACATTCAAAGGTGGGTAGATAACCCCAGCACCATGCCGGCGTCACTAACCACAACTCTAGATCCCTCGAGGCACCCCAACCCTACGGGTCGACATGGTGGTAAATCTAGAGCACCCTTGCGGGACGATGAACCCGAAGCCTATTCATAAGAACACTAGTCTAACTAGCATAAGCCGGACGAAAGGATCAAAGCTAGCACTAAGTCATGCAAAGGCGTTCGTCGCTCAAGAATGAGCGACGAACGGCAATCAATCAAGTAAGATCAAGAGTAATCGATGATCAAGTATGAACGAACGAAGAACATTCGATATGTGTTCATCTTCTATTAATGAAGAACGAAGAACGAACGATAAACTCATATGAACGAACGATGAACGATCAAGCAAGATCATGACTACTCTGTCAAGCTCATGACAAGGATATAAACGAAAGTATTCCATATATAAAAGATCAAGTCTTACAAAGAGAGGATACAAGAGCTATACCCAATTCTCCACAAGACCTTGGGAGCAATGAGGCAGCCCACTACTAAGCCTAGCACTACCTAGAAAGCCTCTAAACTTCTAGTGTGAGGAGAGAATGATCCTTGTGTTGTTGTGTGTGTGTTAAGGAGGGGGGGGTACCCCTCCTTATATAGGCTTGAAAGGTCGGCTCCTGGAGGCGGTTTCGTAGGTCGGTGGCATTTAATGCGCGTGGAACCGACCTCCGGAGGCGGTGGGCAAACCGCCGGAGAAAAGTGGGCCGGGGGGCCACCGGACCGGTTCGGCCGAACCACCCTGGTGGGTTCGGCCGAGCCGGTCCTGGCCCCTCTGGGCTGGGCTTTGGCAGTTGGCTCCCCCACTGGATGTTGGTCTTTGTTCCGGTTGCTTGTGGCCTTCTTTGTGTTGGATTTCATGGTCATTGGCCTTTTATCTTGGAGTTGATTCCCGCGGCGAAATGGAAGTTTTGTAAAAGTGTTGATTTGTCGCCTCGGGGCCTGGAATTCATCATTATCCACCTGCACACTAAAAATCTAGAGGTACAAGTGGAACTAGGTTATTTCTAAGTAAAATGCGTGTAAGACATGCCTAGTCCTTCTCATTTATTTGACTAATTGACGGTCGAAATTGGTCCGTAACGACCGTCAACAAGTCCATAATCGGAACGAGATGTTTCGGCTGTTCCTGGCGAGCCAGAACAATAATGCCCAGGCAGCAGCTCCTCCACCGCAGCCCCGTCCCACCTCTTACGGGGATTTCGGGCGACTCAACCGCCGTCTTTCTCGAAGCCAAGGACCCCCGGAAGCAGATAATTTTCTGCGTATTGTGGAGTCCAAGTTTGCTCTTCCGAATTGCACCGAGCACCAGAAGACTCTATTTGCAGCACAGCAGCTCCGTGGGTCGGCTAGTGCGTGGTGGGCAAACTACACCGCTGCACTCCCCGCGGATCACTAGGTGCTCTGGCCGGAATTCTCGGCAGCCTTCCGTGCACACCACATTCCTGACGGTGTCATGAGGAGGAAGCTTCAGGAATTTGTTGACCTGAAGCAAGGCTCCAGCACTGTGCAAGAGTATGCTCGGAAATTCAACTATCTTGCCCAGTATGCTTCCTATCATGCTGACACGGATGCGAAGAAGCGTGAGTGCTTTCGGAAGGGTCTAAATCCGAAACTGCAAGACCGCCTCGCTCTCTTGAATGGCACATTCAATGAATTGGTTAGTGCAGCCATTGTGCAAGAAGACACTATTCGCGTCAACCAGGATGACAAGAAGAGGAAGCGCACCGCGGGAAGTTCATCCGGTGCGCCACCTCACAAGTTCAAGCTTGCAGTGACCAGCCCCACTGGTCGGACATTCCGTGTCCCGGTGCCTCCAATGGGTGGGCAACGCACTACCTTCCAGCAGCCTTATCGTGCGTCCCACCACTCCTATCAGCACCGTGGTCACCAACACACCCCGCAGCAGCATAACCAAGGTGCCAGGCCATCCCCGCAGCAGCCATGCTTCAACTGCGGTGGTATTGGTCACTTCATCGGAGAATGCCCCCATCCTCGCCGCAACAATGGCAACAACGGTGGGAATAATCAGCATCAGCACCACCGCGGCAATAATGGCAACAATAATAACCGCGGCAACAACAACAACAATCACAACAAAACCCCCACCAAAGCCGGCCGTGTGAATTTTACTACGGTCGAAGATGTGCAAGCCGGAGAACCGGTCCTCTCGGGTATGTTTTCTATATCCGGATATTCCGCTCTCGTTCTTTTCGATTCCGGCGCCACACATGATTTCATCGGTCAAGCATGTGTGGATAGGTTGCATCTATCATCCACCATTTTGCAAACCCCATACACTATCACATCTCCTGGTGGCCTCATTCACACAAACCGTGAAGCAAGAAACGTTCCCCTGGAACTTGCCGGAAATACATACCTCTCAACACTAATCATTCTAAATGGGCAAGGCATAGATGTGATATTAGGAATGAAGTGGATGAAACGACATAGAGCTGTCTTACACATAGATACCCGGGAAGTATATTTAAATTCACCTCTGTACGGCCCGGCTATCCTATCATTGCCATACCCAAAAATTTCTAGAAACCAAATTCAGCACCTAGCAATAAGGAAATTAGAAGACATACCGGTAGTATGTGAGTTTCCCGATGTGTTTCCGGATGACTTGCCGGGAATGCCACCTGATCGGGAAGTAGAATTTAAAATTGAACTTCAACCCGGAACCGCACCGATATCTAGAAGACCATATAAAATGGCTCCAAACGAATTAGCTGAACTTAAGGAGCAACTCAACGAACTTCTGGACAAGGGGTACATACGCCCAAGTGCTTCGCCTTGGGGCTGCCCCGCTCTTTTTGTGAAGAAGAAAGATAAATCACTAAGGTTATGTGTTGATTATCGACCCCTCAATGCGGTGACCATCAAAAATAAATACCCCCTCCCACGCATTGATATGCTATTCGATCAATTAGTCGGTGCAAAAGTATTCTCAAAAGTCGATCTTCGCTCGGCTACCACCAAATTAAAATTCGGCCGGAGGACATTCCTAAAACCGCTTTCTCTACGAGATATGGACTTTTTGAATATCTCGTAATGTCTTTTGGATCGACAAATGCACCGGCTCATTTCATGTACCTCATGAACTCGGTATTTATGCCGGAGCTGGACAAGTTCGTGGTGGTATTCATTGATGATATCCTCATTTATTCCAAGTCGGAGGAAGAACATGCTGAACACCTCCGCATTGTGCTTCAACGACTACGAGATCATCGACTTTATGCAAAATTCAGCAAGTGTGAATTTTGGTTGGATCGAGTTCCATTCTTGGGTCATATCATCTCAGCTGAGGGAATTTCCGTCGATCCAAGTAAAGTTGCTGACGTGCTAAATTGGAAGACTCCCAAGACCGTCAAGCACATCCGTAGTTTTCTCGGACTTGCGGGATATTATCGGAAATTCATCCCAAATTTTTCTATCATCTCCAAGCCAATGACAAAATTGTTGGAGAAAGACTCTACCTTCAAGTGGAGTCCGGAGTGCGAAAATGCCTTCCGATCCTTGAAGAAGCATTTAACCACCGCTCCCGTTCTAGCTCAACCCGACATCAACAAGCCGTTTGACGTATATTGTGATGCGTCCGGCATAGGATTGGGTTGTGTTCTCATGCAAGAAGGCCGAGTTATTGCCTATGCCTCCCGCCAACTCCGCAAACATGAGAAGCACTATCCTACTCATGATCTTGAATTGGCATCGGTAGTTCTTGCTCTCAAAACTTGGAGACATTATCTCTTGGGAAATCTGGTGCATCTCTATACCGATCATAAAAGCCTCAAATATATTTTCACGCAGCAAGAATTGAATATGAGACAACGAAGGTGGCTGGAATTGATAAAAGATTATGAATTGGAAATTCATTACCACCCCGGAAAGGCTAATGTGGTTGCCGATGCATTAAGCCGCAAACACCAATGCAATCAAGTTGAAATCTGCTCTATGGAAAACTGCAGCAAATCTGAAAATGAGAGTAATCCTTGTCTTCATATCATTCCCTATGGTGCATTACATAATTTGGCTCTTGTTCCTACTCTCCGAGAAGAAATCATTGCTGCCCAGAAAACGGATGAAGGTATGGAACACATCCGACAGAAGTTGGGTACCGAAAAGGCTAAGTGTTTCCGTCAAGATGAGGAGGGAGTTCTGTGGTTTAATAACCGTCTCGTTGTTCCGAAGAATATGGAACTACGGAAGAAAATTCTTGATGAAGCCCATCTCTCTAAATACTCCATACACCCCGGTAGTAACAAAATGTACCGTGGGTTGAGAGAAAAATTTTGGTGGACTCGCATGAAGCGAGAAGTGGCTCGTTACGTTGCCGAGTGCGACACTTGCCAACGAGTCAAGGCTGATCATCTAAAGAAAGCCGGACTATTGCACCCATTGAAAATTCCCGCTTGGAAATGGGAAGACATAGCCATGGATTTTGTTGTTGGATTACCTCCCACATCCAAGAAACATGATTCCATATGGGTAATCGTCGATAGACTCGACGAAATCAGCACACTTTATTCCGGTACACACCACCTACAGTGCTAAGAAGTATGCTGAATTGTATATTGCCCGTGTGCTATGTTTACATGGTGTGCCAAAGACCATCATTTCAGATCGCGGTCCGCAATTTGTTTCTCGATTTTGGGAACAATTGCATGCTAGTCTTGGTACTACCCTAATCCGGAGCTCTGCATATCATCCTCAAACAGATGGACAATCGGAAAGGTTGATTCAATACTTGGAGGATATGTTGAGAGCTTGTGCTTTGACACAAAAGGGAAGTTGGGATGATCAGTTACCATTCATTGAATTTTCCTATAACAACAGCTATCAAGAAAGCTCGGAGTCACTCCTTTTGAGGCGTTATACGGACATTCTTGCCGTACGCCGTTAAACTGGTCCGAGTCGGGCGAAAGAATAATATTTGGTCCGGATATTGTTGAGCAGGCCGAGGAAAAAGTGAGAGAGATACAAGCTAATATGAAAGCTGCTCAATCCCGCCAAATAAGTTATGCAAACAAAAGGAGACGCCCGCTGGAATTCGAGGTAAACGATCATGTTTATCTTCGTGTCTCTCCAAATAAAGGTGTGTCACGTTTTGGTATAAAAGGAAAACTTGCTCCCCGCTACATTGGGCCATTCCCAATTGTGGAGAAGTTTAGCCCCGTGGCATACCGGTTGCAATTGCCGACAAACTTGGAACGTGTGCACAACGTGTTCCATGTGTCGCAACTCAAGAAGTGTCTAAAACCACCCATCGATGTGGTCATCTCCGACACCGAGCAATTGCAAGATGATCTATCTTATCCGGAAACTCCCGTCCGGATCCTCGATAAAAAGGATCGTGTTACTCGCAACCGCACTATCACTTTCTATAAAGTGCAATGGAGTAATCACACTGAGGATGAAGCCACTTGGGAACAGGAGGAATTCCTGGATAATCATTTCCCGAGTTCATGGCTTCACAATCGAGGTAACGCCGCACCTCCCTTCGACCATTCTTTTATCAACCGTAATCTCGGGACGAGATTTCTTTAAGGGGAGGGCTGTGACACCCCGTGTCACAAAATCAGGTTGTTACTGTACTAAATAAAATTTTGCATATATACAACAGTAATCAATTGCCAAGTCACATGAAATAATAGATTAAAGTCCTATTAGGGTTTTTATTGTTCCCAAAACCCTAGCTCTTGAGATCTCAAACTTTCTCCAAAATGGTAACCCCAAATTTTTGCACAATCTGGTAGAACACATCAAGACATGAATTTAGGACATTTTTCCTGAATTTTTGGGACAGCACAAATCCCTAGAAAAATCCAACTCTAAGCAGAAACAGCACCTGTTCAACAATTTTTATAAATTTTTACATTTCGAATTTGAACTTTGGCCTATAAGGAAAGTTGTTCCACATAATCCAAAGGAACCACAGAAAATTTGGTTTGCAAAAATTTCAAAAGGATCAAATTCTATGAGCAATTTACAGAGAAGGACAGCAGTGGCAAAACTGTAAATTGTGAGAATAACAATTGAACGAGAGGCCGGCACGGTGGCCGGGGCCACCGTCAGCGGCGTTCGCCGCCGGTGCCCATGCCGGTTAGGCGCCGCCCGTCCTCGCCGCTCTGTGCAGCTCCACGCGTCGTCCATCGTCCAGGTAGCTTCGCCTCGAAGCGTGCGCGCTCGGCCGTCGATGGCGGGGAGAGGATTTGCCATGGCCGCCGCCCGAGCCATTTCCCCGTGCGCCGCCCCCTCTGCAGTTCAACGCTCCACATTTGCGCGCGAGCACCTCGCCAAGTCCCCGAGTAGCTCTAGCCCCGGTCCCCAACCTTCTCCTCTCCTCCGTGAGCGCCAATCGCCAAAAATCCGCAAGGGACGCCGCCTCCACCATGAACGCCGGCAAGCTCGATTGAGCGGTGCTCAGGTGAGCTCATGTCGTGTCTCTGCCGCTGGAAGGTGTGCAAGGCCCTAACGGACCTCTCTGCCCCTCCCCGGGTTCAACCGCGCCGGAACGGAGAAGAAACGGCTCGTCTTCTTCGTCGCCGGTCACCGCGCCCCGCCACCCCGTCGACGCCAGCAGCCTCCAGGCCACCTCAGCCTGCATCGACCCCGCGCCGTTCGTCTCCGTGCGAAGGTGCAGCTCTGCGACCTAACCGTTCCCTTCCTCTTGCCCTGGCGAGCACGAGCTCCCACACCGGAGCCGCCGCATCCGCCATGGCTCGACGCGAGCTAAGCTCCGTCCATTCCCTCACCTCGCCACCATCGCCGGTAGATGCGCCGGTGAAAACCGTGCACAGGCGGCCAAGCCCGACCCCTGCGGCGAGCCCTAACGCGCCGCCGGTGAGCTCCGCCGCCGCTCCGGTGAGCCTCCCGCGCACGACACTTAGCGAAATTTTTGAATCGTGTTGAAACTTCGTAACGGTTAAGGAAATTAGAAAAATCATAACTCGAGTTATACGACACGGATTTGAACGATTCAAAGCGCATTGGAAAGCTTGTAACCTGTACTTTAACATGATGTACATGAACACCTATGGTTATATAGAAAAATTTAATTTTTGAGCGAGATGAAAATGCTATCATGACCAAGCTGCTTAACAAGATTGCATTTTAAAAATGATCTAACTTCTGGACCCCGGATCCAAACTTCATGAGCAAGTGCTCTTTGGAAAGTAGATAACTTGTACTTTAACGTAGTAACATAATCCCAGTACTTCATGTGTAGAAAAATAAAGATGTAAGCACTCTAAGATGTTAATCCGTTATGCCCGCGTGATAACTTGCCGTTTTTGAAATTCAATAACTTTTTGAATACAGCTCCAAATGAAACAGCTATAAGCTCGTTGTAAACCTTGAGTTATGTACTTTACATTAACCAACATGAATCACCTAAGTTCTATAGCAAAATATTAAGATTTGGACACCTTAAGATGGCTTCACGAGCAGCCTGTCAACCCTGACTTAGTGAAATAAAATGGCTGGAAATGGGCTAAGCTCAAATTGCCTTTTTACTTGCTGTTATGGTTAGATAATTTTTCACACTTACATGGCACAATTAAACAGGTCATGATCACGTTTATCTTTTGGGCAAGAATAGTCGTTCATTTATACTAAATGATGTATAATTTACCTAATTAGAAGGTTGTCCCCATGGAACTAACCACACTTACCATCATCATGACCATATCATCACCACTCAAGAACACGTTAATTTACGCAAACGGTTCGTTACATTATATTATTGAGAAAGTTCCATGAACTATGTAAATCCGAATTCATCCCTTGCTCATACACTTCATATGCACTCATATAGGAATCCCGACCGGAGCTGAAGATCAAGGAGGACACCAACTTGAAGTGAGCGAGTTCGAGTGTGCTGACTACGAGCCGAATCAAGGCAAGCCCCGGAGCATGACCTATGTTTTAAAGTTCTCTTTATTTTCACATACGTCTATGATGTATTGTGCATTTACGTTTAGGAGTTGCTCGGAAACCTAGTTGCACTAGATTCCTGTATCCTGTGGTCTTGGTTAAGTACAAGCCTAATCGCTAGTGCTATGCTTAATAATCTCATCGGTAGCAACACCGAGTGATTTGGAGATCACCCGGTCTAAGGATTAAATTTTGATTACCCTCACGTGATTAATTGGAGACCGTACGAGGAAGAGCATGTGTAGGATGCGGTGACAAGGTTGGCCCTTGTTCGCCATAGCCCCGTGCGTGTCGGTCAAGGACCGTTCGTTGTGACTCCGCGAGCAAGTATTGAGTTGTGTACCAAATGCATACCTTCGTATGGGAGTTGGTAAACTGATGTAACTTGAGAGTCGTAGTGTTGGACGGTCGCTCCACCCTTTGTGCAAAGTGTTGGTCACGGTGGATGCACGGGTTTGTGAGTAGACGGAGGGTGTGTTATTACCCTTGGACCCGACGCTACTGTGGTTGCATGTGGAATGCACACTCGGAGGGTGGACCCGGCTCATATCTATGATAATCTTGTGAAAGGTGGCCATACATGTTCTTAAATGATGCGTATGTCGTGCATTTGGGTTTCCCTGCAGGGTGTAAATCGATATATATCGCCGTCCCTCGCGGTGATGAGTACCACTTGTCTCGAGCAGATTGCATCGTAGTAATAAGAGAATATGATGATTAAGCTTGCTGTTTTTGGAATATTAAAGTCATGTATTGCAACCATGCTTGTTAGTCTTGCTCACAAAAATTTATGATTATGTTTCCACCCTCTTAACTTGGCTAAGATATGAGTTAGACAATTACTTTAAGTGCTGTTTTTGCAAGTTTCCGCAAGCCAGGTCAAGCCCCTGCATGTTAGGGTTGGTTCTTAGAACCATTTTTGACGGGTAAGCCTTGCGGAGTATATTAGATACTCGGGGTTTGTGTTGAAACTATTTTCAGGATTCCCGCAGCCCGACTATTGTGATTGCTGCGGGAAGTATGTGTGTCAAAGCGAGGAACCTCGGGAGTGGACCGTGGAGTGGGTTCCCGCTTCACCGACTCAAGAGTGAGACCATGCCGTATGGGCTGGTGTGGTTCTCCTAG
The DNA here is from genome assembly GCA_031894775.1 of Chloris gayana. Lineage (NCBI taxonomy): Eukaryota > Viridiplantae > Streptophyta > Magnoliopsida > Poales > Poaceae > Chloris > Chloris gayana. The sequence continues at coordinate 46,480 of JAUNZO010001025.1, read as the reverse complement.
CTAAGCTATATATATATACATGTACCGTCGAGATATTTACGCTTCCGCAAAGACATTATCAAGTATTGTAAGATGACACTTCACTTATGTATTGTACCCCGATATTCGAACAATGGCTTGCAATATTTAAGAGATTAGGTATAAAACTTGATACTCAAGTGCTCTTCGGATGTAATAAAATGACGAATGAATCCCCGATGTATGTGCAATGTACGTTCGCTTCGTCGAATGTCTCCCGATACGATCCTGTTCGACAATCCCTCTCGCTTCGCGAGGTAGGGGTGTCACACCCAGAGCCCGGAACTTCCTCACTTGGCCACGTCCATGTGTCCACTCGCCGACGCATGTGCCATGCTGCGTGACCACTCCGGGCCCACACCAGCCATGCATACCATGCCTGCACACATGCAACACGCGCGTCCGTGAAACCGCGAGAGTCGGCTCGATACCAACTTTGAGGACACGAATTTCACCAAAGTGAAATCCGAACCTTTTGCACCTCATTGCCACTCACAATAGTGTGGCACGTACATCCATCACAATTTAGCATCATCAAACCATAAGAAATGATTAAAACAAGGTGAGATAATAAAGATCATCCAATAACATAGTTTAAACCTCTATAGTCTCAATCTCAAATCTCATCATCATGGATACAAGATCGTGGCATGCGGACCAACGAGGTAACATGAAAGGGAAACTAGCGGAAGCGTCTCACATGAAGAACGGTGATGGGACTCCAAATCCACAAGCGACTTGAGTGTAGGCGAGACCGTCACTCCTTTTCGGCGACACCGTCCGTCGGCTCGATGGGCTCCTCTGTACCAACGTCTCGAAAAAAAAAGTGGGAAAGCCGTGAGTACATAAAGTACTCAACAAGTCGCAACTACCTAGCAACAATGTATCCATGCCTAGATAATACAAGGATAGGCAAGGGCTAGCACCAAAAGCAATTATTCCTCAAGTCTATGTGAAGCAAGTTTTATTATAGTCAAATTTTATAAGTGGCCGTGCAGAAAACAACACAATCCCGTAACGGTCAAATTTTATGTCCAAGCACACCTCCACTGGACCACAGCTCGAAGCCGGAAGTAAAACACCTATCGGTGGGGAGAAGAAGTAAATTAATCAAGTGTGTCGCTCGGAGGTAGTGCCCAATACCTTGGGCTAGGCTATACGTATAGATTATATATCTCTGCAGAGAGTAAGCATCTATTCCCACGTGAAGAGGTACTAAAACATAAGACCACCATCGTGGCCTAAGCACAGCAACACTCACAAGATCATTCAAAAAAGCATCGATCGGTAGGCACCCGTCCCTCGTGTCCGGGATCCTCTAACCACAACAAGGAAAGAAAGGTCCTGAAGGTGTGAAAGGCGTATGACGGGCTAGGTGGGATATCCTCGACTCATAGGTCGAGACAAACGCTCCAAAAACCCACTACCACTAATTATGCACCACGGCGGGCCATCCGAGTCCTCTCGCTAGGCATCCTAACCCAGCTCGTCCATATGGGTCACGTGGTATGCTAGTAAACCATAGAGCGAGCAACCCAAGAACCGGTCCTCAAGCTGCCGGGGCGAGTCACCGATCCCTCTCCACAAACCACAATCTCAACAACAATAAGTACCACCACAACAGGGACTCCATAACCCAAAATCCCTACACAAGCTGTGCCCGCAATGAGACACTCTCCAAATAGGGACTCCCCAAAAGTCCCCCAGCACCTAATCACCTACACTCACCCCATAAATCACCTACGGGGTATCTAGTACGAAACTCGACACCTAAGAAGCACCTACAATTTATTTAACACAAAACATGTATATTCATCATGTGGGGTTCAATTAAGCAACTAAGCAATTACTAAACATACGAGTAGTAACAGTAGAACAACCTGTGGCAATCGGTGGCAAGGAAAGCATGGTGTGGAATAGGAATACTACATGTGCAAGTAACAGTTCATATGCATGAGTTAATTAATGCAAGTTGCTAAATGGGAGCAAGAGTGGTCAAGGATTGTGTCTTGCCTTGGAAACGCTGGTCCCAGGCTGGGTCGGGGCACTCGTACGGCTGCTCTGGCGGGAACTCCTCAAACTGCTGCTCCGGCGGAAACTCCTCGGCACCCTCCGACACACGAGATCGCGTAAAAAGGGTTAGGCACGCAAATCAAGGCAATAGGTAAAGGACGAAACAAGTGACGAAATTTACGCTACTAGAACATGACCAAAAGCTACACTAACGCGTAGAGCACGCCGCTACGTGTTCAACGCAACTCGACCGCATATTTTTTTGATACTCCAAGAAAAAGATATGAATTTCCAAAGAAAAAAGGATTATTGGAAATTCTGGAAATTCGGGAAAAAGAAAATCCAGCCCTAGGAATATTCCTCCGGTCCACACCTGTTCCGTGGACCGGGCCCATGAGGCTTTCTCTTTCTTCCTCTCTCTGCAGTCCACATGGACCATGTCCATCCAACTTTTCAAAAACCAAGCTCATGGACCGACTCCATCGTGGTGGGGCCCACGACCGACGTCGACATGACGTCACGACACCGGAGAGGGGCGGCGCTGCTCTGCTCCCCGCGTGGCCCGTCGGAACCGGCACGCTCCGGCACTACGGCTCGCCGCTGCACACACGGACCCCACCATCGTCTTCATCCTTCCCCCGCGCACCCAAGACAAGTCCCCACGGACACTAGATTCCGCCGGCGACGACCCCGGAGCTCGTCGGAGTTTCTCACAACGGCGGCGCAAAGGGGGAAGATCCTACACTTGCCAAAACTGCCAATTGAAGCCACCAAATGGTAGCTCATGCTCGCACGAACCTTTTGTACGCGGTCGCGAGCCACGACGATGACCGGAGACCTGCCGGCGACGAGAACCGCGGTAGCGGTTAAGCGCGCTATGGCGAAACCAGCCAAGCAACGGCCTTCTCCCTAAATTGAAGTGCGCACGAGCTCCTACACAACTAAGAGATGCTAGCAGACCAGGAAACGGAGCATGAGCAAGATCCCTGCGACTAACTCGTCGGCGTCCATGGCGACGCGGCGGCGGAAACCGATGAAGAAGGGCAAATCGACCCGATTCCGAGGGAAAAGAAGGGGAAAAACGGGGCGGCACTCACCAGCAATGTCGGGAAGGCCTCGGAGGTGATGGAGACCCCGACGACGGTGAGCTCGAAGAAGAAGACGATGGCGAGCTGCGCACTACGGTTGCTCGACCGAGCGGTGACCACGCTCTCGCGTTCCGGGGCTACAAGGGGAATATAAGGCCGCGCTTAGCACCAGCGAGAGAGGGTGAACGACGAGGGAAAGGAAACGGTGCATGAGCTCACCGGGAAAGCACAGACGGCGATGAGCGACGACGAGAAAATCTCCAGCTCCAAACTTTCCTTGGTCCTCTCGCCCGCTCTGCTGCACCGGAGGAATAACCATGAGTACCACCATCACCGGCGAAGAAGCGAAGTACGCCGGTGGCCTTGGGTACTCACCGGAGTAAGAATGACGAAGAAGGTGTCGGGGCGGCGCGGCTAGGGTTAGGGTTCTCCTTGCGCCAAGGCGGCGCGAGGTGGGATGGGGAGAGGCGGCGGCTAGTGAGGGGGATTTTGTAGGGGGAAAAAGGTGGAGGGGTGGTTGAAGCTTGGGCGGCAGCTCCTGGACACGACACGTGGCACTCTCGACGTCAATGCCGTACGCGCGTGCGGGTGGAGGGGTGGAAGAAAATTGTTCCGCGCGGGTTGGGCCGGTCGGGCTGCGGGGGCTGTTGGGCTACGAAGGGATTCGGTCCGGAACGAAATCAATTGAATTTATTCATTTTTCAATTTCCACCACAATCCAAACCTCGTCCAAACTTTGAATTAGCTTAACCACTTTCGAATTTTTTTGTTACACATTTTGAATTACACGTTTGTCGAGCTGTTACATTTATTTTTGTGACACCCCCACCTCGCAACGCGAGAGGGATTGTCGAACAGGACCGCATCGGGAGACATTCGACGAAGCGAACGTTCATTGCACATACGTTAACGATACATCCACCATTTTTATATACATGTTTAGATACATGAGTGATATATTTTACATCTGAAGTTCGAGTTATGATTATACATAGAGTTCGAAATTCAGATTTAATATACAATGAGCGGAAGCGTAAAGATAATCTCGACGATAGTTGCCTAAAATGTAACACATCAGCCCGTAGATGTGCCCATTCTTCTCGACAATCTCACCTGCACAAAAATGTTAACAACAAAGCCCTGAGTATCTAATATACTCCGCAAGTCTTACCCGACAAAAAAAATTGGTTTCTAAAACCGACTCCTAGTATGCAGGGGCTGACCGGGCTTGCTGGAAATAGCCAAAAACAGCACCTATGCTAAGTCTAAAATTTCATGTTTTAGCCACATTAAGAGGGTTGAAACATAAGCGTAAATTTAATGAGCAACACTAGCAAACATGGTTGCAGTACAAAGATTAAGTACTTCAAAATCAGCAAGTATAATGTCCATGTTCACTTCATTACTACGATGCGATCTGCTCGAGACAAGTGGTACTCATCACCGCGAGGGACGGCGATATATATCGATTTACACCCTGCAGGGGAAACCCAAATGCACGACATACGCATCATTTAAGAACACGTATGGCCACCTTTCACAAGATTATCATAGATATGAGCCGGGTCCACCCTCCGAGTGTGCATTCCACATGCGACCACAGTAGCGTCGGGTCCAAGGGTAATAACACACCCTCCATCTACTCACAAACCCATGCATCCACCGTGACCAACACTTTGCACAAAGGGTGGAGCGACCGTCCAACACTACGACTCTCAAGTTACATCGGTTTACCAACTCCCATACGAAGGTATGCATTTGGTACACAACTCAATACTTGCTCGCGGAGTCACACGGTCCTCAACCGACGCGCACGAGGCTATGGCGAACATAGGCGAACCTTGCCACCGCATCCTACACATGCATTTCCCCGTACGGTCTCAATTCCATCAATATCATGTGAGAGGTAACAAAATTTAATCCCTAGACCGGGTGATCTCCAAATCACTCGGTGTTGCTACCGATGACTACTTACTAAGCATAGCATTTCTAACGAAAAAGGATTTTACCTATCCAATGAGACCATAGGCATAAAGGGATAATAATGCAACTACGGTTGCGATCAACTCCTGAACTTAAATGCACAATACATGACATCATCACATGTGAAGTAAAGAAAAACTTTTAAAAACGTGGGTTATGCACCGGGGCTTGCCTTGGCTTTGTTCGAAGTTAGCACTCTCAATCAAGTTCAATTCAGCGGGATCCTCTTCGTGATTCTTTCTTCGGTCGGGGTCCCTATATGGATGCAATGCATGATGTGAGTATGGATGCATACACAGATATTTAGTTCATGGAACTTTCTCAATAATGGATTAAAATAACAATGTGTTCATGAAATGAACATGCTTATGTATGAATTATAATGCTTGCATATGGATGATAGATCATGCCTACATGTCAAGGGGACAAACTTCTAATTAAATAAAACATAGATAAAGCAATGGATCAATATATCCCTTAGGTTTAAATGGATCGTGATCATAGCATAATTTAGTGTATAACTTTTAGTGTGATATATGATAACATGAGCATGATATATGATGCATCGAAGATAAATACCTATACTCTACTTTGCTGCCATGTACATGAATTAGCTCATGTTCGATAAGTGCAAGCATAGAAAGTAAGGATTTACATGACTTAGGCATATAGAACCATATGACAATATTAGATGCCACCAGATTACTTAGTAATCCTAAATGAAGTAAAAGGTGCAAGAAGCAAATTTTATACATGATCTATGTGAAGATGCATAAAAGAATCATAAATAACTAGAATAACATTAATGCATTAAGTATAGGCCTTTTCATGCATGAAAATATGTAATATGGCAACATGACATATCATGGCAATATGGAATGGCAACTTTCAAAATTAAGCAACTAGTGCTACAAAGCACTCCTAAACATTAATTTTATGGTAGAACATGATTTGCTCATGATAAGCACCAGAAACAAATAATATGATATTTTTGCTTGCGTTTTTCCTAATTAAACCTTTATATGCAATTATGTGCTAGCTAAGCACATAACGATAAATATGATGAAAACATGTATGAATGCACAAAAGTCATGTACCAGAGGGTTCAACATGTTATGTAAAGTGCTCATGTCAATTCTCATAAATTTGACATTCTTCAAGATTTTAATATGGGTTTTAAAAGCATAACAAGCTGCCATTTCCTTTTACATAAAACTTTCTTTTCTTCCACAGAAACCTAGGTAAAACATTTGACCATTGCAAAGTTCATGTTTCAACGATTCCAAAACATTTTAGTTTGCATTTTTCTCATTTTTATTTCAGGAGATATGATTTTTGTTTAAAGTAGCTAACAGATTTACCGTTTTTCTGGATTTAGGGTGTGTGAACAGTAAAACTAAAATCAGATTTCATGTGTAGCTTTGGATCTTCTATTCCCCAAGGATAGGGCTGTGGTTTGAGCATGAGAGATAGTTGCAAAAGATGAATACGGAAGTGATACAACTAGGGTGAGCTTAAGTTCAAGTAAGAACTCACCGGAGAAGCAAAAATCGACGGTGAAACTAGAAGTAGTGTTCATGTCATACCTGAGGGAGAGCTTGAGGATAAATGAAAACAAACCATGCAAGGGTTGGAGGGAGTCCAAGTGAAGTCTTTTTCTGCCCTTGCCCATGCCAAGGTGAGCCATGGCATGGAGCTTCATGGTGAGTAGCCATGGTGGTTGCTTTTGGGGAGGATAAGGAAAAGGAGGAAGAAAGAAAGACTTGACTTGGCTCTTGACCAAAGAGAGGATGAGGGAGGGGAGTCTCTGGACGTGGTGCTGGCCTTAGGCTGGTCACTTGTTGTGTGGCTTGGTGGAGAAGGAAGCAAAGAGATAAGAGAGGAAGTGGGTCCTACAAGTTGAAAATTCTGCCACTGGTACTGTTGCAGTCAAGAGAAATCAACGAGATTTTTGTTGGGGTTGCCAATTTTTGTGGTGGTGTAGAATGAAATTTGGGACAACTTTTATATAGAACTTTTCTTGAGATTCGGCCTACAAAAATTAATAAAAATCCTACACCAGAATCTGTTTCCTGCTTTTACTGAATTTGTTGGGCCATTTAACCTTTACCAAGAATTATGGTAACACAACTAAAATTCCTATTTTTGAATACCCTTCATTATTATGCAAAAATATTGGTATGGTTATGTTAAGATTTTTGAAGTGTGTGCATAATAACCTATAGGCAATATTGAGAGCACTTGCGTATGAGTTAGATATTACAATATGGCTATGTGTCATTCTATGCATATTTTAACATAGCAACTTATAGACAGCAATTAAGCAATAAAACACTTCTAAATAAAATCCCCATGATGAAACATAACTTTTCTTATGACTGAGCACCAAAAGCAAATATGAATTTTCATAAGCCTTTCCAATGATGCAAAGACAATGCAAAAATAGTGTACTTAAGGAAAATGTTGATATTTATCATGACATGCTCAAATGCACCAGAACCATGTGTGATATGATAATTCATGCCAAATGAAATAGTATGTGCAAATTTTGATTAAGTTTGTTTTACAAATTAGCCTCGATTCAAGTCTGTTTCAGCCTTAACGTGAGGTCTTCTTAAGGAGCTTAAAATTTGAATTTTTGCTATAGAACTTGGGTGAACGAAACAGGCTCATGTAAATTAAGTTTTGCAAGGATTCCAACGAATGTTCATTTGCCTCATTTGGATTCGTATATCACAAGTTATTGAATTTTTAAAATGCAAAGTTGTCACGGGCCCTTAACAGGTTAGCACTTTAAAGTACTTGGATCTTTTATTTTTCCCATAGAAAGTACTTGTATTATGCTACCATGGCAAAGTACACATTCTACTCTTTTCAACTAGTGCTTGGTCGAGTACTTTGGATCTACGAGATGAAAGTTACGCAATTTTTAAAATGCAATCCTGTTAAGCTTCGTGGCTGTGATAGCACCTTAAGATTGCTCAAACTTTTGTTTTTGTCATGTAAACATATATGTTCATTTGGTTGATATCAAAGTGCAAGTCCCAAACTTAACAACATATCTTGATTCGTTCCAATCCGAGCTCTAAAAACGAAGTTATGCAATTTTTAAAACGCTTGAAGTTCACGGTTTTTACTCTTGTGCCAGCGCGATTCGAATTTGTCTAAGTGTGAGAGCGCTGCTCGCGTGCTCTAGACACGCCACGGTGTGCGTGGCGCGCGCTGGGCACCGGGGATGGCGCGGCTGCCGGCGGCGAGGGTAGGCGAGAGGAAAGGGGCGCGCAGGCTAGAGGGCATCGGTGGAGTGTGGGGGTTGCGCCGCGGGACCCCAAGGCCGGAGAGGCTCACCACAACGACGGGTCGACGCGGAGGCGGAGGACGATGACGGACGACGGCGCGGCTCTGCGGCGTTCCCGAAGAAACACTGCACAAGAAGAGGAGCCAAGCTCAAGGGGTGTTCGTTGGTGCTAGAGGAAGCTACTGGTGAGAGGAATCGAGGAAGGACTCACCGGAGAAGAGGGATGGCCAACAATGGCGGACGGTGGTGCGGATGGGGAAAAATGGAAATCCACTCGAGTTGCTGCGGGGTGGGGTGGCGCGTGCTTAGGGGAGTTTCTTGGGGGTGAGGCGGAGCTCGTGACACGCAGAGGCGAGGACGAGAGGGGCTAGAAGTGAGGGGTGGCGGGTAGGGTTTGCTCGGGCGGCGGCGGGGAGCTTCTTTTATGGCGCCGATGGACGGCCGGCCTTCTCGCGTGGAAACGACGCAACCACGGCGATCACCGACGCGTGGAGCGGCGTTGTGCAGGAGGACGGCGGCCTGTTCGGCCGGGATGGGCACGAACGCCGATGGGCAGCTGCCCGGTGGCCCCGGGCCACCGTGCGAGCTCTGTTCCGGGAAGGCTCTTCCTATTTACGCTTTTGCCACTCTACATTGTTTATGTTTTGCTTCATTTAAAAATCTTCTGCTTGGTATTTTTGAAAACCAAAATTTGTACAGGTTCAGCAAGACATATGGAGCAACTTTTGTTATTTGCAAAAGTTTTGATTTGGCTTGCAAAAATTTATAAAAAATCAGGATCAGAGGATGTTTCATGAGCTGAAATGATTTTTCTAGGACAGTGTGCCAACACAAAAATTTGGCAAAAATGTCCTAAAATCTTATTTTGATCTCCTCTACAAGGATCTGTAAAAATATCGACACACTTTTGTTGAGGATCATTGAGTTTTAATTAGTTGGGTTTAAACTACATTTGAATTTTATTTTTTTCAAATATGCTAATTCAATATTTCATGTGTTCACTCCCTTAATTAGTGTTAAATTCCTGTAATTAAGGTATTGACATTTGTTTACGGCTATTATGTGACATGGGATGTCACAGCCCTTCCCTTAAAGAAATCTCGTCCCGAGATTTGCAAGGAATTATGGAGGGTAAAGATGACGGTAACGTTGGGACAAGAGTGATTCAGAATTTTGGGGTACAACCAGAAGTTCCATGATCATGGCAAGACCATGTCGATTGCAATGTGTGAGGGCGTGGGATGGAGATACGGCTAATGGTACCAACGAGTCTCCAAACACAACATTCTTCTTTCCGGTTGCGTACCTCGAGTTATACGCCATCCGTTCGGAAAAAAATCATATTTGGATTCCCTCACCAAATTCTGATTTAGCAGCATGCATTTCCATATAGCCTATCTTTGGCTTTGAGAAGCGCCTGGGCGAACCGGCACAATTCAGAAACAAAATGGCAATTTGGAATCACATATCCACTAAATTGAATTCTGCTCTAAAAGGTTGGATGATCAATAGTTTCAGGATTCACTCAGGAGGATTTACTAACAAGGAAGGTAATAATCCCAAGTGAGGGGAAGAATAAAACAACTTTGGGTTGAGACCAAACTGTTTTCGATGATTGGTTTGCGGGGTTGGAAATTGGTGGCCGACAATTTGGATAGCACCTGAAATTCATCCATGTTGCAAAGCTTTCGGTTATAACATTTTGATTGCTCATTAGATTGGCATAAATACAATAAAAGACACCATCACCTATTTTTTACGCGACTACAAGCCATTGGTTTAGTCTAGCATACTACATTTATTTGCATACGCTACACAGAACCAACAGCAGCACCTAGGCATCGCTATCGGTGTCCGAAGGCACGACCGGGTAGTTGATATCGAAATCGTTGTTAGCGGCGTCGTCATCATTATTTGTCGGAGGTGGTGGATTTTTGCAACAAGTTAAATAGCATGGCCAACATAGTATTATTCCAAGTGAACTAGCATAATCTATGTAAGATGAAATGTGTATTAAAAGAAGGCAATTAGACTTGGCAATGACATTGGCAATTCAACCCACTACCGACAATGCCAAAAACAGGTTACAAGGTCTTGCTGTTTTACCTCTGGTATGAACATTAAAATTTACCCAAACCTTATCAAAAGGCTAGAGGACTTTACAAGCATTCCAACGTATCTTAAAACACATAAAAAGCTTAAGGGGATCAAAAGTTACGGCGATTTCCGACTCTACCGGGTTCTGCCAAAGTTTCTAGCAACTCCGGCAACTCTAGGTTGCTCTCTGTTTTCGCCTATTTGACCACCTTAACCAATTTTACTGACCAACTTGATAGTAAATAAAATGTGTAGCATATCATGAGCTTTCCAGAATGGGGTAGATCGCTTTATTTCGATAAGTAACGCAAAAGTTATGGCGATTTCGGCGAAACACGCGAAATCTGCCAATCTGGCAACTTTTGCTAGGGTTTCGGGTAGGTGTATTTTTGTTCGTTTAGACTTCTTTTTCATCCTGATTGTGATTACAGGGTTGTGGCACATATCATGAGCTTTCTAGATTGGGGTCAATCATTCCATTTGGATTAGCAACCAAATAGTTATGATCGTTTTCGCAGAACTGATTATTGGGTGCAAATTTACTGGTAATCGGGTGGTATTTATATGGCTGATTCATGTTTTCGTGTGTTTTCGATATCGTGACTTGATGAGTCATTTATGTTTGATAAATTTGAATTCGTGCACATATGTGATATGCATATGTTATGAATGGCATGAATGATGAGATGAACATGCCGGTACCTACGTCCTTTCCAAAATTAAAAGGCGTGATCGGTATATAGCCGACTAACTTGCAAATTTAGTGGCAACACACACACGTTCTCATCACGGTTCTACACGATCTAAGATTCGTGGTTAGCGTACCTGCAGAAGATCCATTGCAGAAACAGTACATCAAATTCAAAAGAAATTACGAAACAAATCACAGTTCTTCTATATTCATATAGTAACGATCCATTGAAAGGATCGCCTCGTGGATTGCCACGAGCCAACATTGTCCCGTATTATTACTTCCGCGGGCACGGAGCGCTAATTTTAATTGCGAACATACCTTGGCCAGACCGTAGGTGCAAGAAATTAAACAATCATAACCCAGGGTTAGTTTGCCACTTTCTTCTATTATAGACCTTAAATGGGCTTACTAGATCGTTCCTCACCGTAGAACGTGTTTGCAATTTTTAAGAATGATCATTAACGTATGGCATATCCCGATTTAGCTCTGATACCAGCTGTGACACCCCCACCTCGCAACGCGAGAGGGATTGTCGAACAGGACCGCATCGGGAGACATTCGACGAAGCGAACGTTCATTGCACATACGTTAACGATACATCCACCATTTTTATATACATGTTTAGATACATGAGTGATATATTTTACATCTGAAGTTCGAGTTATGATTATACATAGAGTTCGAAATTCAGATTTAATATACAATGAGCGGAAGCGTAAAGATAATCTCGACGATAGTTGCCTAAAATGTAACACATCAGCCCGTAGATGTGCCCATTCTTCTCGACAATCTCACCTGCACAAAAATGTTAACAACAAAGCCCTGAGTATCTAATATACTCCGCAAGTCTTACCCGACAAAAAAAATTGGTTTCTAAAACCGACTCCTAGTATGCGGGGGCTGACCGGGCTTGCTGGAAATAGCCAAAAACAGCACCTATGCTAAGTCTAAAATTTCATGTTTTAGCCACATTAAGAGGGTTGAAACATGAGCGTAAATTTAATGAGCAACACTAGCAAAACATGGTTGCAGTACAAAGATTAAGTACTTCAAAAATCAGCAAGTATAATGTCCATGTTCACTTCATTACTACGATGCGATCTGCTCGAGACAAGTGGTACTCATCACCGCGAGGGACGGCGATATATATCGATTTACACCCTGCAGGGGAAACCCAAATGCACGACATACGCATCATTTAAGAACACGTATGGCCACCTTTCACAAGATTATCATAGATATGAGCCGGGTCCACCCTCCGAGTGTGCATTCCACATGCGACCACAGTAGCGTCGGGTCCAAGGGTAATAACACACCCTCCATCTACTCACAAACCCATGCATCCACCGTGACCAACACTTTGCACAAAGGGTGGAGCGACCGTCCAACACTACGACTCTCAAGTTACATCGGTTTAGCAACTCCCATACGAAGGTATGCATTTGGTACACAACTCAATACTTGCTCGCGGAGTCACACGGTCCTCAACCGACGCGCACGAGGCTATGGCGAACATAGGCGAACCTTGCCACCGCATCCTACACATGCATTTCCCCGTACGGTCTCAATTTCATCAATATCATGTGAGAGGTAACAAAATTTAATCCCTAGACCGGGTGATCTCCAAATCACTCGGTGTTGCTACCGATGACTACTTACTAAGCATAGCATTTCTAACGAAAAAGGATTTTACCTATCCAATGAGACCATAGGCATAAAGGGATAATAATGCAACTACGGTTGCGATCAACTCCTGAACTTAAATGCACAATACATGACATCATCACATGTGAAGTAAAGAAAAACTTTTAAAAACGTGGGTTATGCACCGGGGCTTGCCTTGGCTTTGTTCGAAGTTAGCACTCTCAATCAAGTTCAATTCAGCGGGATCCTCTTCGTGATTCTTTCTTCGGTCGGGGTCCCTATATGGATGCAATGCATGATGTGAGTATGGATGCATACACAGATATTTAGTTCATGGAACTTTCTCAATAATGGATTAAAATAACAATGTGTTCATGAAATGAACATGCTTATGTATGAATTATAATGCTTGCATATGGATGATAGATCATGCCTACATGTCAAGGGGACAAACTTCTAATTAAATAAAACATAGATAAAGCAATGGATCAATATATCCCTTAGGTTTAAATGGATCGTGATCATAGCATAATTTAGTGTATAACTTTTAGTGTGATATATGATAACATGAGCATGATATATGATGCATCGAAGATAAATACCTATACTCTACTTTGCTGCCATGTACATGAATTAGCTCATGTTCGATAAGTGCAAGCATAGAAAGTAAGGATTTACATGACTTAGGCATATAGAACCATATGACAATATTAGATGCCACCAGATTACTTAGTAATCCTAAATGAAGTAAAAGGTGCAAGAAGCAAATTTTATACATGATCTATGTGAAGATGCATAAAAGAATCATAAATAACTAGAATAACATTAATGCATTAAGTATAGGCCTTTTCATGCATGAAAATATGTAATATGGCAACATGACATATCATGGCAATATGGAATGGCAACTTTCAAAATTAAGCAACTAGTGCTACAAAGCACTCCTAAACATTAATTTTATGGTAGAACATGATTTGCTCATGATAAGCACCAGAAACAAATAATATGATATTTTTGCTTGCGTTTTTCCTAATTAAACCTTTATATGCAATTATGTGCTAGCTAAGCACATAACGATAAATATGATGAAAACATGTATGAATGCACAAAAGTCATGTACCAGAGGGTTCAACATGTTATGTAAAGTGCTCATGTCAATTCTCATAAATTTGACATTCTTCAAGATTTTAATATGGGTTTTAAAAGCATAACAAGCTGCCATTTCCTTTTACATAAAACTTTCTTTTCTTCCACAGAAACCTAGGTAAAACATTTGACCATTGCAAAGTTCATGTTTCAACGATTCCAAAACATTTTAGTTTGCATTTTTCTCATTTTTATTTCAGGAGATATGATTTTTGTTTAAAGTAGCTAACAGATTTACCGTTTTTCTGGATTTAGGGTGTGTGAACAGTAAAACTAAAATCAGATTTCATGTGTAGCTTTGGATCTTCTATTCCCCAAGGATAGGGCTGTGGTTTGAGCATGAGAGATAGTTGCAAAAGATGAATACGGAAGTGATACAACTAGGGTGAGCTTAAGTTCAAGTAAGAACTCACCGGAGAAGCAAAAATCGACGGTGAAACTAGAAGTAGTGTTCATGTCATACCTGAGGGAGAGCTTGAGGATAAATGAAAACAAACCATGCAAGGGTTGGAGGGAGTCCAAGTGAAGTCTTTTTCTGCCCTTGCCCATGCCAAGGTGAGCCATGGCATGGAGCTTCATGGTGAGTAGCCATGGTGGTTGCTTTTGGGGAGGATAAGGAAAAGGAGGAAGAAAGAAAGACTTGACTTGGCTCTTGACCAAAGAGAGGATGAGGGAGGGGAGTCTCTGGACGTGGTGCTGGCCTTAGGCTGGTCACTTGTTGTGTGGCTTGGTGGAGAAGGAAGCAAAGAGATAAGAGAGGAAGTGGGTCCTACAAGTTGAAAATTCTGCCACTGGTACTGTTGCAGTCAAGAGAAATCAACGAGATTTTTGTTGGGGTTGCCAATTTTTGTGGTGGTGTAGAATGAAATTTGGGACAACTTTTATATAGAACTTTTCTTGAGATTCGGCCTACAAAAATTAATAAAAATCCTACACCAGAATCTGTTTCCTGCTTTTACTGAATTTGTTGGGCCATTTAACCTTTACCAAGAATTATGGTAACACAACTAAAATTCCTATTTTTGAATACCCTTCATTATTATGCAAAAATATTGGTATGGTTATGTTAAGATTTTTGAAGTGTGTGCATAATAACCTATAGGCAATATTGAGAGCACTTGCGTATGAGTTAGATATTACAATATGGCTATGTGTCATTCTATGCATATTTTAACATAGCAACTTATAGACAGCAATTAAGCAATAAAACACTTCTAAATAAAATCCCCATGATGAAACATAACTTTTCTTATGACTGAGCACCAAAAGCAAATATGAATTTTCATAAGCCTTTCCAATGATGCAAAGACAATGCAAAAATAGTGTACTTAAGGAAAATGTTGATATTTATCATGACATGCTCAAATGCACCAGAACCATGTGTGATATGATAATTCATGCCAAATGAAATAGTATGTGCAAATTTTGATTAAGTTTGTTTTACAAATTAGCCTCGATTCAAGTCTGTTTCAGCCTTAACGTGAGGTCTTCTTAAGGAGCTTAAAATTTGAATTTTTGCTATAGAACTTGGGTGAACGAAACAGGCTCATGTAAATTAAGTTTTGCAAGGATTCCAACGAATGTTCATTTGCCTCATTTGGATTCGTATATCACAAGTTATTGAATTTTTAAAATGCAAAGTTGTCACGGGCCCTTAACAGGTTAGCACTTTAAAGTACTTGGATCTTTTATTTTTCCCATAGAAAGTACTTGTATTATGCTACCATGGCAAAGTACACATTCTACTCTTTTCAACTAGTGCTTGGTCGAGTACTTTGGATCTACGAGATGAAAGTTACGCAATTTTTAAAATGCAATCCTGTTAAGCTTCGTGGCTGTGATAGCACCTTAAGATTGCTCAAACTTTTGTTTTTGTCATGTAAACATATATGTTCATTTGGTTGATTTCAAAGTGCAAGTCCCAAACTTAACAACATATCTTGATTCGTTCCAATCCGAGCTCTAAAAACGAAGTTATGCAATTTTTAAAACGCTTGAAGTTCACGGTTTTTACTCTTGTGCCAGCGCGATTCGAATTTGTCTAAGTGTGAGAGCGCTGCTCGCGTGCTCTAGACACGCCACGGTGTGCGTGGCGCGCGCTGGGCACCGGGGATGGCGCGGCTGCCGGCGGCGAGGGTAGGCGAGAGGAAAGGGCGCGCAGGCTAGAGGGCATCGGTGGAGTGTGGGGGTTGCGCCGCGGGACCCCAAGGCCGGAGAGGCTCACCACAACGACGGGTCGACGCGGAGGCGGAGGACGATGACGGACGACGGCGCGGCTCTGCGGCGTTCCCGAAGAAACACTGCACAAGAAGAGGAGCCAAGCTCAAGGGGTGTTCGTTGGTGCTAGAGGAAGCTACCGGTGAGAGGAATCGAGGAAGGACTCACCGGAGAAGAGGGATGGCCAACAATGGCGGACGGTGGTGCGGATGGGGAAAAATGGAAATCCACTCGAGTTGCTGCGGGGTGGGGTGGCGCGTGCTTAGGGGAGTTTCTTGGGGGTGAGGCGGAGCTCGTGACACGCAGAGGCGAGGACGAGAGGGGCTAGAAGTGAGGGGTGGCGGGTAGGGTTTGCTCGGGCGGCGGCGGGGAGCTTCTTTTATGGCGCCGATGGACGGCCGGCCTTCTCGCGTGGAAACGACGCAACCACGGCGATCACCGACGCGTGGAGCGGCGTTGTGCAGGAGGACGGCGGCCTGTTCGGCCGGGATGGGCACGAACGCCGATGGGCAGCTGCCCGGTGGCCCCGGGCCACTGTGCGAGCTCTGTTCCGGAAGGCTCTTCCTATTTACGCTTTTGCCACTCTACATTGTTTATGTTTTGCTTCATTTAAAAATCTTCTGCTTGGTATTTTTGAAAACCAAAATTTGTACAGGTTCAGCAAGACATATGGAGCAACTTTTGTTATTTGCAAAAGTTTTGATTTGGCTTGCAAAAATTTATAAAAAAATCAGGATCGGAGGATGTTTCATGAGCTGAAATGATTTTTCTAGGACAGTGTGCCAACACAAAAATTTGGCAAAAATGTCCTAAAATCTTATTTTGATCTCCTCTACAAGGATCTGTAAAAATATCGACACACTTTTGTTGAGGATCATTGAGTTTTAATTAGTTGGGTTTAAACTACATTTGAATTTTATTTTTTTCAAATATGCTAATTCAATATTTCATGTGTTCACTCCCTTAATTAGTGTTAAATTCCTGTAATTAAGGTATTGACATTTGTTTACGGCTATTATGTGACATGGGATGTCACAATTTTATTTACTCTTTTCTATTTTGTTGAATTTATTTCTATCTCTATATCTACAATATATGAATTCGCATGATGTCGTCTACGCCCTCACTCCGAAACCCGTCTCTCGCCCGTCACACCCCACATATGTCGCCTCCCTCCTTTCCTTTGACACCTCTCGCCTTCGCCTCCACCCACCGGTCGCCTCTCCCCGCTCCTCTCGGATCCCCGCCCCGGTCCCCTACCGCCGAGCTACGTGTGCGGATCCACCGCTTCCCTACCTCGTCCTCCACCGATGGCTTGCCACCCGAAAGTCGCCTTAAGGGGGGGTGAATAGGCGATAATCCTAAAAATCACTTAATTTAACAAATTAGAAAAACAGGAAAGATTTGTCCGACTCTAATATCCGAGTATAGTAGGACAGATTCCGACTAGGACTAATATCCGACTAGAGTAGGACAATGTCCGACTGCCTCGTGCGGAAAGTAGATCGGCGATCGAGATGGAGAAACCACGAGATAATAAACAACAAGCAAGCGAGTAAGCAACACAAGAAAGCTAAGGCAACAAGGGGACAAGCAAGCAAGCCACCTACACAAGTTAATCTAGGAATTTAAGCAAGAACAACCTAGAGCTATAGCACACAAATTGCAAGAAACTAAAAGAGACAAGGAGACACGCGATTTTTCACCGAAGTTCAGCTCCACCTAGGAGCCTACGTCTCCGTTTAGGAGTCCACCAAGGACCGGGTTGCTCTCAACCCTAAACCTCTTCAAGGCACCACAAAGGCCGGCTTAAAATCCACTATAACAAAACTCCATGAAGGGAGGTGCAATACAAACGACCCGAGTCTCAACCACAAGCTTGGGAGCTCGCCGGGTAACGCTTAACCGTCTAGGGGATGAATTCCCCAATAGTAACAAACACAACAAGCGCCCGCTATGAGAAAGAAACAAGTGCTCTTGAAATGGAGATGAAGCTCAACGAATTCTCCTCAATCTTCTCACAAATCCGCTAAGGATTGGAGTGGGGAATCAATTTGGAAGGAGAGGAGTGCTTAGGAGAGTTTGGGGAAAGTGCCAACCGGCCAAATGGGGACGAAGTCCCCTTTTATAGTCGGGGCACTCAAAAGAGCCGTTCGGCTCGATCCGACTCCGACTCCGCGTTGTGTTTTGCTCCGGAGTCCGGATCGAGAAATCCGACAATAGTCGGATATGTCCGAGTGTACGAGCAGAGTCGAATATTGTCCGACGGAGTCGGACATTGTCCGACTCCTAGGGTTTCGAAAGAGGGCGGACCCTCCGGAGTCCGAGTGGAATGTTCGAGGGGGTCGGACATTTCTTGAGTCGGATATATCCGACTCCTCGGTGGTGCAGCTCTCGGAGTCCGACTCCAATATCCGAGTGAGTCGGATATTGTCGGACTCCTCCCGATTTTCACAAATGGCAAGTTCTCCGGCGTCCGACTCAAATGTTCGATGGACTCGGACTTTGTCCGACTCTCGGGAAGTGAAAAACTGATTTTTGACTTGGAGATGGAATTTTGAGCACTTGAATTCTCACGCTTCATACTTGTGTATCCCTCTTGATAGTACTTGTGTTTCCTATACTCAAGACATAAATAAAAAGACTTCACATCTTGATCTTGAGTACAATTGACCATTTTCCAAATCTTGTAAACATGAAAGCTCTTGGCCACTTCCTTTTTGTGTTTATTTGCTCTCGGTTGAATTTTAAATATAAACTACGTACAAGCTCATTTGAAACATTATTCCTTTTTAAATTGTATTGACGTCAATCACTCAAAACCATAATTAGGGGCCTAGATGCACTTTCAATCTCCCTCTTTTTGGTGATTGATGACAATACAACTAAAATTCACAATTAAGCATAAAAAGAATTAGAATGAAGAGAGCAAATAGAAGAGAGCTCCCCCTAAATGTGTGCATGAGTTGAATTCATATTTGGTCATTTCAAAACCAAGTGCACATATTTGAGAGAAAAACAAGAGAGCTCCCCTTATTTCCATGCATTTTGATCCACAAGGCATATAATTAAAAGAAGAACAACAACAATGCATATGACATGACGATCACACAAATGCAACTAGAAACGACTCTCACTTGCTCTACTCATCATCGAAGCTGAATTTTACTTCTCCCCCTTTGGCATCAAAACACCAAAACAGAAGAAAGATAGGTCTACTCGTCATCGCCCCAATCCTCATCGTCGTCATCGTCATCCTCAACGACAACTGGACCCTTTCCCTTGGGATCATCATCCTTTGTCTCCTCATCTTGTTCCTTCGCCTCGGAAGCTGCAGCAGTCTCATGCTCGGGCTCATCCTCTAGCTCATCCTCCTCATAGCGAAACCTAGTGTGAGTGGAGGTACCTGTGCTAGGGCTGGTAGAAGCAATGGTGAAGGTTGGACCAGAAGAGTAAGGTTGAGGTGGAAAGTAGCCAAAGTAGTGAGACTCGTCCGGAGTGAATGAGTCCTACGGGTACTCAACCGGTGGAGGAACAGGAACTAACTCTGGAGAGGGGGCTCTAGGAGTAGTGATATATATATATATATATAGCTATACTATATCACACCCTGGGTGTGATATAATATTTCACACTCCAGCCTAATCAGCATCCATGTCACCATGTCACACCATGTCCAACCAGCCAGGCCACTCATTAAAAACCAAATGACAAAAACCTGAACTGCAAATAAACCAGGATTTAAGGTTAATTAATGCTATTTCCATTTAAGTGTCCACGGCCACCATTAATTCGTGTATTGGCCGGGTCTGAAAGACTAGTCCACATATTCTATTTATACCCATTCCATCGGGATGAATATCCATTTCATGTATTCCTGCTTTTTTTTTGAGAAATGTATTCCTGCTTTTGATCCTACCGATGGTGGTGGCAAGTTGTCTTCTTCTGATCCTCAACTGCGAATGTGTGCTCCTACAACTCCTCTCGCATGGTACGTAGGCAACTATGGTAGCGTTTTACATTTCAGCGATCATTTTTTTTTCTTGTGCTTCATATGATGAATGACTTACTCCCTCCGTCCCATTATATTTGGCATTGTAGGAGTGGGCACAGGGATTAAGAAAAGTTGGTAAAAATAGGTGCGTAGAAAACGAGAAGGAGAGAGATAGAGATAGAGATGTGTTGGGAAAAGAAAAAGGTGCCTCGGGAAGTGAGAACGCCAAACATTTTGGGAAAATTAGATGGTGCTAGAATGCCAAACATTCTGGGACGGAGGGAGTATATGACTAATGTGTCGTTTCTTATTGTGTGGTGGCTATTATGGCGACAGAGAACCGGCCAATGCGAAGTTGCTCGTGACTGCGAGTACAAATGAGGTGTGAGGGTCACCTTCGGCAAAACAGCTAAATCCCGCTGCACTGCCGCACAAGTTTAGATAGATATTAGGGAGAATGTTTTGTTGTTGATATTTTGCTTGTGAAGGTTATTAGATTGTTGGAGATCCCCGGGCTACTGCAGATTACTAGCACAGATGTGAGGTCAAGATTCATATTCGACCATCTATTGATCTATTTGTTTTTGAGGAATATATGTTCCTCCTTTATTTTCTGGATCTAATAATTCATCCTTTTTTTCTGGAAAATCCCGTTCTCTTATTCGTGTCGATAGGTCATCAATGTCCTGACGTGGACAAGAGGCTAATGGACTCCTTATGCCTTCGAATCGTTAAGTCATCAACTAATCATCCTTGGCAGCGCGTGCTGATAGAACCATCAGAGAAGTAATAGTCACATCAAAATGATTGAGGCAACCTGGACTCAAGATATATATTTCCAAATTGTCAGTTCTATTTTTATTGTAAAATTATTTTTTGCTACAATTGTGTCTCTGATGATTCCCACCATAACTGTATTTTGTGGCTTCTAAAGTAAAAATTTAATTAAAAAGCATAACATAGACTCCCACATATTCGTTTCGTTTTGATACTTCAGACTACATTCAGGGTGACAACTGTTCCAATTTTATGATCAAGATTGAGATGAAAATCTGCAATCATAAAATGTACCTTTTTCTTGTCTCGACTGATATATTGCAATGAGAACTTGACAAAAGCATACTGATATTTGCGTGGGACTCTGGACATAAATTTCTCTGTTCTCGTGAATACAAAATTTGACTAACAAGATTTAAACGAGTCGTACTTTTGACTCTCGGTGAAAAAGTTGTATGTTCTATTGCAAAACATGATTACTGATATTTTTTTATATTGTGTGCAAGAATAATATATTTGTGACTAAAGGTTGTCCGTTACATAATATTGTGCTCTCAAATAATAATTGCTATGAAGCCACTCTAACAGCAAATAGATGCTCTGATCGTTCAGAACCTTCATCCGACTTTTCTTGATAGAAGAAATCTTTTGTGATGGTAAAATTCGGGATTTTCACGTGGAGATTAAGAACCAATGTTTTTATGGTCACATTCAACAATATTTACTTTTAGGTAATATAGTAGCACATAGGTTTTATAGTCATGCGCAATAATATTTCTACCAGGCTAATCTAGTAGAAAAAAGTTGAAATTTTTATAGTTCACCAGTTTCATGTAAGATTGACAAATTGCAAGACCAACCATAGTTTGCGATAAAAAATGAGTCTTATGCAGAAGAACTACAGTCTTCACTATATAGTTTGACTTTTGTATTATTTTGTGTGAGGTGCTTCAGATACTAAATATTATGTTCACCAAAACATTTCTTCCCATTGTGTTGTAAAATACTCATTATTTAGGCTGTCACTATTTCTGCCTCAAACGATATCTTTTTTGTCCTATGCTCACCGAAGATTTGTTCTACTCGTTTCCATCTTCCCTTATTTAGTGGATTCTGCTCCTAAATCCATGGCTCCATCGGTGCGTGATTAATAAGGGAAACCGAAAGCTTCATCGGTGGAGTCAAAAACCATGTGGGGGACCCAGTGAAAAATAAACGGCTTGATGAGATTGTAACAATGACAGCAACAATAGAAGAAAAACTGGACCAGGTTCTTGAAAATTGAGATAACTAATGACCTATAGTGATATGAGAAAATGGGCACTTTTAGTTCTTTTTTTTTTGCTCCAAGATTTTCGTATGACCATATTTTTATTTAACATTGGAGATATATAGTTTTATTACTGTAAGTATAAAGCTGGATTAGTAAGCTTGGTCCCATATTGACAAGTTAAATCTAAGTGGAATATGTGATAAAACATGTTTTTAGTTTGTAGAAACTAATATTTACTATCTAGGAAACCTAGTAACGAATAGTGGAGGTTTTTATGGTCACACAAAATAGTATTTGCTATTCCAGTAGCAAATTGTCCAGATTAATGGTCACACACCTATCGGTTAGAAAATTGTTAAAAAAAATTTACGGACTTGCTTCATCATGGATTGACAAAATTGCATCAATAAGTCATGGTTCCCCATTAGACTAATAAATTATGTGACTTATCATACAGTGAATTTCATTATCCAATATAGAAAACAATTAACCAAAAATTACCAAAAAGAGATAGTTTCCTATCACTTAATCATAAAATTAGGTATGAATACGTGATCAGATGCACTCTGCCTTTTCGACTTGTGCATAAAAGTAATTCAGATAATTTGTGTTTAATTAGTTCCTACATTGAGTGACCATACGTCATTTATCTACGCACTCCTCAAAATGCTATCAAAGAAACTAGCTTTCTACATGGGGAACATGGCTTAATCATAAAATTCAATTGAATATTGCACCTGTTCCAGCCTAGTTCAGATCCACCACTCAAATGAGCAGTTTTATTCCTAAATTGAAACTAAAATAGTGAACCTTGTTGAAGATGCAACTAGGCCCCCTAGTGGGTTTTGGTGATAAATGACAAATAATTAAAATGTCTAATGTTTCATTGAGCTAATGTGCAGGATATTGAAGTCAACTAACCCACGTTATAAGATTGATAGCCCCTCATACAAAAGTCAAAAGATGGACTCAAAAAGAAGCTTAAATTAGATTTTATAGTTCTTTGAGTCTAGGATTGCCAAACTATAAAGAGGGGTGATTTAATCTTTCATGCAGGGAATATGTGCTCAAGTTACCCAAATCAAAGCTTGGATAAAACCAAACCACTCAAAAAGCCAAAAGTTCAAAATCCAAAGAGTCAAAATAGATCACACTCGGACAAGACAGAAGTTCCGCCTCCAACTCGGAAGTTCCGAGATTTCCGGGAGGTTTTTCACGGAACTTCCGCCCAAGACGGAAGTTCCGTCTTGGGATTTTACACTTAGTCTTTTTCACAATCTGTCAAGAGAGAAGTTCCGTCTTGCTATGGAACTTCCGAGATTTTCGAGGAGGTTTTTGACGAAGTTCCGCCAAAAGCGGAAGTTCCGTTATTTGCCCGACCAAACCCTAGCAACGGCTCTTTTTGGATCCACTCCTATAAATAGACCTCCCCATGACTCCTTAGGGTGGACTGGTGCTTTTTGAACTCTCACATCTCCCACAATATTTTGCTCTCATCTCTCTCTCACTCTCCTTGAGATTCAAGTCCACTTTGAGAGCCCCATCTCAAATCCAAGCTTGAGAAGCATCATCCCAACCTTGAGCACATATTCCCCTAGCAAGCAATCTCTACTTCACTTGTTACTCTTGGAGATTTGTTCTCCTAGATTGGCTAGATGTCACCCTAGAGCTCCCAAGATTGTGGTGAGCCTTGGGAAGTTTGTGAAGGTTGAGATTCACCTCCGGAAGGAAAGGAATCAAGCAAGAAGAAGAAGAAAACCAAGTTTGACCTTGGTGGTCACTTAGGGAGGATTAGGGTTGAGAGAGACCCGGCTCTTTGTGAGCTCCTCAACGGAGACGTAGGAACCTCTTTGTGAGGGGTCCGAACTTCGGTAAACAAATCTCGTATCTCTCTTGTGCTCTCTTGCTTGTTGTGTCTTGTTCTTTGTTCTTGTTTGGTGTTTGTGCTATATTTGGCCCGATCTACTCTTGTGGGCATTGTCTATCGATTTCCTGCAGGCATAACACTCCTAGGAGGAGGAGGAAACTTTCTATTCAAAGGGATTTGTAAGATTTACTTCTAGCTTTCATTATCTTGTTCCTCCCCTCAAGTCCATAACGGAAGTTCCGTTAAAGACGGAAGTTACTGTCTTTTAGAGAAGTTCCGTGTTGGACTGACTAACTAGGTTTTAAGTGTTGTGATTTTCAGAAATTATTGTAGCTTGCCTATTCACCCCCCCCCCTCTAGGCAACTTTCAATTGGTATCGGAGCGGGTCTTCTCGAAAAGAGCTTAACCGCTTGAGAAGAAAGGATGTCGGGGGAATTTGCCGAAGGGGACAATGATCCTAGCAAGAGAAGGAACACCGATGAAGAAAGAAATCCATTTGCCAAGGATGGCACAAGTGGTGGGAAGTTGGACACAAGGTACAACTTCAACTATAATGATGTGGCAAATGTGAATAGTAGTGGTAGTGGACGACTACCTTGGTTTGATGGAAAAGATTTTAGTTGGTACAAGCATAGGATGAAGATGTACCTACTATCAATTGGTCCACCCGTGTGGGAAGTGGTTGAAAAAGGGTATGTGATTGAGAATGAGAAGGAGCACACCGTCATGGACAACATCAACATACATCGCAATGCGCAAGCCGTGTCGGCAATGCTCTCGTCTTTGAGTGCTAAAGAGTACTCCAAGGTATCCCGACTAGAGAATGCCAAAGCTATATGGGACAAGCTCATTGCAGTTCATGAGGGAGTCGATGTGGTGAAGAAGTCAAGAATGCAAGTGCTGAAAAATCAATTCAACTTCTTTGTGATGAAGAAAGGCGAAGACCCTCAACAAACACATGATAGGCTCTTGGATATTGTGAATGAGCGAAGGTCACTTGGAGATGACGTGAGCGAACAAGAAGTGAATCTCAAGCTTCGAATGTCACTAAGAGTGTGGAACTCCACACTTTGCACCATCATTGAAGAAAAGGAAGGATTTGATGGATTCTCCACGGACGAAGTAATTGGGAGAATTCTTGCTCACAAAAGCCGTGATGATGAGGGAAAGAGAGTGAGTGTGCTAATTGGAGATGAGAGCACAAGAAAGCAAGATGTAGCACTTAAGGCCAAAAAGAAAGAAGTTGTGAAGGTAGACCAAATTGAGATTGAAGAAGACAATGAAGAGCTTGCCTTGTTTGTGAAGAAGTTTGGCAAGTTCATGATCAACAACGGGTTTACCAAGAAGAGCTTTGACAAGGCAAGGGCAAGAAGATCAACAAGAAAGTGCTATCATTGTCATGACCGGGGCATCTCATTGCGGAGTGCCCTCAACTCAATGGAAAGGAAGAGAAGAAGGAGAAGTTTATTAAGAAGAAGAACTTCAAGAAACCATTCAAGGGTCAAGCTCATATTGGCCAACAATATGTCTCCGATGATGATGAAGATGATGATGAAGATGAAGAAGGAGGGATTTTCAATCTTGCATATGGCCTAACACCGGCCAAATCATCACTCTTCAACAACCTCACCGACGATGAGGATGACACCCCCAAATGCTTCATGGCCAAAGAAAACAAGGTACAAACTAAACCTCTTGTCAATTCCTCTAACCATGATAATGAGGAGGAGCTAGTCCCCTCCTTGCAAGATATGGTGAAAATGTTAGGGATAATGCAAGAGAAGGTTGAAGAGAGCGAAGAGATGGTGGACAAACAAGAAAACATGCTTATCAAGAAGCTTGATGAGATTAAAGAGTTGAAGACCTTGCTTGAGGAAGAAAGAAAGAAGAACGAGGAGTTGACTCTTTGCCTTACTAAGGTAAACAAGTCAAATGCTAAGCTTGAAGACATCAACCTCTCACTCCAAACGAAGTGTGAATCTCTTAAAGAGAATCACAAGTTGTTGGAAGGAGAGATTGAAGTCCTCAAGAGTAGCACATTGACGTACAAAAGCAAGGTTGAGTCAATGCAATCCTCATCAAGCAAAGAGTGTACAAGATGTGAAGGTGTTGACATTGACAACATTGTCACCGATAAGGTGACAATCAAAGATCTCACTAACAAGGTCAATGATCTTGAAAGAGCGGCTCAAGTTGAGCTAGCTAAGAAAATTGTTAGTGAGGAAAGGAAGTTCAATGGCAACAAAGGCATTGGGTTCAAGGAGGAGCCCAAGAAGAAATACATCACCAAGAGCACCAACATGAATCAACAAAAGCAAGTTGCTCAAGTTAAGCACGTGAAGAAGGCCAAGACAACACAAGAGCTCAAAAAGAAGAGCTCACCCGTATCCTTCTATGTGTATGATCATGCAACATATGAGCTAATCCATGGTGCTCATGGGAGAGTAGTTGCAAGATTTGTTGGACCACACTATGCAAGATGGAATCCTTGCGTGTGGGTGCCCAAAAGTGTTGTTTCTAAAGTTAAGGGACCCAAGCAAGTTTGGGTGCCTAAATCTTGTGCTTAATTGTGTGTAGGGATACTCCTCCGGTGGTTCAATATGGGTGCTCGACACCGGGTGCTCAAATCATATGACCGGGGGAAGAAGATGTTCTCCACACTTGACAAAGACAATCTACCAAGTGGGAGTATATCTTTTGAAAATGATCAACAAGGAAAGGTAATTGGTCGTGGTGGAATTCAAATCACCCATGACCTTTCAATTAGTAATGTGTTCCTTGTGAAAGGTTTAGGGTACAACTTAATGTCCATATCACAACTTTGTGGAATGGGTTTTAATTGTCTCTTTACCGATGAAGGCGTGACCGTCTTTAGAAAAGCGGATTCCTCAATTGCATTCAAAGGGTACTTGGAGGATAAGATCTATCTTGTTGATTTCACCAACAAAGAGGGTCCAAATCTAAGTGCTTGTTTGATAGCAAAAACCACTTTGGGTTGGTTATGGCATCGCCGACTAGCTCATGTTGGGATGAGGAATCTACACAAACTTCTAAAGGGTGGCCATGTCGTTGGACTAAAGGATGTTGCTTTTGAGAAGGACAAAGTGTGCAGCGCATGTCAAGCCGGAAAGCAAGTTGGAGCCAACCATCCATCCAAGACGATGATGACAACAACAAGACCATTGAAGATGCTTCACATGGACCTCTTCGGACCGGTCACATACCTAAGCATTGGTGGTAACAAATATGGCCTAGTCATTGTTGATGATTATTCCCGTTTCACTTGGGTATTCTTTATGATTATTCCCGTTTCACTTGGGTATTCTTTTTGAAGGATAAAAGTGAAACACAAGGTGTTCTAAAGAGCTTCTTGAGAAGAGCACAAAATGAATATGATGTGAAGATCAAGAAGATTAGAAGTGACAACGGCACCGAGTTCAAGAATACACAAGTCGAGGAGTACCTAGATGAAGAAGGCATCAAGTATGAGTTCTCGGCACCATACACCCCACAACAAAATGGTGTTAGCCGAGAGAAAGAACCGTACACTCATTGAGATGGCAAGAACCATGCTTGATGAGTACAAGACTCCCGATACCTTTTGGTCCGAAGCCATCAACACCGCTTGCCACGCAACAAATCGATTGTATCTTCACAAGATATTGAAAAAGACACCTTATGAGCTTCTTACCGGTAAAATTCCTAACGTGTCGTATTTCCGTGTCTTTGGGAGCAAGTGCTTTATTCTTAACAAGAAGCCAAGGTCTTCTAAGTTTGCTCCAAAGACCAATGAAGGTTTCTTACTTGGATACGGATCAAATGTATATGCATACCGAGTTTTCAACAAAGTCACCGGCATTGTTGAGATCACGCGTGATGTAACATTTGATGAATCTAACGGCTCTCAAGTAGAGCAAGTTAATCCAAGTGATGTAGGTGATGAAGCTCCTTGTGAAGCAATAAGGAACATGGCAATTGGTGAAATAAGGCTACAAGACCCAACTCAAGTGCAAGGTGATCCATCTTCTCCAAGTCACGATGAAGATCCTCCACAAGATCCACAAAATGAACAAGATCAAGGTGGTGGCCAAGATCATGGTGACGATCATGATCAAGGCAACAACCAAGATCAAGAACAAGATGGTGGAGGTGATGATCATCAAGACGAACAACAAGAAGAACAAGAAGAAGATGCACCTAGGCCCCAACAACCCCGAGTGCGCCAAAGCATACAAAAAGATCATCCCGTTGATAACATTCTTGGTGACATTCAAAAGGGGTAACCACTAGATCCCGAGTCGCTACCTTTTGCCATCATTACTCGTTTGTTTCTTCTTTGGAGCCTCTTAAGGTAGAACAAGCGTTGCAAGACTCGGATTGGGTGGTGGCCATGCAAGAAGAGTTGAACAACTTTGAGAGAAACAAAGTGTGGTCATTGGTGGAGAGACCCAAGCAAAATGTTGTGGGAACCAAGTGGGTGTTCCGCAACAAACAAGATGAACATGGTGTGGTGGTGAGAAACAAAGCAAGACTTGTTGCAAAAGGCTACTCACAAGTTAAAGGTTTGGACTTTGGGGAAACATATGCACCGGTAGCAAGGCTTGAGTCAATTCGCATATTGCTCGCCTATGCTACACATCATGGTTTCAAGTTATATCAAATGGATGTGAAGAGTGCATTCCTCAACGGTCCAATTCAAGAAGAAGTGTACGTGCAACAACCACCGGGTTTTGAAGATCCGAAGAAACCTCACCACGTGTACAAGCTTCACAAAGCTCTCTACGGACTCAAGCAAGCACCAAGAGCTTGGTATGAACACCTCAAGGGATACCTCATCGACAAGGGCTTCATAATGGGTAAGGCCGATCCTACCCTCTTCACTAGAAAAGTTGGAAGTGATTTATTTGTATGCCAAATATATGTCGACGATATAATATTTGGTTCTACTAACCAATCTTTCTATGATGAGTTTGCCACGATTATGACTAGGAAATTTGAGATGTCGATGATGGGGGAGTTGAAGTTCTTTCTAGGTTTTCAAGTCAAGCAACTAGAAGAAGGAACTTTTATAAGTCAAACTAAGTACACCCAAGACATCCTCAAGAAATTTGATATGAACAAGGCAAAGCCAAGCAAGACTCCAATGAAGACAAATGGTCATCTAGGATTGGACGTGAATGGGAAGGCGGTCGATCAAAAGGTATATCGCTCCATGATTGGCTCTTTGCTTTACCTTTGTGCATCTAGGCCCGATATCATGCTTAGTGTGTGCATGTGTGCAAGATTTCAAGCCGCTCCAAAAGAGAGCCACTTGGTGGCCGTTAAAAGAATCTTGAGATATTTGGTTCACACTCCAAACATAGGGTTGTGGTATCCTAAGGGCGCCAAATTCAAGTTAGTTGGCTACTCCGATGCCGACTACGCCGGATGTAAGGTAGATAGAAAAAGCACCTCCGGGACTTGCCAATTCTTGGGTAGGTCCCTTGTGTCATGGTCATCCAAGAAACAAAACTCCGTTGCCCTTTCCACGACTCGAAGCGGAGTATGTTGCAGCCGGTAGTTGTTGTGCACAACTCTTATGGATGCGACAAACTCTTAAGGACTTTGGATACTCTTTGACCAAAGTTTCCCTCCTATGTGACAATGAGAGTGCCATCATGATTGCATACAACCCCGTTGATCACAATAGGACTAAGCATATAGATATCCGGCACCACTTCTTGAGAGATCATTCAATCAAAGGGGACATTGAGATTAGTTATGTGAGAACCGATAAACAACTAGCCGATATTTTCACCAAGCCTCTAGATGAGAAAAGATTTTGTGAACTTAGGAGTG
The DNA here is from genome assembly GCA_031894775.1 of Chloris gayana. Classification (NCBI taxonomy): domain Eukaryota; kingdom Viridiplantae; phylum Streptophyta; class Magnoliopsida; order Poales; family Poaceae; genus Chloris; species Chloris gayana. The sequence continues at coordinate 16,532 of JAUNZO010001025.1, read as the reverse complement.
AACTAAATATACTTGATTCTTCTAATGTGGAATGAATTGTTGCGCATCTTCGTGAAGTTGATTGAGGTAGTTTATTCTTCAAAATGATTTGCAAAATTATTGGGTGTTTTTGTTTTGAAAATCTTTGGAGTTGATCATATGATCTTGTTGCCCATCTTGTGAATATTGTTCTCCTTGTTCGATTGCTGGCTATTCACAAGAGAAAGCAACTCCAAGTTTCAAGCCTTTTTTCTCAGAATTCACGGAACTTCCGTCCATCACGGAACTTCCGCCAAAAAGCTCCTCGTTTTTCTCGGAACTTCCGCATCGATCACGGAACTTTCGTCCACACTTAGCGTTATTTTATCAACTCGATCGGACATCACGGAACCTCCGCACAACGCGGAACTTCCGCAATTTGCGGAACCTCCGTCTTTAAAGACGGAACTTCCGTGTTTGTCGGGTTTAAACCCTAGAGGCAGCCTTCCTCCCTTCTCACTCCAATCATTTGAACCCGTCTCTTCTCTTTCTTCCTCCAAAACCTACCCGGCGCTCCCAAAGGCGATTCAAGGATTTGACCGTGGATTTGCGAAGCCAATCCGTGGAGAAGGTGCTCCACCCTTCGAACCTCCGTGCCCCAAGTTCCTCCGTGATTTCCCATCCTCGTTTTCCCTCACGGTATGAATCTTGGTGCCATTTTTCCGATCTGCTAATGCACTCAAGTTTTTCCTATTTTCCTTGGGTAGAGTAGTTCCCTAGCAACTAGTCTACATCATCCTTAAAGGGCTTGAGTAGTTAGACGGTAGATCTAAAGTTATGATGATTTTTGTGTGCTTGCATCGGCCCGAACGGAACTTCCGCCCTGTTGCGGAACCTCCGTCTTTGCGGAAGTTCCGCTATTTGCGGAACCTCCGTTCTGGCACAGTGCAGATCACATTTGAATCATTATAATTTTGAATCTTCTCTAGCATTCCTTGTAATCTTTGTATCCTTTCCATGCCAGGTCACCATCAAATGGGTAGAACTAAGGTTCCGGGAGGAAGAGCTCTGCAGCTTATGTTGAAGAATCCGAGGGGAAGACTTGGAACTTCCTAGTGATGAGGGCAGCGAGGAGATTGTGCCCGAGCCTAAGAGGAGAAAGAGCACTACATCTCGACCACCACGAGGCTGCTCGGACCGTTCGAGTTGAGCGAGGTGGTGCTCTTCCCGATCGTCGAGCTAAGGGCAAAGGAGTGGTTGCGGGGGGAGCTCACACCGCATTCCGAGTGAGGATTTGCGGCGGGTTACTGGTTTGAGAGTGCACCCTCCCGTGTATCGTGGAGATCATGTTTGCTTTGACTACAAGAAGTGGCCGGGGTCATTGCTTGAGGACAGGACCACCCATCCGGAGCGTGTGCCGGAAAAGGAAGCTTCGATGACGGGTTCTATACTTGGTTTCGAGCAAGACTATTATCGGTGTTTCTTTATTGAGCTTGATGACCACAAGCATCAAAGGCTCCATCCTCACCGAGTGGATTGATTGGAGCTACATGGCTAGGAAGCAAGACCCACTATTTGATCAAGTAATTGAGCAATGCAAAGCAAAGGGTGTGTATGACTTGATGGCATTCAAGTATGATTGGAACGAGGAGGTCATTTGTCGGTTCTGGGCCACTCTCTACTTGGATGGACGAGGACAGGGCAAAGTGTTTTGGATGACTCGGGGATTCGAGTACGAGTGTTAGCTACAAGAAATTTGCCTCTTATTTCTGCTTACCCAAAAGTGACATGAAGCGGCCCGATGATTGCAAATGAGGCGGTTCTAGGGAGTAGACTTTTGGAGTTCATGTATGAGGATCTAGACCGTGCTTGTCATTGGAAAGACCGAAGGTTTGCGTCCCTACTATCTTCTTATGAACCGTCTTCTTCGTCACAACATTGCCCCTAAGGATGGATTCTCCACCAAGATTGCCTCATATTCTAGGAATGTTCTTGTGAGAATGGCTCCGGACTCGACGGATTCCGTGTGATGGGTCATATCATGGAAGAGATCCACCGAGCCTCTTATGCTACTCGGAGAACCATGCCATATGCTCCTTTCATCATGGCAATGATTGAGAAAGAGACTGGGCTAACCTTTGAGAAAGAGTGCAAGCACCTCCCAATTCGCCCAAAGCCGATTCGCACCATTGAAGCTCCCTCTCCACCTCATCATGGATCCTTCTTTGGGGCAGCCGCACCATCCTCCTCTAGTGCACCTCGGCGCAAAGGATCTCCCACCTCTTGGCTCAAGAAAGGCCTTAAAGCAATCTTCAATGTGTGCACGGCCAATGCCGTTGAGATCCACAAGAACAAGCAGCGCGCGAAGAAGAATGCCCGGCGCATGAAGATATTCATGAGGGAACAAGGCGCAGCGGTATCTCCACCCGGTTCCGAGGAAGAACAAGATGCCCCACCTCCGGTCTATCAATGGCCACTTGATGCTTATGAGCAATATCGAGTCATATGCGCATGGGCAAGAGCATGGATATGAGTATGAGCATGAGCACGCGCATGAGCATGAAGCAGGAGGAGGAGGAGATGAAGATGAGGCAAATGAAGGCGACAGGTGATCGGTGGGAGCAGAGTCCTCCATACAGTGGAGCCACCGTGATCCTCTCCGATGATGACGAGTGACCTATCTACCTTTTTGGTGGCTTGATGCCAAAGGGGAGAGAAAAGAGAGGCTCCGTTGTATCGCTATCTATCTAGTAGACTTGGAACTTATGGAACTCTATCTATGTATGGAACTATGTGTGTGTGCCTTTTATTGTAATAGGGCTAGACTTGTTTTAAATTCGCTATGTTGCAAAAATATGTGCTTTGGATGATGGATGTTTATTGCCTTAATGTGTGGCTTGCATGACATTGCCTATGTTTAACTTATGTGGCTTGCATTTCATGGTGTGCGCTTGTTGCTTTTGCTTTTCACACTTATGCATGTCTTTTGAGCACATTGTTTAGGCACCCCACAAGCACAAAATATAGGGGGAGCCCTCTCACATGTTTGAGTGAACCATGCATCTCTTTAGGGGAGCTCCGCTATATTTTTGTGTCTTCGTTTCGTTCTTTTGATATCCTTATCTCTTTTAATTGTTTGTCATCAATCACCAAAAAGGGGAGATTGAAGATGCAACTAGGCCCCCTAGTGGATTTTGGTGATAAATGACAAATAATTAAAATGTCTAATGTTTCATTGAGCTAATGTGCGGGATATTGAAGTCAACTAACCCACGTTATAAGATTGATAGCCCCTCATACAAAAGTCAAAAGATGGACTCAAAAAGAAGCTTAAATTAGATTTTATAGTTCTTTGAGTCTAGGATTGCCAAACTATAAAGAGGGGTGATTTAGTCTTTCATGCAGGGAATATGTGCTCAAGTTACCCAAATCAAAGCTTGGATAAAACCAAACCACTCAAAAAGCCAAAAGTTCAAAATCCAAAGTCAAAATAGATCACACGCAGACAAGACGGAAGTTTCGCCTCCAACTCGGAAGTTCCGAGATTTCCAGGAGGTTTTTCACGGAACTTCCGCCCAAGACGGAAGTTCCGTTTTGGGATTTTACACTTAGTCTTTTTCATAATCTGTCAAGAGAGAAGTTCCGTCTTGCTATGGAACTTCCGAGATTTTCAGGAGGTTTTTGACGAAGTTCCGCCAAAAGCGGAAGTTCCGTTATTTGCCCGACCAAACCCTAGCAACGGCTCTTTTTGGACCCACTCCTATAAATAGACCTCCCCATCACTCCTTAGGGTGGGCTGGTGCTTTTTGAACTCTCACATCTCCCACAAGCTTTTGCTCTCATCTCTCTCTCACTCTCCTTGAGATTCAAGTCCACTTTGAGAGCCCCATCTCAAATCCAAGCTTGAGAAGCATCATTCCAACCTTGAGCACATATTCCCCTAGCAAGCAATCTCTACTTCACTTGTTACTCTTGGAGATTTGTTCTCCTAGATTGGCTAGGTGTCACCCTAGAGCTCCCAAGATTGTGGTGAGCCTTGGGAAGTTTGTGAAGGTTGAGATTCACCTCCGGAAGGAAAGGAATCAAGCAAGAAGAAGAAGAAAACCAAGTTTGACCTTGGTGGTCACTTAGGGAGGATTAGGGTTGAGAGAGACCCGGCTCTTTGTGAGCTCCTCAACGGAGACGTAGGAACCTCTTTATGAGGGGTCCGAACTTCGGTAAACAAATCTCGTATCTCTCTTGTGCTCTCTTGCTTGTTGTGTCTTGTTCTTTGTTCTTGTTTGGTGTTTGTGCTATATTTGGCCCGATCTACTCTTGTGGGCATTGTCTATCGATTTCCTGCAGGCATAACACTCCTAGGAGGAGGAGGAAACTTTCTATTCAAAGGGATTTGTAAGATTTACTTCTAGCTTTCATTATCTTGTTCCTCCCCTCAAGTCCATAACGGAAGTTCTGTTAAAGACGGAAGTTCTGTCTTTTAGAGAAGTTCCGTGTTAGACTGACTAACTAGGTTTTAAGTGTTGTGATTTTTAGAAATTATTGTAGCTTGTCTATTCACCCCCCTCTAGGCAACTTTCACTTGTAAATATGAGCAGTTTTATTCTCACCAAATGATGTTTTCAATCACATATTATCACAACTTGCGCTGCACCTTTGATTATTTTAATGGCGACGGAAGCATCGTTGCTTAATCTGTGGTAGCTAATACCGTGGCAATCAAGTCCCAACCGCTGAGGAAACAAAACAGCTAAGGTGTGATGACCAGAGGTAATCATGGTCCGGTTTACTGGTCTCTCGGTTCTGCACACCACCTGCGCCACGCAGGCGGCCTATAGGTAAACCGAAGGTTCAAGCTTAAAGAGTTATGGGAAAAAAGAAAAACAATTGAAAATTATGCTCCAAATCTATGGTCAAAACACAATTGTCCCAAATATTATTCACACATATAACATCCACAGTTTTTTATATTAAAATCTATATTTTCGAAACCACAAAGACTTTGTGGAGTCAATGGCTGGCCCATATAAAATTTTACTATAACTGTAAAAATTGTCCGTTTCATAGTCACAACTATTGGTAGTAAAATCTTATTTGGCAACAATAAAGGTTTTACGGTTGTGTTTATAATATTCTAATGCATGAACATAAAAGGTTTGTGGTTTTTGGAATAGGTCAACAGCTCTGGTATTTATGCATTGGTTGTTATATAGGTTATAATCATAGAGATGTAACCTCGAGCAGTAGATACAATCGATATTTCTCCTGAGTCTCACCATTTTTTAGTAAATATGTGTTCATGTGCCTACCAGAAGGAAGATTGTTTTGTGATGGCAACATATTATTTTTCTGGTCCTATACACTTCCATTTTATGATCACATATGATGATTTTGGAGCCTGTCAGGAGCTCCCTACTGTGAGTCAGTACTCCTTTTGTCATTGTATATGTACTCGGATTGATGATTTTGGAGCCTGTCAGGTGTGATTAGCTGATACAATTTGTGATCATGCGTGAAAATTTGTGATCATACATGACATGACTTCGCAAAATGCTATAACTAACAAGCTTCTACATTCAAAGGAGTTGACTTTCTATGATTAAAGTTGCAAACTTTACTTACACACGTAAAAGTAGAGGGACAAGCGTATATGCATAGTCATATTTAGTTATTCACACAAAATTGTTAGCTGAAAAAAATACTTAGGAAACATCGTGGTTCAGCCACATATTCTCAAAACCAGTGTTTGCTCCTTCGAATATTTTAATGAGGACCAAACTTATTTTGTGGGTCAATCTATTGGGTGATTAATAGAAGGCAATCAAATGCCCAACCGTGATGGGAAAAAGAACCAGGAAAGGTTCGGTGGCCAGAGCAAAAAAACGGTGGGGTTTAATGCTGTCTTGATGGATGGCGCACACTGGTGATCGCCACACAAGCAGGTTGCTACCTATGTGGCTATAGAGAGTGACATATTATATTACGCCCTGGATGTGATTTATATATATATATATACGGTAGAACTATTCTACACCCGGGTGTAGAATAAGCTATTCTACACCCTGCACCCAAACCAGACCCACCGAGCGAACCGTCCCGCCCCTGACCAAACCCACTCGCCCTTACCGGGTCCGCAGTCCACCTCCTCCCCGACCCGAATGGAGCTACCAAATCCTGGTGCGCACAACACCAATCCGAGCTGCGGTAGCAGTGACCACGAGATTCGCCGCCGCGGGACCGTCGAGCCCCGACCCAGCGCCCCGAGCCACCTGCCGCACTTCCTCACCGCCGCGGGAGCGGCGAGCCCCACCCTAGTGCGCCTTCCCCAAGCTAGCTGCAGCGCTTCCTCCACCGCGGCCCCGATCTGTCACAACCGCGCTTCCTCCATGCTGTGAGAGCGGCGAGCCCAACCCGATTGGAGAAGCGTACCTCGTCAACGCGGAAATGACAACCTGAGCACTGCCGCGGTGCTGCGGCGCTCCAGCCCGTCCTGCTGCCGCACTGCCCAGCCAGTCTTCTTCCCTCGGCACGGGAGCAGTGACCCAAGGCCTGCCCAGTCGAGTCAACCATAAGACCGCCACCGTGCCTCCTGCAGCTCGTCGCGGGAGCGACAATCTCAGTCTCTGCCACATATTTCCTCATCTTCGATCTTGTCGTGATTTTTTGATCCTCAGCGGCATTCGCAAAAAATACTGAAAGCACATCACCCGGTGTGGCGTTCTGGAGCTCCCTTGCCGCACTTTGTCCTCGTGAGCAATGAGCTCCCCATGTGTGCCTCTCCTCACCGGCCAGGACCCGCAAGGACTGCATGTCAGTCAGGCAAATTACTGAGTAAATTAGTTCAATGGCTTGTCTGTTTTCTTATAGGAATTTTTCTCATAATTTCCTAGATGCACTTGAAAAGTATTAAAGCGGATAGTTCAGTCACCAATACTTGATGCCTTATAGAAAAAAATAGGTATGTCACTAATTTGCTTGAGGATCTCATATTTAAGAGAATTGCTGAATCTCGGTATCTAAATTATTACGCATGGACTTGCTTTGTTGTGGCGAAACTTCGGAGTCCTCTTAATAATTTCAAGACATGCAATTTGTAGCATCTCATGATAGAGATTTGTTAGTTTTTTGGATGCCTCCAAATGTAAACAACTTTCTGTACTATAGTTTTACCGTCTCATGTCATGCTTGGCAGCTCTGTGATTCTTTTGTATGTTTTATTTTTCCTTTTGTAGAGTGCCAAATCATCTTCCCAAAAAGATGGTGATGCGTCTATAATCAAGAAAGCTATCCATGGAGTTCAATGGAGCCTTCCATGGAGTTCAATGGAGCCTTAAGTACCTCTCCATGTTTCCAATATGATGGGGGACTATCACTACTGAAGAAAACTTTTACTTCCATTTTCGTTTTGGAAAGCTAGAGCAGGTGAGGAAGGCAAGCCGGCTGCTACTCCAATCATAGACGAGGAAAAAGATAGTCCGTTTGTCCAGGAGAGGCCACCTTTTTTCTTCTTCCAATCTTGAGCTTTTCCACTTTGGAGATAGGAGAGAAATTGCAAGGTAGTTCGATTGTTGGGCTGCGGATTTTGATACTAAAATGGTTTGGAGTGGACAATATTCCAAGAGATTGGCAATAGATTTTGAATTTTCTTTCCCTGTTTTGCAAGGTTGTGGAGGAGGAACAACCGCGCGCTACATTATATGTACATTGAGAACATGTAGATGTGGCTTATATGTGCTGTCAAGTGAGCATTGGCATAATCCATTTTGTGAAAGGAATACAACAACAAAAGTTTACAGCCATGTATGTCGCAAAAGTACTAAATGAATGGAATAAAAATGTCTGAAAAAGTAGAATGAATTACTGAAGACAACTAAAGGTTTAGGCCACGTGTCTCAGCCATGTGGTTTGAAAATTACTGGATGAATGGGATAAAAAATTACTGAATGAATGGAATAAAAGTTTCTGAAAAAGTGGAATGAATTAGTGAAGACTGAAGACAACTAAAGGTTTGAAAATTACTGAATGAATGAAGTAAAAAATTACTGAATGAGTGTGGCATGAATTACTGGTGGGAAATACCGAGGGAAATGTCGATAGCCGCGGCTCAACTTCAGTTGTGCTAACCTGTCACAAGTAGGAAATGCAAATAAAGAATGCTACTCTCATCATTCAATGTTAGTTATTACTGAACAAATCTACCTTGAGTGTAGGAAAATTACTAACAGTTACCAATAATTTTTGACGTAGTAATTTTACCTATATGTGTTCTTGCAGTTATTTTGTTCAAATTTCAGGCTATGGGAAGTTAGTTATTTGTTTCTTAGTGTTGCAAAAGATGATCAGGCCATTAGGCTCAACTTATTCTCACTGATTTGCTAACACAAAGGAGCATAAGTAACTTTCAAAAAGAAAAATAGTGACTGCCAGAAAAATAATTATTGGCATATAATTCTTACATTCTTGCATGTGACTAGAGAACATTCAGATCGTTGGACATAGGCTTCATATTATCATAAAAAAGAAAGAAAAAAAATCAACATAAATACAACTGAAGGGATGAACTGCCCCTCATGTCACTAGAGAAAACATTCAAATCGTGGCTTCATATTATCATAAAAAAGAAAGAAAGAAAAAATCAACATAAATACAACGGAAGGGATGAACTGCCCCCCATGAATCATACACGTGAGAAACGAAGGCTGCATTCATTGTCCATGATACAAGAAATTAACATATCTACATAAATACAGTTTTTCGCTTAAACAACGAGCTAGCCGTAGCATATTTCAATCTTGAGGGGCAACTTTAATGGTCGCACGTGGCATGAGGATAGCTTCTACAACCTGCCATAATGATGGAACCTACACCTGCATGGTTGCATCACACAACTTGGCGTGCATCTTGATATCTATCACACGTTCTGCCACGGATACCTGCATGGTTGCAGCACACAATAATTAAACGATTGAATCTCACAAAATTAATGAATAAGGTAAGAAGAAAATTACTAAGCTCACAAAATTACTGAAGCATTGAACCACAAAGACAAACAAAAAGCCGGGTTGGTTTGGGTCTAGTTTAATTACTGAATAACTGAAGTATTGAATCTTGCAAAATTACTTGTAGAAGGTAGCAAAGAAAATTATCGATTAATCATAAGTTCCATCAGTATTTTTTTCCTTCAAGATGTCAGATTACTGAACAATCAAACTCTTCAATCTTACAAAATTTGTTGCAAGATAAATATTGACTAATAAAGAGGAGAATTACTAAAAGATGAAAATTGATGATAAAATTAATGAGTAAGGTGCAAGGAGAATTACTGAATAATTAATCTCTCAAAAAATTACTAAAGCATCAAACCACAAAGACGAACAAAAAAGCTGGGTTGGTTTAGGTTTAGTTTAATTCCTGAATAATTAAAATATCGAATCTTGCAAAATTACTAAAGCATCAAACTACCAAGAGGAGCAGTATACCTAATACCAGCTATGCATCTTGGTATGAACATAAAATTGTAATATGCTTCTGTTATTGACCCAATCAGTTATTTTTTGAATCCTATGACCAAGCATTGGACATGCTACAGGCTTGCTCAACAATCGGGCGAGACAAAAAAATGTCACAAACAAAAAATAGAATTCGGCTCCAACACAGATTCAGCACAACGCTACCTCATTTTGGCTTCAAATCTAGAACTAGTTTTCCAAATTTCTATTTTCAGGCTACTCAACTAACTAATCACCATTCATAAAGAAGAGGCACATCCAACACAATATAGCTTGGACAACCAACACTCTGTTTAGTACCTTAGAACTTGCCCTAGTCAGTTGTCCTATAAGTTGGACCATGGTTCAGAGAGATGTCCTGCCACATAACAACACTCTCGAGACGTCTACCTGCATTAAATTACTGAGTAACAGAAAAATTACTGGGTCAAGCAGCATGAGAAATAATGAAAATTATTGAAGCTTACAAAATTACTCAACTTCTAAGCGACCAAGAGGGCCAAGAGGCAGGGTCTAGCAGAAGAGTAACTGAATGATTAAACAATTAAACTACTGAAACTTACAAACAATTAAACTACTGAAACTTACAAATTTACTCAGTAAGGTGCCATAAGAATTACTGAATGATTAAAATAATTAAAAAAATTAAACTTTACAAAATTACTGGATATACAAAACAGCATAGTTAAGGAGGTTCACTAGATATAAGGATATCACAACCGAGAATACTTCCAATTACTGGCATAACAAAATTACTTTCTCAAACATATAAAGGATTAAGAAAATGAAGTCCTGTTACAAATTGAAACTAGAGTCAAACAATTATTGAAGCATGAGGGCATGAGGCACTGAGTTATCAAATCATTCATTGTGATGTCAGTAGGTTTACAATGGAGAAAAGTTACTCGAAGCATGGTATGGTGAGTTACTGAACCTTCTGGCACCCAAGACTGGATTTCCAAAATCTAGTGCAAGCTAGTTAACTAGCCAATCATGTAGATCAAATAAAAATTCAGAAAACAGTAGTGGGCTCCATTCGAGTACAATCAAACAAAGAAGAAGTTTACAAAAATTACTGAGTAACATTTAAGGACTATTTAATAACTATAACTATTTAACCATACAAAATTACTGAATCAATACAGCAAAAGAATTATTGAATATTAAACTTTCAACCTTAAAGAATTACTAACACAAAGATGCCAAAGAGGATCAAGAGTTGAGTCTAGGAGAAGAATTACTGAACAATGACAAATTATTGGAGCTTGCAAAATTACCGTGTAAGGTAGCAAGATAATTACTGAACAATAGAACAATTGAAGTTTAGAAAATTACTGAGTAAGATAACAACAGAACTACTGAATACGATGAAAGGAAATTACAGGACACTACTGAACAATAACCGTGTAAGAGCAGCTTCCTTGTTACCATGTGAGAGCATCTTCCTTGTTGTGTGCATCCATCCTTCACAACTGCCTGAAAATAAAAAAAAAAAGAAAGGGAATTACAGGACACTATTGAACACGATGACGTTGCATGAAAAATTACTGAGCATGCACATGTCAACTCACCAAGCACCAACAATGCAAAAATAAAAATTACTGAGCAATACACTACAATTACTCGAGCATGAAATTTACTGGTCAAGCTTCATCAAAATGCAAAGAAAAAGTTCAAATCTACTGAGGATGCATGACAATTCAGAATATGAATTAGTGATGCAATTCGGGTGAAAACAGAAGGCAACATAGATAGTCAGCAATACAAAAATTACTGAGGCAACTATCAAAATTACTGAAGCATAAAAAATTACGGCAATCCGAGCATGCATAAATAAGCGAACATGCAATCTGAGAGTTACTTCTACTTACATATAAAATAAGATTATATAGTTTTCCATCATATGGATAAAGTACATTATGTTTTCAAAATTTATTTTAAAGACACCTTCTACAAAGACACAACCCTACAGATTAAAAAAAAACAAATACACAAATAACCAGATCATATATCACAAAATTTTTCTATAGGTAGTACATGACAAAATTTATTTTAAACGCATCTTCTACAAAGACATAACTGTACAGATTTAAAAACACAAATATACAAATAACCAGATCATATATCACAAAATTTTTCTATAGGTAATACATGACAAAATTTATTTTAAATGCATGTTCTACAAAGGCACATAACCCTACAGATTTTCAAAAACAAATATACAAATAACCAAATCATATTTCACAAAATTTTTCTATAGGTAATACATGACAACAATTATTTTAAAGGCATCTTCTACAAAAACACATAACCCTACAGATTTTCAATTTCGGAGGCACAAGAACAAAATATGTAATATGTAATATGTGATTATACATCTTATGTACTAACTACCCAAATAGAATTGTGGAAATATTTTAAACAAATATGACTAATCATATCCATTATGAACACAATGTGCTCGAAACGTTGTGTAAAAAGAAAATCAGAGAAAATTCCCAGTTCGGAATGAAGTAAATTTAATTCTTTGTCATAAATTACAATGAAAAGTATGTGTAATAAATAAATACTTTATGTGCAATTTAAGTTTTAGATGATCAAAGTTGAACTGAAACCAAGATTGTTTCAACAAATATTCCTATCTTTCTTACAACACACACTCATTCAGACTAACTACATAAAAGGACCACTCTATAGTTCGAGTTATATTTCCTTCAATGACTTATTGATAATTAGCATAAACGTTAGGTTCGCATTGGGAGAAAAGAACTATCGATGAAACAGGATCGACTAGAAGAATTACTAAATGATTAAACAATTTAACTACTGATGAAACTTACAAAATTAATTACTATTGCGGCAAGAGAATTACTGAATTGTTACACATAGGTATAGAATTACTGAATGATTTTAAACTACGAAATCATTCAAAATTACTGAAGCATCAAATGGCCAAAAAAAGATCAGGGGTTGGGTCAATTTGGCTCTACTTTCTAACCATGCAAGCCGCAAATATGTAATTAGAAAAAAAAATACATTATTTTTTATGCACCAAGAATTTTATTAAATCTGAAGAGAACATTTAAGGAAAATGAAATATGAAATTTGCATGGATACTATAGAAAAAAGATGAATACTACTAAAAACTAACTCAAGCAGGTCTGGTAAAATGTACAGTAAAAAATAAAAGAAAATTCTGAATAATCTATGTAGTGGTTTATCCGTGAGAAGTATGCACAGTTCAAAACATATAGTAGGAAATAATCACATGGAAGTGTTGCTGTCTCCTGCAATTGAGTAGTGAAATGGGACGATGAAAAGCCATCGTATTTTCCAAAATGGAGAAATCTAAAAACCCAAATCAGTCTATGCTTCCTATTGCAAAAATTTACCATTAACATTTTTATAATTTGGCACCTCAATTAGTAATGCATTGGGAAGATATTACTAGGTATCAGCAGTTGGCATTAATCCTAAGGGCAAACAGAGAAAATGGTCAATCAAACAAATAATGAGAGAGATATTTACATGTTAAACTATTCAAGCTCACAAACTTACTGAGCAAGCTAGTAAAATAAATATTGAATAATTAAATTCTTAAATCTTACAAAATTACTGAGTGAGAGATATTTGCATCGTTAGACTATTCAAGCTCACAAAATCACTGAATGTTACAAAATTACTTAGCAATGTAATAACACAAATATGAAAGTTAAATTCTTAAATCTTACAAAATTACTGAGTAACACAAAAGACGAATTACTTGGAAGCCTACAAAATTACTGAGTAAGGTACTAGGAGAATTACTGATTAGTTAAACTATTGAAACTTACAAAATTACTGAGTAAGATTGCAAGAGAATTACTGAATACTTATAAATAATTGAAGCTTACAAAATCACCAAGTAAAATTGGTGATTTAACAAGTGGCTACAAAAATAATGATTGCGCAAATGGTGGGAATACAAGCATCTACATATCCGTTAACCAGTTCATACAGAGTGCCAATGTGCCACCAATTATCTAAAACAAGGGATGCTCACATAGGGACCACCATTTCTTCTCCCCGACTAGAGACTCACCATCGACGAAACAATGGCCCCTTCGAACACACATTTGGTCACAAAAATTGAGATGAGCATATGCACAAATGCTAATCACTATCAAACAAAATCAAACTAAGACATCAAGGCATCAAAATCACGCATCAACATCCATCAAAACAAAGCAAAAATGGAGACGAGGGACGGGGAATTCATACCAAATGAGAAACTGCAGTCTGTTGTGCCTCACGGATGCAACCGGTACCGGTCGGGGGTAAACCCGCCTCGAAACACAAAACAGCCAAGCAGCCAGAGAAAGATAAAATTAGTTAGCATCCCAAGAAAAATGAAAATGTTCGTCGGCTTCATCATGGTAACATTACACAAAAATTACTGAGCGCCATTCAGGAAAGTGACCCTAATGCTAGTGAACTTCATCGGTGCAAAAACAAAATTACTGAAGATAAAAGTTTAGCAGATGGGATGGTGGCTTAGCTTACAGCTTATTCATGAGCATGGCAAAGAAGCATGGGGACTCGAAATTATCACCTGGATATGAAGCTAGATAAAGTTCATGGACTATTATTAGCAACTGAAAAGTATGATAGAAAGCTGGCAAAAGACACGTTGAACAAATTACTGGTTCATGGACAATTTTTATAAAAACATTACTGAGCAATAATCAGGAAGTTGAATAAGCATTAGACATTATGAGGAAATTACTGAATGAGGATTAAACAAAGTCAGGAAACTACTGAATGTGGATTAGACAATTATTAAATTATTAAACTAGTAAAGCTTACAAAATTACTATAGCAGGGGTGTCCAATAGGACCAACAGTTGGGTCTAGCAGAAGAATTATTGAGCAATTGATTTTATGGAATTACCGGGCAATAAGCACGAAGATGTGAGAACTATCACCTTTAGCAATAAGAAATTTCATTACAATGGGTAAGAATTTTAGCAATGGGTGAGATGCTTATTTCAGGAAGATGTCCTAAAATATGATAGTAGTAGGACAATGGATAAGACTGCAATAAGCAGTAAGCAATTTCAAGAGAATATGGTTTCACTCATGTGTGCATATGCAGAATATCATATCAACTATAACTTTTAACCATTGTTTCTTTTAGCAAACACAAAAATTACTGAGACACAAAATGAATGATTCAGTAATGAAGCCGGAGGATTATTGGCTGAAGTGAAAATTACTGGCAAAAAATTTACTGAGGATGCACATGACAAATTCAGGACATGATGCATCAATTATTGATAATTCAGAATAGAAACCTAAATGCCTACTTCCATTGTTATTGTCGTGAACAGATTCCCCTGCATAGCTGAAGAAATCCACAAAAAGGGGATGGGCTCGTCAAGCAACTTATTCCCACAAAACAATATCCAACAACTTCGAAAGCAATACTACCCTCTAAATCAGAAAGCTAGGAAGCCAAATCCATACATCATCCGTGCAAATTAGTGAGTGAAATCTGTAGTGGGGGCACCAGAATTACTCACTGTAGGAATTTTGCATCCAACCGAGAGACGGATCAATTAGCTGGAGATTGGTCCGGCCATCTATCCAGCTCATCCCGGATGGGGAGCAGCAGTAAGGTTCCGCGAACGACGTCCCTTGATTCCACCCACTACGGAGCTTGTCAACGAGGTTGTGTAAGTCAATGGATAATCTGATCAAGCATAATCAACCATCTGCAAATTAAAATTCCTTCAAATTTACTAAATGTTCTAAAGAAAAGGACAACCGAAAGGGGAATCTGTTTTACTTTAGTTAAATGACATATAACGGCAACACTATCTAGCCAAACTGCATCCAGAATAAATCAATAATATAATCTGTCACAATAGGAATGAAATGCGGACACCTAGGACTCGATTTGTAGCACCTACATGCTCCTAGTGAACAAATTATCAAAAATCCATAAAAAAAAATCTGCCACAAATTCAACAGAACAGTACTCAAATGCCATTCATATTTGAACAACCACAAAAATCACACCTAAAAATACAGAGGCGAGGGGTCCTAACATAGGAACCACCATGGCTGCTGCTCTGCAAACCCCTGCAAAATCAAAATCCTGAGGCACCAAAAAATCATGGATCCACACCAGCAAAACATGAGGGAAACGGGATACAGGACGAGAGTTGTGGATGGGAGAGGTCCTGCCTCACACGATGTACAGGGAGGATTTGAATAGAGTCGCAAGGACGTCAATCTACTCCCAGTAAAATACCAAATCCGAAAATCCACTCAAAAGTGAATTATGTATATCCCTAAATTCCATCAAATGGAACCTGAAATTCCACTCAAATCGACAACTACACGCGTGCTCCCCGTGAAATTCGTCCTGCCAATCTTACCAAATCCGCCTAAAATCGAACCAAATCGTTCAAATAGTACCGGAAATCCACCTCAAATTGACCCAAACCCTAGCAAAAAAAATGAGGTGGTTCTATATCTACGAGAAGAGAGGATGGGGAATCGATGCTCACGAGTAGAATCGCAAAGGAATCCGTCGCAAACACGCGCCTCCACTCGCCTCCCGCGCCACCTCGTCGGCAACAACTAGGGTTACACGAAACCCGACCATAGGCCGTTGCCTCGCCCGAGTCGCCGCCGGCTGGGGCTAGGGAAGGAGGAGGACGACGCCGCCTCGCCGGGTTCGACGCCGCGTTGCCTCGCTGGAATCGCCTCGAGCGCCTCCGACCAGCAACAGCGTGTTGTGTGGGCGGTGGAAGCGAAAATGACAGGAAGGTGGGGCCGGGGCGGGATCGAGACGTTTTATATGCGAGCGGGGGTAGCGGGTGGGTTAACGGGTAGCGCCCGGAATGAGGTGCGGGCCCGGTAACTCGTGTGGGGGTTTGGGCTGGTGCGGTCGGACCAGGTCGGGTTGCTTGGTTTGGCTGGTTGGTTGAGTAGCTAGGGTGCAGGGTGTAGAATAAGCTATTCTACACCCGGATGTATAATAGTACATATATATATATATATATACTATATTACATCCGG